>CM042841.1:18991268-19459334 GCA_023653725.1 Bungarus multicinctus
TATTCTTAATGGCAGGTCTAAATTAATACCTCCACTTTGCCAAATGTTCTTAACTGTGGACAGGCGATGAAATTGTGTAGGAGGTATAATCACAGCAGGCTGAATGTAAGGGAAAACTGAATTCCGCAAGACTGATTCTTGACAATTCACTTTATAAAGAGTTATTTCTTAACTTGGGACAAGCCTTTTTTTTTTAAAGTTATGATTTAGTCCATTAATAAAACCCCACGTTTTTAAAGCAGGGGATGAAGGTCTCTGGCTGTGCTCCCTTTTCAATCCTTCAAAGGCCACTTTTCATACAGTATGTTGGTGTTGTGGTTCACCAGCAGCAGGTGAGGACGGCTGAGGTCTCAGAGAGCGAGGTTTCAGATGAGGGGCCTGTGTCTGAATGCAGGGATGAGGCCAGGACCATCAGGGAGTGGAGTGCTGCCTTCAGAGATTGTGGAGGCTGGCAGCAGTGATGAAGAGGTTCCTGAGGAGCCTGTGCCCAGTGCAGCTGCAGCAGCATGGGTGACTCAGGAGTAAGGCTGCCCTTCCCTCAAGAGATAAAAGCCAGCTGAGAAACAGGAGTTTTTTGCAGGAAGCAAAGAAGTTTTTGCACTCAAGCCTTGTAGACTTTCAGAATATCTTGGCTGGCATTTGAAGACTCCTGTGTTTGAAATATTTCTTAGTAACTTTATCCAGTGTTCTTGGCAGCCTAGCACCACCTTGATAAGGCTCGTTCTTATCAGAGATAATTAATTAAGCCTTTTAACCTTGAAGGAACAGAATTCATAAAGAATCATTAAAAGATTTTTCTGTTACCTCTGGTTCGTGTTTGTTTCCTTGGAACAAGGTTTGGGTCAGAACAGTTGGGTGTAATGCTTTAAAGAGTAGATATAGCTAGAATAGACACGGAATGTTGGTTTAATTTAATATAAAGGTAAGATCTATAAAAAGAATTATTTAATGATTAAATAAAGTTAAGATGATGATTCTTTCCCCCTTCCCCCCTCCCACTGGTGCATTTAAGCATTCTGCCTTTCCATTGTATGAAAATATATAGAATTTGCTGGCACTGGTTGGAGATTTAACCGAAGAACAACAGAGTTGGAAGGGACCTTGGAGGTCTTCTAGTCCAACCCCCTGATCAAGCAGGGACCCCTGTACCATCTCAGACAAATGGCTGTCCAGTCTCTTCTTAAAAGCCATCAGTGATGGAGCACTCACAACTTCTAGAGGCAAGCCGTTCCACTGGTTAATTGTTCTCACTGTCAGGAAATTTCTCCTTAGTTCCAGGTTGTCTCTCTCCTTGATGAGTTTCCATCCGTTGCTTTTTGTTCTGTCTTCAGGGACTTTGGAGAATAAGTTGACTCCCTCTCCTTTGTGGTGAATGATGTCCATAGAGCTATTGGCTGGAACAGCTAGCCTCTCTAGGATTCCATGAGACAACTTTGTGGGGCCAACTAGCTGCCACCAACTCGGCATGGCCAACTTGCCATAACCAAGTTGCTGCAGGACAATTCACTGCAAGATAACTCACTGCAGGACAATTCAGCATTTCAATGTAAGTAGTTAAAATAATTTAAAAATATATTTTATTGTTTGTCATTTGCATTTTATTTTGTTGCTTCTTTTGCAGCCTTTCTTTAATGATTCTATTCCACTGTTTCCTCGATATTAAGTGCAATGCTTGTCCTGTGGTGAGTTGGCCCGCAATAAGTTGACCATGGCGAGTTGGCCATGGTGAGTTGGCCACAGTGAGTTGGCCATGGTAAGTTGGCTATGCCGCATTGGCCCTGATAAGTTGTCCATGCCACATTGGTCATGCCAAATTGACCGTGCCAAGTTGGCCACAGCAAGTTGACCAGGTCAAGTTGGCCATTGTGAATTGACCATGATAAGTTGGCCATGATAAGTTGGCCATGCTGAATTGGCCATGCCGAGTTGGCCACTTCAAGTTGTCCTAGACCCTTCAAAGAAGGCATAATAGCAATAGCACTCGGTCTTATATACCACTTCAAGTGCTTTACAGCCCCCTCTAAGCCAGGTGGACTGTGAGGTTAGGGTTAATGAAATTAGCAGCTCTGGGTAGCAAAACTGGAAAGGTATTAGAACAGTGGTCACCAACTGGTGGGCCGCGGCCCACTGGTGGGCCGTGATAAAATTTTGGTGGGCTGCAGAGAAATCTCACCCCCAGAGCACCCCCGAAAGCAATTGATCCAGGCTGCACAGAAACACAAGGCTGCGCCGCCTACATGGCCCACAGGAACCATCCCCACCTACTCACTCCTTACCTGGCAAACTTGCCTGCTAAATTGCTATTTTTCCTTTTTGCGACCATCAGCTGTTCTGCTGTGTCGGGAGATTTAGATTAGCTAGGAAGCAGAAAATGGTTGGATTTCTTGCTTTCTAGCTAGTCTTTAGATCTTCAGTTCTGCTTTTAAGCACAGTCGAACCTCCCTTAGGACTGAAGGTTCTGTTATTCAATGCAGACTCACAGCAAGCAAATTTCATGTGACAGACTGAGCTAGCCGAGATAGATCACTGAATGATTCTGTGAGCAACTCAATCTGACTGCCTGCTTTGCCTGATTTTGGGTAAAAGTTGCTCTTTTTTATAAAAAATTCAATATTTATATAGATATTTATAATATTTACATACAAGCCATTCCCAGCCAGTCACATGATCACCAAGCCTTACCCTCAAATTAGGCCATGCCCACAGAACCGGTAGTGGTCCCTGGGATTTAAAATTATGAGTTTGGTGGTCCCTGAGGTCCAAAAGGTTGGCAACCCCTGTACTAGAAAGCAATAACTTGTGTTTCGTTGAGCATAATGGCTGGGCCATCCTGGCACATCTACATAGGAGCATTGTCCTCATAATAATCTTGTAAGTTCATCGGAACTGCCCAGCCTTGTCTCTCTATTTTTATTTTTTTAAAAAAATCTTGTAATTTTAGCTTTCAGCTCTCTTCTTGCCAGCTTCAAGAGCTAAGAAGCCACCTCTCTGGATGACAGTGACCTATCTTCAAGCTTCACCAGATTCTCATCACACTTCATTTCCTTTTATGCTTTGGGGTAGTTCAGCCAAGAAATCAACCACTGCGGCAGCGATTCTCCATTATTCTCCTGCCTCTGGAGGAAATCAAATAGGAACACAATTGCCAAGCTTGAAGTAATCAAAACGTTATTTGCCAAGTAAACCATTGTACATTTAATCAAATCCGAGGTATTCAGTCAAAAAATGCCAGAGCTAAATGTTTACCAACAGAAGTCGGAATGCAGATGTGATCAGAATTGTTTGAAATGCCGGAAGAGTTTCCTTATTATCTCGTACTTACCCTGACAAACAAACAAACAAAGAGAGACAAAGGAAGAAATAAGCCAACAGGAAAGATATGCACTCAGAGGGGAAGGAGAAATCCTCAATTAAACATGTACGAGCTTAGACTGCAATCAACCGCCAGATTGTTTTTCCATACTACATTGACGGGAACTTTTGCAGGGTGCTTCGTAATTGTAATTGTACATAATAGAAATCCTTTCCTTCAACCCTATCGTGGGAACTATTGGTTCCCACGACGGGGTTGAAGGGAAAGATTTCTATTACGTACAATTTCAATAAATAAACAAAAACAACTTTCAAAAGGCAACTGGACTTTGTTTTTCCTTGAAGACGTTTCGCCTCTCATCCAAGAAGCTTCTTCAATTCAGACTGAATGGCAAAGGAAGGAAGGATTTATTGAAAAAGCACCATTGGGACAACCATGACTTCGATGACTGAGAATCTCTGTAGGCATTACAAATGGAAGATCCTCAACCAAGAAATAGCAGCTTCTCTAAAATAAACACACACACATCTTTGCTAGGGGTTCATAATGTGTGACCTCCCCCTCAACTCCACAGCCTTTGAAGCAGTGGTGGGATTCAAAAAAATTTTACTACTGGTTCTGCGGGTGTGGCTTGGTAGGCGTGGCTTGGTGGGCGTAGTAGCAGGGGAAGGATACTGCAAAATCTCCATTCCCTCCCCACCTTACTAACCTGCTTTCCAGCTCCGTTCTCCCGTGCAGGGCAACCAAAGAAGACCTAGCCAATTAGGTGGGACTTGGGAGGTGGAGAATAGATAGGGGCGGGGCCAGCCAGATGTGGGATTTGCCGGTTCTCCAAAGTACTCAAAATTTCTGCTACTGGTTCTCCAGAACTGGTCAGAACTGGCTGAATACCACCTCTGCTTTGAAGAGCTACTAGGAGACCTGGTGGCACAATGATTAAATACAGTATTGCAGACTGACTCTGGCCTCTGCCAGAAGATCAATCTATTGTAGTTGTAAATTGAGGACTATCTGTATTATTCCATAAAAGAGAGATGCACAGTTGAAAGCCAGATCTGTTTGTTCCAGATACAACGTTTGCAACAACATCATTCTGTTTGAGAGTCTCCTCCTCTGATCATTTTATTTTTCACACATCTCCCAAGAATATCTGTCTCTTGTCATATCTCCGTAAAAAATGTAGCTTTTGCTATTGGAATATTTGAAAACCATCCTGTCATAGATATTGCAAACTTTTTTAGAGAAGACGCACACCTCTCTTTTTCATTTTTTTTTCAGATCAATCATTTCCTTCTGGACAACATCCAGTCGTTTTACCTTGTAAGGAGTAGATCAATCATCTGATTTGCTAGGGTAGAAAGAAACAATGGAGCGTAGCAAAAAATGGCACAAGAGAGCAGAGCATAAATTTCTCGAGAAGACACAGCCTTCAAAACAGGCTTTAGAGGAGAAAAGAAAGATACCAGATGCTTGATGGAAGAGATGCTGGCATTCCCAAGTGTCCATCACAGTCCATGTCTCTACAAGGGACTATTGTTGAGTACAGCCTCTTTTGTCTCCGGACAGGTTCATCAAGCTTTCTAAACTTTTGGGACCACCAATAAAGAGACAAAATTAAAGTGATATGAGTCCCATCACAAAATAGCTCTGATAAAGTCCTGCTAGGAAATGGCCGCCGTGCATCCATTTTGAAGAAATCTAAAAAGAAAATACGTTGCCCAGGATCTGAAGTGTCAGGGTTCCGGCAATTGCCCTAATTAGATCTGCTTATGGCAACTCAAAAACAGGAATAGGAATGCTTTACGAGTTGACACTAAGACACTGCAGAGATAAATGCTTTGGGGAAGAGAAGAACGCACCAAAGAATTTATCGTAAAAAGAGACTAGCATTCCATATCAGATCTTCAGTGCCAAGTGATCGCCTTCTTCAGTCAGAGATTCTCTCTTTCTAGGTCAGGGGTGTCAAACTCAATTTCATTAAGGGCCACATCAAAGCTGTGGTTGACCTCGGGAGACTGGATGGATGCAGGCGCCTGGGTAGGTGTGGCCAACAGGGTGGGCATGGCTAGCTTGATGCCACTCCCCAAACTGCTGGCATGTTTCCTCTTTGCATTGGGCAGACGGGGCCGAAGCCATGATGGCCCAATCCTTCTTCTTCACATTGCATAGACTAGGATAGCCCTGCAGGCCAGATCGACCATAGCCTTGAGTTTGACACCCCTGTTCTAGGTGGACAATGGTTGAAGTAAGAAGAAAAGCATCCAATTCTGCTCACTGCAATCTTCATAGCACAGAATAACAGAGTTAGAAGGAACCTTGAAACATTTTTAGCCTAATTCACTGCTAAAGCAGGAGACTCCATACCATTTCAAACAGGTGGCTGTCCAGTCTCTCCTTGAAAGCCTCCATGATGGAGCACCCACAACTTCTGGTGGCAAGCTGTTCCACTGGTTGATTATCCTCACTGTTAGGAAGTTTCTCCTTCTTGATTGTTTCTCTCCTTGATTAGTTTCCATCTGTTGGTTTTTTGTCCTGCCCTCAGGGGCATTGAAAAATAAGTTAACCCTCACTTTTTTGTGGCTGCCCCTCACTTCTCTGGGTGCCGTCGGCTTCTATGTGTCGTCTGGCGGCCCCCAGGAGTAGGGCCTTCTCTGTGGGGGCCCCTGCCCTCTGGAATAGTCTGCCCCCAGAGATACGCACCAGCACAGACCTGAGAGCCTTCAGACGTGTGTTAAAAACCTGGCTCTTCGAGCAGGCTGGCCTGGGCTGATAGAAGATTTTAACTGTCTCCCGTTTTAAATTGGGTTTTAATTATTTGGGGGTTTTTAATTGGTTATGGGGGAGGGTGGACTTTTAATTTATAACAGCCCAAAATTATTTAATTCATTTTAATTTTTGTATTGTACATTGGGGTAGGTTTGGCTGTACACCGCCCTGAGTCCTTCGGGAGAAGGGCGGTATATAAATGTTTGTATAAATAAATAAATAAATAAATAAATAAATAAATAAATAAATAAATAAATAAATAAATATTGGAACAGTGCTATCATAACAGAACAATTAAAACTCAGATCACACATTTTCTGAATAGTTTTTAATCCCAGGGCTATAATTGCACTTAACAATGAACTTAAGGGCCATGGTCAGTGAGCTGTTGGACAGTATTACTTGGTCTGTTGTGTGAATGTTTGTGTGTTTTTAGGGGGTGGGGAATTTTGGTGGGTGGGGAGGTGTTTGGGGATTTTCATGTGTGTGTGCATGTTGAGCCTGGTCTGTGGGTGTTATGTGAATTTTGTTGTATGTATACTGTGTATATAGGTACAATGACAATAAAGAATTTAACTCAATTCAATTATCATGCTATCTATCATGCTAACATTCTATTTCTGAACTGCAAGCCGACAGACATATCTAAAAGAAACTGAGCAAATGAGTATGATAGAAGCAGGGAACTTCTCATGAAGATGGCCTTCTACCCAAAGATCTCCAAAATGTCAAACTGGTCCTGGATTTGGGGACTAAAAAAGGAAGTTGGACCAATGAAAGAAGAAATGTTTATCACCTGTTCAGGGGTGGGATTCAAATTTTTTAATAACCGGTTCTGTGGGTGTGGCTTAGTTGGTGGGCGTGGCTTGGTGGTCATGTTATTGGCTGGACATGGCCAACTCAACATCACTCACATCAAGGCATGCATGTCCTCGCCTGGCCTCTGGTCACTGTGGGGATGCTGCAACAGTCATAAGTGTGAAAAATGGTCTTAAGTCACTTTTTTCAGTGCCATTGTAACTTTGAATGGTCACTCCACACAAGCAAAGTACCAGCAAAGGAGGAAAAAAAACCTCCAGAGAGGTTCCTGAGACAGGAAGTCTAGTCCTATCAAGAATGTAATAAGGGTAATGGAGAGGCAGTTTCTGTAAGCAACACCAGAATGTTTCCTTCCTTCCTTCCTTACAGGATTAGGCCAATAATTTCTTCTAACAACCGGTTCTCCAAACTGCTTAGGATGTTAACAACCGGTTCTAGCGAACAGGTGGAAGAATCCCACCCCTGCACCTGTTGTTTTTCCCAAATCCTGAATTGCATTAAGCAACCTGGCTCTATGGGATACCATAGTGCCCACCAATCCTTCCTTAGCTCTCATCAGGTTTCCCATCCCACATAATTATTTTAAAATTCTTTCCCTAGTAGGAAAACAACGTGAGAAGCCAATAGCCTCAAGGGTCGTTCTGATTTATAAGAAAGCTTCTATTCCTCCATTTAGGGCTCTTTAAAACTTTTAAATCTAGGTAAAGGTAAAGGTTCCCCTCGCTCATATGTGCTAGTCGTTTCCAGCTCTAGGGGGCAGTGCTCATCTCCGTTACAAAGCCGAAGAGCCAGCACTGTCCGAAGACGTCTCCGTGGTCAGGTGGCCGTCATGACTTAACGCCGAAGGCGCACAGAACACTGTTATCTTCCCACCAAAGGTGGTCCCTATTTTTCTACTTGCATTTTTTACGTGCTTTCGAACTGCTAGGTTGGCAGAAGCTGGGACAAGTAATGGGAGCTCACTCCCTTATGTGGCACTAGGGATTCGAACCACCGAACTATCGATCTTATCAACAAGCTCAGCATCTTAGCCGCTGAGCCACCGCATCCCCTTCAAAAACAAAATAAAAGTAAAAAATATATTAAAAAATCTAGGTGGCTATGGCCAAATGTTTTTTTTTTAAATGTGTCACCTGTTCAGAAAAAAAGAAAAGACCAGATAAATTACAAGTGATTTGCAATGACCAGGAGATTTTTGGAAAGAAGCAATCTGAGCAATTCATCTCTTTGTAAATGGGTGTTTTGTGACAAGTCAGAGCCGCTGTGACTGTTAATATGATGAAGAAGCAAAGTCTATCCTACAGCAATTCATTTTTTTTAATATAAATTTTATTTGGGTTTTCACAAAAACATAATACAAATAAAACATCTTTTTTTGAGAATAGCATGATCCCGGGTTATCACTTCTCCATACAGACACAAACTCAATTTCATATTCAACTTTGTGTTCTAGTCCATATCTTATTACTATTCTAACATTTTCTCCATAAATTTTCCCCTCCCTTGGTTTTCTCAACTTTATTTTTAATTATCTCATATCTAAATTCAAATATATATCTTTTTCTAAGTTTCAATGTCTTTCTAATCATTATATTTGCACTTTTGTCTGTCCTGTTTCAATTTCATATTATCTTTTCTCATTAAACAAATTTTCCTCTGTAGTTACTAATTGGAATATGACACCTTTATATCTTTTAATTCATTTTTTTTTAATGCAGCTGTAAGCTCTTCTCAAAATTCCAAAAGTGCCATTAGCCCCACACAACCCTTGGCTGCAGGAATCTGACCCATGATGCTGAAATAGCAAAAGAATCCATATATTGCATTTAATGTTGACAATATTAGGGGACTGGGGGCTAAAACATATTAAGAATGGTTGCAGGAATTGGGTATGTCTAGTCTAATGAAAAGAAGGACTAGGGGTGACATGATAGCAGTGCTCCAGTATCTCAGGGGCTGCCCCAAAGAAGAGGGAGTCAAGCGAATTCTCCTCCAAACACCTAAGCGAGACAAGAGAGCAAAGGTGGAAACTCATCAGAGAGAAGCAACCTAGAATTAAGGAGAAATTGGCAGTGAAACATCAATTGTTTCTGCGATGTCATACCCATTAGGGAACATCATCAGTGCTAAAGGAATGTGGGTTTGTGAAAGGAGGGCGGAAGAGAGGTGTGAGTCCTAGGTCTCTGACTTGGTTTCCTTCGATGTTTTCATGACACAACGCAACATATATGAGGAAAGGAATGAGGTTTGAGGGGGAGAAGAAACATGCTCCTATTGTTTCTTGCAAATTCATAGGGAACATCATCAGTACTATCATCAACATAAGCACTGATGATGTTCCCTAGTTAGGTCATGAAACATCTGCAAGTAAACAATTCAAGCTGAAAGAGTACCAAGGGCCTCACAGATCAACCTCTAAGCTCCTAATCAGGAGTAGGATTCAAATTTTTTAACAACCAGTTCTGTGGGCATGACTTAGTTGGTGGGCATGGCTTGGTGGTCATGTTATTGGCTGGGCATGGCCAACTCAACATTGCTCACATCGAGGCACGCATCTCCTCGCCTGGCCTCTCAAGACTGTGGGGATGCTGCAACAGTCGTAAGTGTGAAAAATGGTCATGTCACTTTTTTCAGTGCCATTGTAACTTTGAATGGTCACTCCACACAAGCAAAGGAGAGCAAAAAAAACTCCAGAGACATTCCTGAGACAGGAAGTCTAATCCTACCAAGAATGTAATAAGGGTTAACGGAGAGGCAGTTTCTGTAAGCAACACCAGAATGTTTCCTTCCTGCCTTCCTTACAGGATTAGGCCAGTAATTTCTTCTAACAACCGGTTCTCCGAACTGCTTAGAATGTTAACAACCGGTTCTAGCGAATAGGTGCGAACCTGCAGAATCCCACCCCTGCTCCCAATATTCTCTTTTCTTGGTACCACGTAACTATAGAAGTCATTGTCAATATTTCCTTCTAGATGATGCTCAGCAAATAAACCTTTTAAGAAGAAAGTGAGTCATGCCAACATTCACATCAAGTTTTAATCGAAGATAGTAAATCATCATTTTCAGCAGTCACCACATTCCAACCAAGTTTCCACTGTAGTATCACCTGCAAAGGTGATACTACACCTGGAAGAAAAGGCTGAGTAAAAATACTGATATCTACCTATAAAATGCTGTCTCCTCTTTGAGAGATAAAACTTCTAGGAGAGTGTATTTTTCATATCGATAAGCTAGATCTGGCCTTATAATTAATGCAATATTTGAGAAGAAAATGAAGATATTCTTTTAGAAATTGAAAGGCATTTTCTAAGATCAGCAGCAGGGCATATTTAATCTTGATCGATGAATTAAATATGAAGGCACCCACGTTACTTGTAGAAATATTGTAAACATATTTCCACTTGCTTTTCCGAAAAAATAAAAAGGCTATTTCCCATTGTGAAAAACTCACATGCCTCATTTAAGATTGCCGGATTTATTGCAGGCCGTTCTTGATATTTAATTATGGAAAATGCAGCAAATTTGCTCCAGTTCAGCTCTTCGATGGTGACATTTTTTTTCTCTATTCTTATTTAATAAAAGAAATCTCAGAAAAAAAAATACAAAAAAAATACACACTCCCTGTATTGTTTGGATTTATGATGGCACTATATTAAATGCCTTGTCACAAGAGCTCTTAAAGACAGGAATTGCAATTGCAAAGATGGTTTCAAAAAAATGTTCAGTGTCTGAAATAAAAAAAAATTAAGCTACTCATGCTACAGTAGAGATGTCTTTAACCCTGAGGCTGTATTCTTTTATTTGCAAATTATTGGCTTTCTCTTTGATCTATAGACTCTTTTATCCTCTATTGTCCAAGCTGATGCGGGATAAATTAGAATTGACAACATCAGTCAAAAGCGGAGAAAAATCTTAAGTGGTAAAAACTTTAAAATTGCACAGCTACGAATAAAGGACAGTGGCCATTTGAACGTAAGAAATGAAGTCACATTGACAAGGTGGGTTGTTTTTTTTTTTATTCCAGATGGTTCTGCTCTTTCCTCCCACCCCAACCTTCCAGCTTTTAATTCTGCAACGTTGTGTGTAAATTTGCTCAAAGGAGCTCCTTGTTTTAACTTCTACTTTGCGTTGACAGCTTGTTCTTCAAGGCAGCTTTTTCTTTTCTTAATAAGTCCATAACGAAACATGAATCAGAAACAAAGACTGCCTGAAAGTTGTTAACATGCATTTCATCTACATATTACTTCTCTGAAAAGGTAGTCAAGGTAAGATCGCGGAATGGGGAGCAATATTATTACTTGTAAGCAGGGGTGGGATGCAAATATTTTTACTACCGGTTCTGTGGGCATGGCTAGGTGAGAGTGGCCATGTGACTGGGGTGGGCATGGCTGCTGCTGCTACTGCTGCTTCCTTCTCCTTCTCCTTCTCTTCTCCTTCTCCTTCTCCTTTTCCTTCTCCTTCTCCTTCTCCTTCTCCTTCTCCTTCTCCTTCTCCTTCTCCTTCTCCTTCTCCTTTTCCTTTTCCTTCTCCTTTTCCTTCTCCTTCTCCTTTTCCTTCTCCTTCTCCTTTCCTTCTCCTTTCTCCTTCTCCTTCTCCTTCGCTTCCCTTCTCCTTTTCCTTTTCCTTCTCCTTTTCCTTCTCCTTTTCCTTCTCCTTTTCCTTCTCCTTCTCCTTTTCCTTCTCCTTCTCCTTCTCCTTCTCCTTCTCCTTCTCCTTCTCCTTCTCCTTTTCCTTCTCCTTCTCCTTTTCCTTCTCCTTCTCCTTCTCCTTCTCCTTCTCCTTCTCCTTTTCCTTCTCCTTTCCTTCTCCTTCTCCTTCTCCTTCTCCTTCTCCTTCTCCTTCTCCTTCTCCTTTCCCTTCTTTCTTTGCAGCATTCTTCCCCCTATTCTCCTTTCTTTTGACTCCTGGGCCTCAGGGAAGCCTCCTGGGACGCCGTTTTTGCTCCCAAGAGACTCCCCTGAGGCCCAAGAGGCAAAAAATGGAGTGTGGAGAGGCCACACAGCACACACACACACACACACACACACCCTTGCATGTCCCTTTTTGTCTCCTGGGCCTCAGGGAAGCTTTCTGGGCAAAGCAGTAAGATGGCAAGGGGGATCCTGACACAGCTGATCATCGGAACAGCTGATCGTTGGCGGGAAAAAAAGAAAAGGAAAGAAATACTGGGTCGGCTGAACCAGTTGCTGGTTTTTTTTACTACCGGTTCAGCCGAACAGTAGCATTTTTTACTAGGGGTTCGGTCGAACCGGACCGAACTGGTAGAATACCACCACTATTTGTAAGTCTACTTTTATTAGAAAGTAACGCATTTGATAAGTTATAAGAAGTCTCCTCCAAGGTTTATCAGGGTAGGGAAGAAAAATGTGGAGAATTCATCCTGTAGCTTCCTCTTCTTTTCGTTGTGGGATGGAATTCATGCACAGGTAGTCCTTGACTTACAACAGTTCATTTAATGAACGTTCCAACTTACAACAGCACTGAAAAAAGGGACCTATGACCATTTTTCACACTTATGGACATTGCAGCATCCCCATGGTTATGTGATTAAAATTCAGACACTCAGTACTTGACTCGTATTTATTACGTGATCCCCTTTTGTGACCATTTGACGAACAAAGTTTGGGAAGCCAGGTAAACTTAACAACCATGTTACTTACTTAATGACTACAGTGATTCAGTAACAACAGTGGCAAGCTAGGTAAGATGGGGCAAAATTCACTTAACAAATGTCTTACTTAACAACAGAAATATTGGGGTCAACTGTGGTCATAAGTCAAGGAATCCCTGTACTTTGATGTGTCATTCATAGACACACAAATGCATACACCGCCCTGCAAAATAATACTGTATTTCCTTTGGGATGGTTTACAATATTCTAAAACCATAATTTCTAAATGATGTTAAACATTAAACTAAAAAAGAATTAAGCCCCTGGATAGATTTTCACAAACCATCTTTTTATTTGCCCAGAAAACTTTATTGAGTTTCAAAAGAACATAAAATGCATAAGAACGAAGGAAAAAAATGACTAGATATAGTATGGAATTGCAACTATAAGTCCAGGCTCAATTACAGGTAATAAGTTGAAGATTTCCTGCATCTGACTTTACCCTCCATGTCAAAGTTGTTGAGGTTTGACTCCTAAAGGTCTTTTTTCAAAAGGCAACTGGACTTTCTTGGTTTTCCTTGAAGGCATTTCGCTCCTCATCCAAGAAGCTTCTTCAGTTCTGACTGAATTCTCCACCATTCGATCAGAACGGAAGAAGCTTCTTGGATGAGGAGCAAAAGGTCTTTGAGGAGAACCAAGAAAGTTCAGCTGCTTTTGGAAAAAGTACCTTTGGCACAACCGTGACCTAGATGGCTGAGAATCTCCACAGACATTGAGGATTGAATCTGATACCCAAGGCATATAAAATATTGGTGCAGGTCTTCCTCGATGGATTAGCATATGGGAATGGCAAAGCTGAAGCATCAAGGTGAAAAGGATTCTACTACCAATCTTCTAGTCAACTTGGCGTAGCCGTATTGCTGGAAGAAATATCCATCTAGTTCAGTTCCAAGCTGAGAGAAGGCATTGGAGGCAAAATGGAGGCTGGAGGCTGATTGGAAAGATGATTTAAACCACATGCATTTGCGGCTCTGGGCAGCTTGACCACGTGGAGTTGAGAGTGGGTGGCTTTTATACCCTCTCTGGGCTTTGTACTTGAGCTTCCTGCGCAAGAACATGTATTCTATTGGCTGTTGTGGAGGGGGGGGGTCATAGCTGGCTCTACAGGTTGTCTGAGCTAAGTTTGGTTGAAGTTTGGAGGGTGATGCGATGTCCTTAGGAGATTGTGCAATGTAGTGAGCTCTGATGATAAATGGTAACAGGTTAATCCTATTATGTCCTGAAGGATCATGTCTTAATCCCATCATCCTGGAGCCTGAAAGTCTTTTGTAGATAGGATGGTCCAGTCTTTCTTAATGGGCACAAAATATCCACTGGGGGCAGGGAGTTGGAGTTCTCTCTCCCTTAAGATTTTTATTTCTCTTTTAAAGGAAATATTTTATCCTGCCTTTTTTAATATTTCTCAAAATATTTCATTCTTCTAGAAGGGGGTGGGTGCTAGCTTTCTACAGCCCCTACCCACTGATTTGCTTGCACCAAAAGGGAAATATGTTTCAGCAATGGATGGGTTCTGAATTTAGATTGGCTTCACATATTATATCGCTTTTATACAAATCTCATATTTTCCAGTAGCTGTAGCAATTTGTACTCATCCAACTGCCAAATGTCTATTGGCCTCCCGCTTACTAAATATAGACAGATAGAAATAAATGCTGGCCCTCTAATAAATTTCAGTTACTCCCAGGATACCAGTCCTCGCAGGAACAGATTAGCAATTTCAAGGTGCATACATAGATATATTGTTTTCATGTTGATCAATCTGCATATTTAAACAGCCCTATTCTGCTACACACCCTGGAAAGAAAAGATCTATTTGCTTCTGATGTTTCCCTGGAAGTCAACGTTTATGATGCACCATCTTCAAATGAAAATAAATAGCTTGGAATTTCCAGATTCAGCAAGTTTTCACACCACCGCCGTGCAAAATTGCTTTTGCTTCGGGAGCATACAAATACCGAGGCTGGGTGGCATCGTCTCAAATTTTAGGGTGAACCCCCGTCATTAGAACAAATCTTCAAAGGGGTTCTGCAATATATTGGCTCCACACTAAAGCCCAGTTGACAAAATTCCATAGCCATAGCACTTAGACTTATATGCCACTTCACAGTGTTTTCCAGCCCTCTCTAAGCATTTGCATCCTTTTAGAAGGTCATTGGAGCACTTGGAGGTTTATCTGTGTCATCGGGGCCAACTGAGTGGTGCTTCTGGTTCCTGTAGTCTGCAATTTTTCCTCTGGAAATCCATTCCTACTCCCACACCATTTAAAGGGCGCTCATCCCAAATCGTATAGCTAGAGGTCTGTAGAGATTCTCAGTCATCCAGGTTGTCCCAAAGGTCTTTTTTAAGGAGGCAATTGGACTTCCTGGTTTTTCTTTTAAGACATTTCGCTTCTCACCCAAGAAGCGTCTGGAAATCCATTCCTACCCCCACCCCACTCCTCCCAAATGAACCTCCCAGCATTTCCACTGCTCAGGCGACCCTGAAACCACCAGGTGGCCTCAATAACCCTCTAAAAGGATGCAAATGACGAGCTATCTGCAAGGAATATAAATCTTTCCATTCCTCACCATCCGTCAGAGCTGGCGAAGCTTCTTGGATAAGAAGTGAAATATCTTCAAAGAAAAAAAAATAAGAAAGTCCAGTTGCCTCCAGAGAAAACACCTTAGGGACAATGATACCATGGCTTAACATGATGGTCTGATTCATAAGACAAAGAGAGTCAAAAATAACAGATAACAGATAATCAGAGTTGGAAGGGACCTTGTAGGTCATCTAATCTAACCCTCCTGCCCAAGCGGGAGACCCTACACCATTTCTGACAAATGGCAGTCCAATCTCTTCTTGAAGGTCTCAACTGATGATGCTCCCACAACTTCCGAGGGCAACTTCTGTTCCATTGGTTGATTGTTCTCACTGTTAAAAAGTTTCTCTTTATTTCCAGGTTGAATCTCTTTTTGTTCAGTTTCCATCCATTATTCCTTGTCTGGCCTTCAGGTGCTTTAGAAAATAGCCTGACCCTTTCCTCCCTGTGGCAGCCCCTCAAATATTGGAAGGCCGCTCTCCTGTCTCCCCTGGTCTTTCTCTTTACTAGACTAGCCAAGCCCAGTTCCTGCAACCGTTTGTTGTATGTTTTAGCCTCCAGTCCCCTAATCATCCTTCATCCATCCATCAAGGAGAAGAAAGGTAGTTAACCTTTAACAGGAAATGAAAGAGTGGATTATCCATTTCTGTAGTATTTTCAATGCCCAGACATGTGAAATAAACCACAAAAAAATTGACCCAGTGTTGATCTTCTAACTCTAATAAATGGAAATAAAATCAAACAATGTTGAGGGGAAAACCTCAGCAACCGTGCTTTGAAGCTTTTTGAGGACAACTGAAGGAACACAACATTAAAATTCCAGTTGAAGACTGGATGTTCATAGCTCCAGTCCTGCCAAGAACTGTCTGATGGTCAGCCCAGCTGAACTCAGAGACTTGCTCCTGAATCAGCCTTCACTGGCTCAGCAATTTCAAGTTACAGGCCTGATGACAAAACTCCTTCTTTGACTTTGGGAGTTATATTATTGCTTGAAGAATCCAATCGCTGCCTTAAACTGATAACACATGCCTATATATCTTAAGGGAAAGTAATAAAGCCTGCTGTGAAATGCTATTTCTGTCGTCTCTTTGCGGGAAGATAACTTTTTACACAAACTCATTTTTCATCTCCATGGCATTGTCTTGATGCAACAGAAGAGGACTTCACGAGACATCTCAGAAACGAACCTTGGCTCAAAATGGCAAACTCTTTGCATGATATGTTTAGTTTTATTTACCTTCCTGCCTCAAGGTGGAAAGTACCTTAAAGGACTTGAATGAGGAACACGTTCAATCCTTTAAAGGAAATCAACATAGCTACGTCTGCACCAGGATTCTCCAGAAGTAGAAATATTGTTCATGGTATGACCTATCGTTTAACTGGAAAGATTAGGAAAGAAGCTATATTTTGCTTAATAAGAGGTTGTTCCTTGCTTCTTGTGGCTAAAAAATTAAAAAGGGAGCTGGAGATGATAGAGATGGAGATAGAGGTGGAGATAGAGATGAAAATGGAGGTGGAGGTGGAGATAAATGAAGATGGAGATGGAGTTGGAGTTCAAGATGATGGCGATAGAAATAGATGGAGATGAAGATAGAAGTGGAGATGGAAATAGATGGAGATGAAGATAGAAGTGGAGATGGAAATAGATGGAGATGAAGATAGAGGTGGAGATGAAGATGCCTCCTGTGGCTAAAAATTGATGAGAGAGATGGAGATGATGGAGATGGAGATAGATGAAGATGGATTTGGATTTGGAAATAGTAATAGATGGAGATGAAGATGAAGATGGAAATTAGATGGAGATGAAGATAGAGGTGGAGATGAAGATGAAGATGGAAATAGATGGAGATGAAGATAGAGATGGAGATGATGGAGGTGGAGATAGATGAAGATGGAGTTGGAATTGGAAATAGATAGAGATGAAGATAGAGGTGGAGATGGAGATGCCTCTTGTGGCTAAAAATTGATGAGAGAGAAATGGAAATGGAGAGGGAGATGATGGAAACGGAAATAGATGGAAAAAATGGTGGAGGTGGAGATGGAGATAAATGGAGATGGAGACCCATGGCCCTTCCTAGTTATGCTGAACAATTTTCACCTCAAGCTAAGAGCAGAAATGATGAGGAACTCAACAGCACTTGGAAGCCTAAGTTAATTTCCCTACCCCTGTTGACCAGAAGATTTTTTTTCTCAAGAGAGCCCCAACATATCAAACCACCATATTTTTCCTTCATTGGCAGGTTGTTAATGCAAGACTGTGAACTTAAACAACCCATACTACCACAGCTTCTACACTTCCCATCCTTGTCATTTTCATCATCATCATCCAATTCACACTGTCTACCATTTACTACATTTGTTATATTCACAAACCGAACAATACACGTCTCTTGTCTGATCTTTTCCACGAGTAGAATCCCCGAAAATACTTTTGGAGAAGCAAATCTCTTCCTACTTAACCTGCTCAGCGGAAACAAAGGAGGAGAACCGAGGTAGTAATCAAAGCCCGAAGTTGCCTCTTTCTCCTCTCTTTTACAGCTCGCCACTTCTGAAAGGAAGCGGCTCCTAATGTATTAAAGATGATTTCCCAATGAGTTGCACTGCTGTGAAATTCTATTTACTCTGCATTTATTTTTCTATTACCGATGACTTTGGGAGCAGATTTCTGAAAAGCTGCTTGAAATAGGAGAATCAATTTTATAGAAGTCCTATATTTTAGAATGTCCTGTATTGACAGGGGTAGGAATCTCTAGCTGCCACATAATAACATGTGGACTATACTTGCATCCTAACGGTTTTATTGTTTTCTTGAATGCTGCACAACCCCTCTTCCCCACAGACACACACACTGAGTAATAGCCATGATATCTATCAGGCTGGTGGAAACACAGATGAAAAGAATGGAGCTTGATTGGAAATGAAAGGCAACTGTGCCTTGAGGAAGAGTGTATAATTTCTAACCAATAAATGTCAATTTTCTTAGCAATCCTCCCTCCCTCTCTTTTCCCTCTTTCTCCTTCCTTCCTTCCTTCCTCCTTTCTTCCCCTTCCGTTGCTCCTTCTCCCACCTCTTCCTTCCTTCCCTTCTCCCTTCTTTCTTCCTTCCCTCCCTTCCTCCTTTCCTTTCTTCCTTCTTCCCCTTTCCCCTTCCCTTTCCTCCCCTTCTCCTTTCCTTCTTCCTTCCCCCCTTCTTCCTTCCTTCCCCCTCCCTCCCTGTCTGTCTCCTTCCCTCCCTCCCCTCCTTCCTATTTCCCCTTCCTCCTTCCCTCTTCCTCCCTTCCTCCCCTTCTTCCTTCAATCCCTTCTCCCGCCCTCTCTTTCTTCCTTCCCCTACCACCTTCCTTTCTTCCTTTTCTTTCTTCCTTCCATCCCTTCCCTCCCTCCCTCTTTTTCTTCCTTCCCCCTACCGCCTTCCTTTCTTCCTTCTTTCTTTCTTTACCATCTTTCTCCTTCCTTCCTTTCCTTCCCCTTTCTCCTTCTTTCCTTCCATCCTCCCTCAATCCCTTCCCCTTCTTCTCTTCCTTCCCCATTCTTCCTTCCTTCCTCTTACATCACCTATCTTCCTGCCTTCTTTTCTTCCTTCTTACCTACCTACCTCAAACAACCACCAGAATCATTCAAGAAATTCTCAATCAAGCAACAGTTAGCAAAGATACTGCCTAATCCCAGCAACCAACCCAACATCAGCTATTACTGTTGCTCAGCATGACCAAGGCTGAATTTGCTAACAAGTTCAGAAGGAATAAAATGGTTCATTGTTGCTTTTGGCAGATTGAATATTAGAACCCATTAACCCAACTTTGCTCTTGTTATCTCAAATTGAGCATGGACACTTCTACAGAGTTCTTGAATCCTGCACCGGGGCGGCAATTAATCAGAACGGCAATTGCCGCCAATATTATGACACCCCTCCATACAAATCGTTAGCCAGGTTGTGCAAATGCCAGAGCTGAAATTAAAATATTTTTGTGCAATTAATACCTCCGGTTCTAATGTGTTTGCTTCCCTGCCATTAAAGCTACATTAAGTTGTGGGTTTTTTTTTTCTAATACCTTCCATCATAAATCAAAGCCTCACACAGAACCAGTTCCCTGACAGGTGCCTTCCACAAAAGATGAGAGCAGTTGAAATGATCATCCATTTTGAAGAAGCAAGCTGACAGGGAAAGACATGGTGATGTATTCACCTCGTTACCATACATGGATGGTAGCAGAAGACTTATTTTGAGCTCATTTTGAGTGTTCGCCCTGCAAGCAGCGATAAAAAAAGCTGGGAAAAACACATGTTTTCAAATGGGCAGAAAGTATCTTCTCAAAGGCATATGGTAATAGGTAGTATGGCCATATGTTGTACTCATATATTGATTTTAAAAATTCGAGGTCTCCTCCTCTTCTTCTTCCTCCTTCTTCCTCTTCTTTTCCTCTTCTTTCCTCCTCTTCTTCCTCCTTTCTTCTCCTTCTTCCTCTTCTTCCTCCTTCATCCTCCCTCTTCTTCTTCTTCTTCTCCTCCTCTTTCTTCATCCGTCTTCCTCCTCTTCTTCTCCTCTCTTCCTCCTCTTCTTCTTCCTCCTTCTTCCTCTTCTTTTCCTCTTTCTTCCTCCTCTTTTTCCTCCTTCCTTCTCCTTCTTCTTCTTCCTCTTCTTCCTCCTTCTTCCTCCCTCTTCCTCTTCTTCTCTTCCTTTTTCTTCCTCCCTCTTCCTCTTCTTCTCTTCCTTTTTCTTCCTCTTTCTTCCTCTTCTTCTCCTCCTCTTCTTCTTTTTCCTCTTCTTCTTTTTCTTCTCCTCCTTCTTCCTCCTTCCTCTTCTTCCTCCTCTTCTTCCTCCTCCTCCTCGATATTAGTGTAACAAGAGTTACACTAATATCAAAGAAATGATGGAAGAGAATCATTTTAAAAAGGATGCAAAAGGACAAAATGAAATGTGAATGACAAAAGTTAAAATAATGTTTTTATTTATTTTAGGTAATTAAATTGAATTGTTAGATGGTCCTGCAGGCAAGCTGGCCACAGTGATTTGGCTGTGAAGAATTCCAGGAGTGTGCAGGCATCTCCTACGTTCATTGTAGAAGCAACTGGTGGTTTAGAAAAAAGATTGTCCCTTTCGTCTGTGTGCCAGGCCCTCAAGGACTGGGACTATGAATGGTGGAAAGTCATCAATCTGCCCATCCATTTGCTCAGCTGTTGACAATCTAGCTCAATAGTTCTTTCAGCCCCATCCTAAGAAATTCCTTCTCAAAACTATATTCTAAGGACAACCATGCATTAACTTATGGAGATTTGGAGGTCGGGGACCTTGACAAGAGAAGGCCGGTTTCTGAAGTTAATTGAAGAAACATGAGCTAAGTAGAGGCAAAACAAGGAGTCAGAGCACTCCAGCAGACAATTAAGATAAAAGGCAGAGAGGAGAGGAGAGAATGGGGCCAATTTAAGCCATTAAACAATTATCACCATTTCATTCATCAGCCAGAATTCCATTCCACACTTCTTGAAGATCAAGAGGTTTGCAATTATTGCCCCACCATCTGATTGGAGGAATACGAGAGTTAACATATTTCTTTTTTTTTTTACCAATCTTCACCTTATGTCTTGAAAATAATAATTGCAGAAAGGAAAGAAGCTGAAAATGATTCAAAGGACTTTCGGCTTTTATTATAGGCTTGGTCTACCACCGAGATTATTAGGCTGACCACTTGCTGAGAAGGGGGGTTTTAAGGAGCCAGTGGCTAAGATGCTGAGCTCGTCAATCAGAAAGGTCAGTGGTTCGGCAGTTCGAATCCCTAGAGCCGCGTAACGGAGTGAGCTCCCGTTCTTTGTCCCAGCTTCTGCCAACCTAGCCGTTCGAAAGCACATAAAAAATGCAAGTAGAAAAACAAAGACTTCTTTGGTGGGAAGGGAACAGCGTTCCATGAGCCTTCAGTGTTTAGTCATGCCGGCCACATGACCACGGAGACGTCTTCGGACAGCGCTGGCTTTTCAGCTTTGCAACGGAGATGAGCACTGCCCCCTAGAGCCAGAAATGACTAGCACGGATGTGAGAAGGGAACCTTTACCTTTTATTGTTGCAATAGCTTCCAAGTTCTAACCCGTGGAAAACAAAATAGGAATCCATGCTCAGGGGTGAGCACCCAGTGAGCCCCTTAACATAACCATTTTTCCAAGAGTTTCTGTCATCCAACTAGATCGAGCAGAATGGGAGCCAGACCTGACTCAGCTTAGTCTCCTGATTAAAAACGATCCTTGGCTCCATTTGTTGCAAAAGGGGCAGTTTTGATGGGCAGGCATCTGAAACGCAGAAAAGGAAAGCCAGAACTGAAGTTCGCGGGCCAAAATCCCTTGATTTAGTTTCCCTCCCCTGCGTCACTTTCCACTACAAGTTTCCCATTGTATAATCCTATTCCAAATGAAACGTTTTGGAAAGGCGCTCTCTTCCACAGGCCTGGCTGGCATGTATCTTCATGCCTTGAGGTTGTGTCTCCAGAAGACACGGTGTTCTGACTTAGCCTTCGCAAGTAATGATAAACTCACGAGTAAAACAAACCCCTTTTCAAAACAGGGCAGCAACAGTCTTTTATTCAAGTGGATAAACAAAAAACAAACATAATTAGCCCCAACAAACCTGGTTCTGGCCAAAGAAGCCGAATTGCTTGCTGTGTACTAGAAAACACCACTCCCAAAACCCTACTATTTATTTCCCAGCCAGGGAGGGGCTAGCTAGCGTCTATGTCTGCTTTTCCCTGAGAGCCAGCTTATTGCTTCCTTTGCTCTCCTCTCCCCTCGACACATATGCGCATCTGGGATAGGCCCCATCTATTCCTCCTCCTCACTCAGCTCAGGCCCCAAAGACAGCTACCCTCCACCTGGGGGAGGACAGAAGGCCTGTCTCTGATGCTGTTTCTTTATCAGAGCCCTCTGAAGGCTCCGAAGCTGCCCCAGGCTGCCCCTCAACCTCCTCTTCATAACAGGCTACAACAACACACATAGCTAGTCTATCCGCTCTCAAACAACTCGCTTCCCCCCAAGTTTATGGCAATTGGCCTCGAAGATTAGCAGTGCCCAAGCATGAGGAGGCAGTTCTGACAATGCAGGGGTGGGATTCTACAGCTTTGCACCTATTCTCTAGAATCGGTTGTTAACATTCCAAGCAGTTCGGAGAACCGGGTATTAGAAGAAATTACTGGCCTAATCCTGTAAGAAAGGCAGGAAGGAAACATTCTGGTGTTGCTTACAGAAACTGCCTCTCCGTTAACCCTTATTACATTCTTGGCAGGACTAGACTTCCTGTCTCAGGAACATTTCTGGAGTTTTTTCCCCTCCTTTGCTGGTACTTTGCTTGTGTGGAGTCACCATTCAAAGTTACAATGGCACTGAAAAAAGTGACTTAGGACCATTTTTCACACTTACAACTGTTGTAGCATCCCTACAGTCACGAGAGGCCAGGCGAGGAGATGCATGCCTCAATGTGAGCGATGTTGAGTTGGCCACGCTCAGCCAGTCACACGACCACCAAGCCATGCCCACTAGTCACATGACCATCAAGCCACACCCACCAACTAAGCCACACCCGCAGAACCGGTTGTTAAAAAATTTGAATCCCACCCCTGTGACAATGGGCACACTGCAGATCCCGTCAGCCAAAGAGTGTTGGCTGGTGGGAACCAGAAGATCCATTTCTCCCACGGGCTCTCGGCTCTCTGAACCATCCTCCATTTTGAAGATTAGAATGTTCCCAGCTCTGTTCATGGGTTTCTAAGTAGTTGACATGCAAAACCTGATTTAATAAGCAGATCTGATGGTGTAAGGCAGTGATGGCAAACCTATGGCAAGTAGCACATATGCAGGGGGTACTTGCACTGCATTTTTGGGGATGGGGGCATGTGAAACTCCCAGCTAGGCGGGAAGGAGGGATCAAGTAGGGAACAAGCCTCGAGTCTTTGCACAATCAAAAGTATGCCATAGGTGGCACACAAAACCCTCACTGCTCTTGTGCACACTTCCCGCCAGCCAGTTGCTCTTTGGGTCTCTGCCAGGCATGTGTTCAGGTGGGGCCTTCCCCGATCTCCACAGTTTCCCTGCCAGGACAACTTACCTTTCTCCTGCATTCCTGCCGCCCGTGCCTTCCCGAATCTCCGCAAGTTTATTTTTTATTTTATTTTATTTTACCATACATTTATATGCCGCCCTTCTCCGGAGACTCAGGGCGGCTTACAGTCTTTAGAGCACCATGCTAAGTGCTCGGCAATGGCCTTCATTCCATTGTATATGCCTGCTTATTACTAGGGCTTTTTGCCGCCCCCCCCCCCCAAGCAGCATTTTTTACAAAGTCAGCTTATGCCCCTAACCAAACTTGGGTCCTCAATTACCTACCCCAAGAGGATGGAAGGCTGAGTCAACCTTGAGCCTGGTGGGATTCGAACCTGCACTAATTGCAGGCAGTTGAGCTAAGTGCTAGATGATAACAGCCTGCACCACCAAGTTCCACCCTCCGCAGGAGCTTCTCTGTGGCAGGAATGGAGGAGAAAGCAGGGAGAAACTGCAGAGATCGCGAGCCCCCTCCCCCACGCCCCTTTGGGGCCTGAAAAGCCACCTGCACCAAACTAGAAGCCAAAACGGGGGGCGGGGATGCATACGAGGGGGGTACATGCACAGGGAATGTGCAAGGGGCAGGGCACATAGTGCAGGGGGTACTTGCACTGCATTTTTGGGGATGGGGGCATGTGAAACTCCCAGCTAGGCGGGAAGGAGGGATCAAGTAGGGAACAAGCCTCGAGTCTTTGCACAATCAAAAGGCATAAGCTTGGCCCTACCTAAGTTCCATGAAATCTAATCTGATTGTTCCTAGGGGAAGGCAAGCAGCCCAGGCAGATGCTTGTAATCTAGGTAGAACCCAATAAAGTTGCTGACTTAAATGTTTCACAAGTGGATCTGATTGCTTGTACCTGAGTGACAGGTGTGGACACTAAGAGATTTCATTGTAAAAGATGCTGTCTAAGGGCAATCCCACACCGAAATAATTTCTGTGAAAAACCTGGTTCTTGGTGCATGTATCTAACTCTTGGTGGGGCTACCGGTATAACTTGACCTCTGCCAGAACCATGACAATATGTTACTTCCTGAGATTCTGCATCTTTTTACAAATACCGGGATCGCTCACACTGAATCTCATACAGGACTTTGATTCCCTTCTCATCTACTTCCTGTCATGTTGATGTAAACAAAAATATCGGCTTTGACGTGGAAGTGAATTAGTCAGAATTATAGCTTGTAAAGCAAATTAAACATTTGCCATGATGAGAATAATTCCAGTTGAAGAACTGGAATTGTACTGACATTTAAAAAATGACTGTCCATCAACATATATAAAAACGTAAATCTGATTTGCACAATCTTGAAAAGATCCTCTATCTACCTACCTACTACCTACCTACCTATCTATCTATCTATCTATCATCTATTTATCTTCTATCTATCATCTATCATCTATCTATTATCTATCTATCTATCTATCTATCTATCTATCTACAGTATCTATCTGTCTGTCTGTCTATCTATCTATCTATCTATCTATCTATCTATCTATCTATCTATCTATCTATCTATCTATCTATCTATCTATCTATCTATCTATCTATCTATCTATCTATCTCCCATTTATGGTCAAGGGTTTAGAAATAGGATCCAACCAGAGAGAAAGAAAGATAGAGGGAAACAAACCGATCCTTCTTTTATCTTTAACCATGTTCTGCCCCCTAGGGCCAATTCTTATAAATACACTGTCTTCATTAGCCCTGCAATAGCTAATTTTTCACATATAGGTTTCTCTGCTAGGAGCCAAGAGAAAACTGTATCTGGGCCAGTATTTTAAATTCAACTCCCACCAACCCATGCAAAAAAGAAACAGCTATTTCTGAATACCAAGAAATATTAGGGCTTTCTTCTCAAGGTTCATCTGTAATCTTTGAGGTTCTTTTTCAAATTTGACAGTGAAGCAGTAACCAACAGTGTTGGGGTACCTTTAGTTGGAAAAGATGGAGAGGAGGAGGAGGAGAAGGAGAAGGAGGAGAAGGAAAGAGAAAAAGAGGAGGAGGAGGAGGAGGAGGAGGAGGAGGAGGAGGAGGAGGAGGAAAAAAGATGGTGATTCCTCCTTGGTTATCGTATTTCTTTAAGTCACAGATAGGAAGCGACAAGATCTTAATGTTCATTCATATACAGTAGGCATCAACTTATAACCCGTCACTCTATTTGAAGTTACCACAAAAAACAGTGGTCTACTATATAGAAATGATCATTAAAATCAGGCATGGTCACAGGGTGGCTAGTTTAATGACTGGCATGACTTACAGCCGTAATTCCAGGCTGAATCGCACTCATCAGTTGAGGACTTCCCATACCTGAAGGTTATGGGTACTCTTCAACAACATTTCAATGACAAATAGGACATTTTTTTTCTCTTTGACATACTCCCTTTTTTCATGCAAAAGTCTTTTTTTTTTTTAAGTAAATCCCTGGGGGCTATAAATGGATGTTAGTCACCCCTGAATTCATGCAGCCTACCTTATGTTTTTGAATAACGCTCTCTGCAAATTGCAAAGGGAAGGAGAAAGTTGCATTTATTAGGACTATTCTTCATTTAAGTACCCATTTCCATATTCTGTGGTGAGATGTTATCTAGTCATTTTGATGAAACCCAAAGTTAGTGCCGTAAGAATATGAAGTTAGTTAAAACATTAGAGAAATTTTTCTAAGCCTCCAGAGAATAGATGTCATAGCATAATTCATGTTGTGTTTTGCCTCCAGGAAGAACAGAGAAAGGAACAAATCATATGGAAATGCAGAAAGCCTTTTATATTTTATATAATTCCTCAGCTACATCCAAGTTTGGTGGGGGAAAAGAAGGAGAGAGTCGTGAATCTTTCCCTGCCATAATTCATAGAACAGATACATTTTATCTGTTCCTTATTTAGCAAAAGAATCCCACACATTCACACAGGGAGAAATAATGTGACAGCTGCGGCTAAATTGTTGGGTAAATGTAGTAACAATAACAATAATAATAAAAACCACAAAATGAAAAGACCTGTAAATAGAAGTCCATGGCAAAAGAGAGCAAAGGTAGCCACCTTGGGTGCGATCTCAAACATATGGAGCACCACTTGAACACCGCCGGCATTGACTGAAATTCCCATCAGTCAATAGCAAAAGGCAGCTTGGTTTGCAACAACTTACATCCTGCAAGAAAACCTTTAGTAGCATCAAATGGTGCTTAACAGACTTTTGAGAAAGTGACAAACTTTTACTTTAATTAGGTAAAAACTGGTGAAAACCGTGGGGATCTTCCAAGTCGGTTTTCACCAGATCTGTGCCAATATGGTATATCCAATAAAGCTCTTCTTTGAGGAACCTACCTGCCTTGGAGGTTTCTATGCTTTCTATGGGTCTATTACTTGAAACCCTGACACATTTAGGATAAACCACAGTGCTGAGGGACGCGGTGGCTCAGTGGCTAAGACGCTGAGCTTGTTGATCAGAAGGTCAGCAGTTTGGCGGTTCGAATCCCTAGCAATGCGTAACGGAGTGAGCTCCCATTACTTGTCCCAGCTTCTGCCAATCTAGCAGTTAGAAAGCATGTGAAAATTGCAAGTGGAAAAATAGAGGACCCCTTTGATGGGAAGGGAACAGCATTCTGTGCACTTCAGCATTGAGTCATGCTAGCCACATGACCACGGAGACGTCTTCGGACAGCGCTGGCTCTTTGGCTTTGTAATGGAGATGAACACCGCCCCCTAGAGCCAGAAATGACTAGCATGTATGTGCGAGGGGAACTTTACCTTTACTTTACAGTGTTGAAACAATTTAGGCACTTTGATGTAAATTCACCACCTCCAAAAGCTGCAAGAGTAAAAGCCATATAGCCAGGCAGCCAAAACAATAGCCAACAGATTTTTTTTATTTAAACAAACAAAACATTCTGTACTAACACTGAACACCTCAGTCGGAAAGGGGACATTCAGCTCTTTTCCCTTCCCCAAACAAAATGTCATTGCTCAGGAAACCTATTTTGCAGAGCTGTGCACCGCAGCGATTTCGTGAAGCGGTGCCTAAGCCACGTAGTTAAGTGATTTAAAATTATATGTTTAGAGTTAATGATCGGAGTCTGATGAGTCATGGTCAGAGTTCACAATTTATCTGTCCTAGGCAGACACAAAGGAAATTTAAAGGCAGAACCAGGAGTAATATATAAGGAGAAAGTTAAAAGGGGGAGGGAGGAAGGACCTCCATTAAATGGAAGTGCAGCTGAATGAACTAAGGGCTAGTAAATTCTCTAGCAAAACTAGAGAGTAATGAACTTTTTGACAACAAACATAAACACTACAGGTGAGTTTACTCAGGGAGGAGCAAGCGCAATGGCACTTGAATCTTATTTTGGTGCCAAGGATGCATACCGATCCGTGGTGGGATTAAAAAAAATTACTACCAGTTCTGTGGGAGTGGCTTGGTGGGTGTGGCAGGGGAAGGATACTGCAAAATCTCAATTCCCTCCCCACCCCACTAACCTGCTTTCCAGCTCCGTTCTCCTGTGCAAGGCAACCGAAGAAGACCCAGCCAATCAGCTGGGACTCGGGAGGCAGAGAATAGAGTGGGGCAGGGCCAGTCAGAGATGGGATTTGCCGGTTCTCTGAACTACTCAACATTTCCACTACCGATTGTCCAGAACTGGTTCGAACCAGCTGAATGCCATCTCTGCTTGGTGGGCGTGGCAGGGGAAGGATACTGCAAAATCCCCATTCCCTTCTCACCCCACTAACCTGCTTTCCAGCTCCGTTCTCCTGTGCAAGGCAACCAAAAAAGACCCAGCCAATCAGCTGGGACCCGGGAGACAGAGAATAGATGAGGGTGGAGCCAGTCAGAGGTGGGGTTTGCTGGTTCTCTGAAGTACACAAATTTTTCGCTACCGGTTCTCCAGAACTGGCTGAATATCCCCTCGGATACCAATATTGCTTCCATTCCTGCATTAAAAACATCCATTTCTTTTTCACAACGACAGGATGTCCACTCAGAAACCACCCACAGAGCCCTCTGTGATGACCCGGGACAAGGCAAGAAGATCACACAGCCAGCTGAGAGTTCAAATTCCGCTTCAATGCTCCAAATTTCCCCCCAAATGCTCCCACATTCTTGGCAAATCCCAGAGCAAAGCATGCACACACACAAACACACACACACACACGGCAGCAGCCTCTGGCTGCACTCAGTCCAGCAAAACAAAGGAACAGGGAAATGAGACCATGAAGCAAGGAACAAAACAATGAGTCCTTAAAGTACGGAACAAGGTACTGAATCCATGAAGCCAGGAAGAAGCAAGCAATCTTGCAAACTCCAAATGTCTGTACCGGCACACCAAACTCTACCAAGTCAGCGTTTGTTCCTGACAAACGCCCCTCCCCACAGCATCTCCTTAAAATCTCAGTCCCCGGGTGTGCCTTATGAAGAGGGGCGGGGCGCTCTCCTCCTGAGTAGTCGGGTCAGCCTGTGTTGTTCCTGCCTTCTCTCCACTCTCCGTGCTCAGGGATCAGGAGGGGCTGGTTCTTGCTCATCGCCTGAGCTCCGTTGCTCCTCATGTCCACTGCTTGCCATCTCTCAGTCATCCTGCCACCATTCCTCCCTACTAACAAGCCACCCCAATCCTGAGGGGCCCTGGGCTGCCTCGGCCTGCTCCTCCCCACATTCCTCCAAAGCCAACGAAGCTGCCCCCTCGATCTCCATCGGCTCCTCCTATGCATATTCAGACTGCGATGGGGGCATAACAGCCATCCAAATGAAAACTTTCCCTTCCGTAAGGCTAGCAAGTCCAAACTATAAAAACTGCCTAACTCAGGGGTCCCCATCTATGGATCGCAGCATGCCAAGCAACCGGTCCAAGTAAGCAAACAAAGCCGAATCCATGGGATGCAGGCGACACACAAAATCACACCTCTTGCAGTCCGTGAAAAACTTCTCTCCACGGAACTGGTCCCTGGTGCCCCGAAGGTTGGAGGCTGCTGGCCTGACTGATCTTGGATGATAATAATAAATAATAATAATAAATATTTATTTATATACCGCTCCTCTCCCGAAGGACTCAGAGCGGTGCGCAGCCGTACAGTTAAAACAATAAATATGTGAAAAAATAAAACTAAATTAAACCAAAACCCTGGCTGTAAACAATTTAAAACCCTTCCCTAAAACCCTAAAATTTAATAAAAAATAAAACACCCAAAACTACAATCAGCCCAAGCCGGCCTGGTCAAAGAGCCAGGTTTTCAAGGCACGCCTGAAGGTCCCCAGGTCCGTGGCTATACGTAACTCCAGGGGGCAACCCATTCCAGAGGGCAGACGCCCCCACAGAGAAGGCCCTATTCCTCGGGGTCACCAGCCAGCACATAGATGCCGACGGGACCCGCAAGAGACCCTCCTTGTGGGAGCGCACCAGACGGTGAGAGGAAAATGGCAGAATGCGGTCTTGTAAATATCCTGGTCCGATGCCATGGAGCACTTTAAAAGTTAACACTAAAATCTTAAAGCACACCCGAGAGGCCACTGGCAACCAATGCAGCTCGCGCAGGAGGGGCATCATATGCGAGAACCTTGACGCCCCCATAACCACCCTACAAACCATGGTTCCAGCCTCACTCTATGTTGCATGATATAGAAAGCCAGTGCATTTCTGAATCGGTCTGGCAGTCTGAGCTTCCCACCCAAGTGGCTTTTGTAGTTTTCCTTCCTCACTTACTGGACAGATCAACGTTTTCCACCAATCACCAGGTCACTTAACACCCCAAGGCTATTAAATTAAAATTTGCTCTAAAATGAGGGGGGTCATTGTTAGGATTAATTACAGGATGACAAACATCACCTGCACGGTCTCTTTTGCCTTGGAAGGTTTATACATGGCTGGGGCATTTCACAGGAAAGCATTTGATTACTGTTATTAAAAGTGCTTTTAATCTTTCCAAGAACAAATCGCTAGACTATACCGGGGCTATAGAAAACAGCACAACTACGCAGCAGATCCATTAACCAAGCAAGCCACAGAGGATGAGACCTAATGTTCACACCATTAGCAATGGAGTGGATGTTTAGAATTAGAATTAGAATTCTTTTATTGGCCAAGTGTGATTAGACACACAAGGAATTTGTCTTGGTACAGAAGCTCTCTGTATACATAAAAGAAAAGATATATTCTTCAAGAGTCAGGAATCATCAGGTACAACACTTAATGACAGTCATAGGGCACAATAAGCAATCAAATCATACTAGGAAACAGTCAATATAAATTGTAAGGGATGCAAGTGACAAAGTTACAGTCATACAGTCACAAGTGGGAGGGATGGATGATAAGGAGTGATGATAATAGTAACAGTAGTGCCAATTTTGTAAATAGTTGGACAGTGTTGAGGGAATTATTTGTTTAGCAGAGTGATGGCATTCAGGGAAAAACTGTCCTTGTGTCTAGTTGTTCTGGTGTGCAGTGCTCTATAGTGTCGTTTTGAGGGAAGGAATTGAAACAGTTTATGTCCGGGATGTGAGGGGTTTGTAAATATTTTCACATCCCTCTTTTTGACTCATGCGGTATACAGGTTCTCGGTGGAAGGCAGGTTGATAGTAATTGTTTTTTCTGCAGTCCTAATTACCCTCTGAAGTCTGTGTCTGTCTTGTTGGGTTGCAAAGCCAAACCAGACAGTTATAGAGGTGCAGATGATAGACTCAATAATTCCTCTGTAGAACTGGATCAGCAGCTCCTTGGGCAGTTTGAGCTTTCTGAGTTGGCACAGAAAGAACATTCTTTGTTGTGCTTTTTTGATGACGTTTTTGATGTTAGGTGTCCATTTTAGGTCATGTGATATAAGAGTAAAAACTGGAACCAGCCAGCTCTAATTACATTCCACCGTCAAGGTACTACATAAAATGTACAGAATAGCTGCAACGAAAAATGCAGTCCTGATCTGATGCAAGAGGTGGCTACGATCATCTAAAAAGATTACATCATGGCAACTGGACCGATGTTTAGTCAACTGAGACCTTTTGCTACTCATCCAAGTAACTTCTTCAGCCAAAAATGGGAAATGTAGTTTAGGCAGTGAGTCAGAGGGTTGTTGGAATGTGCTGACCCTTGCCAAAACAACTGCAGGCGTTTCTCCCAGAAAATATATTTCAATATGTCAATGAAGACTCAATCATCCAGGCCAAAAGCATTTCTAAAAGGTTAAATCATGGCAACTGGGCCAAGTGTGTCAAACTAAGACATTTCACTACTCATCCAAGCAACTTCTTCAATCAGGTGGCCAAGAGTTCCATCATCTCCATTTCATTAGCTCTTTCATTAGATCAAGTCCTTTCTGCCTCTCCTTCCCTTTTTAAAAGGTAGGTTCTTCTGCTTGAGCATGGGGCTGGACCAGAAGCTCTAATGTACAATACAATACAATCTGCACTACTATTACTATTAATCTTCTCATCACTCCTTATCACCCATCCCCTACCATTTGTGACTGTATGACTGTAACCTTGTCGCTTGTATCCTTACGGTTTATATTGATTGTTTCCTAGTATGATTTGATTGCTTATTGTACCCTAAGACTATCATTAAGTGTTGTACCTTATGGTTCTTGATGGATGTATCTGTTCTTTTATGTACACTGAGAATATTTGCACCAAGACAAATTCCTTGTGTGTCCAACCACACATGGCCAATAAAGAATTCTATTCTATTCTATTCTATTCCATTCCATTCTATTCTAGTTGCTATGCCCTCCTATTTTGTTTTTGATGGTCTCCATTACATTGAGAATAATGGGATCCAATGACAAAAGGTAGAAGGTTGAACCCAAGTTCCTCTTGATCAAGGACCAAGCTCCTCTTGATTCCAGAATCAGTGGACTCCGTAGAATCACAGCTGGAAGTTGGACGTTCCTACAAGGACTGTCTAATTCAACCCTCTACGATGCAGGAAAGCCAATAATGCTATTCATGAGAAATGGATCTTCACCTGGTCTTTCAATTGTCCAAAATTGAAGAAATCCATGGGTTCCACCAGATCTCAAAGTCAAAATTCGGTGACAACAGTGATGTGATTTTTCGTGGTTTGCAGAAGTGTGTCACGCCCCTGTTAGAGTCTGAATCCGAGGAGGAAGACGGACAGCTGACAGGGAGTGGGAGTGTGGTTCTGTGGGCTGTGGAGGAAACTGAGGAAGGGCAAAGTCTGGCTGGGCAGAGGAGGGAAGAGGTAGAACAAGGGAAACGGAGTTCAGAGGAAGACCCAGGCCCAACACCTCTTCATGCTAGGGCACGCAGGGAGGAACAGAGAAGGGAGCAACATTGGTTGCCAGGCTTATGGGGGAGGAAAGTGCCCTGATTCCCTTCATTAGCCCCATCTGGGAAGAGTTTAAAAGAGATGCAAGCTGAATGGAGCAGCTGCTGGGAGCAGACATAAGTTTATTTTGTGTTGACTTTGGTTATCTGTGTTCCTGTCTTCCCAGCCATGTGGAGTTATCGCTGTGCCTTCACGTCTGGAATTCCTTCTCTTGCCCTGCCAAACTAATTACCACAGTTTGGCTTGATTGGATTTATAGTTACAGTTTTTGTTGACCAAGTTTTGGACTTGATTCTCTACAGCCAAAAGCTGTTCCAGGGAGAGTTTTCTCCTGCCAGAAGATAACCAGGACACTGGGAGCAAAGTTGAAGCTGATAAAGAGACTCCTACTGTTTATGTTGCCTTTGTGCCACACCCCGGATCATCACAAAGTGTGAGTGAAGTGAAAAAAAAAAGGGATGTTGGACCTTCTGTGCATAATCATCAAATCTCTAAGAATCCACCACTGGATTCCATCCAAGGAAATATATCACTGCTGCCCTTCACCATGGAAAAAGATTGCCACGCTGGTTTATAGCCTTTGAAAACAAAACTAATGTAAACAAGAGAGAGAGAGAGAGAAACAGAACAGAAAATTTTCTTTGTCTGGCTACACCCCTGAACAGATGTTGCCTAAGTATTTTAATGTACAGGAGGGACTTGTGACCTTATGGATGCATCTCACCCTTTAATTACGACTGCTAGCAAGGCAACGTGTGTGATGTCAAATACTTCGATGCCAGGTCTGATTTTTGCACTTACACCCTTACAATCCAGAACTCCAACAACACAATCACGCCAGGGTGTTTTGCTCTTCAGGGTTTGATGTTATTTCCAAAATGAAATTCTGCCATATCTGCATCCGACAGACCTCTTGTTTCTTTTTTTTTTTTTTACATATTTATAGCAGGGGAGGGGTGGGAACTTAGTAGAAACAGGCTGGTATCCTTCAACAATCAGTGCCTTTATTCAACAGTGGAATTGTGTTGTGGTGGCTTTGGATTAGATCAGATTTGCAAGCGGACAAGTTAAGATGCCGCCGTCTGTCATGGAGATGAGAGCGAAAGCCTTTAAACTCCCGATCTTGTCACGAAAAAAAAAAAACATTTGGGCTTCAAACAAATTCCTTTTAATATCAGTCAATTTCGCTGAGGCAACAATAAAGGGTCACTTGCAAATACAATCTTAATGGTTCGGTGTTTTGTTTTGTTTTTTGTAACGCTGAAAAAGGAGGACATTTCTTCAGCAAATTCTCCATACTCCATTATATTTGCAAAAGTGAGTGTTTATTCCTTCCCAACCTGGCAGCATTGTCAAAATAGGAGGATTTTCAATAAGAAAACAAAGCCAGACACTTTAAAAGACCCATCCATTTCAGAGGGAAAGATAAGCAGCTAACAGATAAACAGATAATCAGAGTTGGAAGGGACCTTGTGAGTCATCTAGTCCAACCCCCCACCCAAGCGGAAGACCCTACACCATTTCTGACAAATGACAGCCCAATCTCTTCTTGGAAGTCTCCAGGGATGAACTTCCAATAACTTCTGAAGGCATCCTCTGTTCTATTGGTTGATTGTTCTCACTGTCAGAAAGTTTCTCCTTATTTCCAGGTTGAATCTCTCCTTGTTCAGTTTCCATCCATTATTCCTTGTCTGGCCTTTGGCTGCTTTAGAAAATAGCTTGACCCCCTTCCTCCTCTCTGTGGCAGCCCCTCAAATATTGGAAGACTGCTATCATGTCTCCCCTGGTCCTTCTCTTCAGTAGACTAGCCAGGCCCCAGTTATTTAATAGGCATCTTTCCAGGTTGGGTTGCACTGTGAAGAATGCAGAAAACCGGCTTTGAAATAAGAAACCCTTCTTTGAAATCTTGTCTCTGCTGGAAAGGTTGTAACCAATCATTCATAAGCCTTAAGTCCACCACTATTTGCATTTGCAATGCAGAGGAATAATGTCATACCTCTGCCTTGCAAGGTGTTTGTAAGCTGAAGCACTTTGAAATTTTTTAACAGAGAGGGAGAGAGATGGAGGAGGAGGAGGAGGAGGAGGAGGAGGAGGAGAAAGAAGAAGAAGAAGAAGAAGAAGAGGAGGAGGAGGAGGAGGAGGAGGAGGAGGAGGAGGAGGAGGAGGAGGAGGAGGAGGAGGAGGAGGAATTTTTCCTGATCTGGTCCATCTCATACACTTGAAGATTTATTATCTGTGGAGTCCTTAATGCTCTCTAAACTTGGTGGTTTTCTTGCAGACATTTCATTACCCAACTAGGTAACAATATCAATCCTAGAAGGGGAGTAACCTGTGGTGTCGGTGTTGGTGGAAGTGATCTTAGTGTTTCTTTCATTAGGCAGCTGTTTACCATTTGATTGTCTGAGCTGATAAGTTTACTACCTTCCAGAGCTAATGAATGCTTGGTGGTGAATAGCAGTCTCTCATTCCCTTATTGTCAATGTGATGTTAATGTTCATTCTTTTATATTTCATTTCCATCCTATTCAGGTATGAATGCCTACGCTTTGGGTAGGACTACTCTTGTTCAAAAAAAAATGAAATCCATAGTAACTGATCTGGTATCTTGGAGCCACTGTAGACCTTGAAAAGGAACCACAGTTTGTGTATCTATAATACAGAGTTTTACTGCCTTTATCTCATCCATATGAGTTTCCTCTTCTATTCCTTTTTATTTATTCTCTGTGTAAATAATTGATGCCCAATCTTTCTCCCTAGCAATTCTCACTACAGCTTACAGAATAAGGAAGAAGAAAGCTGGCCAGCACACAAGTGTACAAGTGACAAGTTGTGTGACACAAAAAGGACACAGAGATGGGGCGGCCAAAGGAGAAATCAGTCATGGCAAACTCACCAGTTTTATACCGGACTACGAAAGAGAACAGCCTACAGCTCGTTTCCTCCGCAAAATGCAAACCTTATTGGTGGAAAACGACCACCTCAGCAGCTTTTGCTGCTACATTGGAACGATACCTCATAACCAAGCAATTGGCAGGCACAAAATGAATCTTGCTTTCCTATCAGCCATGCATCCCAGTATAGATAAAGGTAAAGATTCCCCTTGCACCTATGTTCTAGTCGTTTCCAGCTCTAGGGGGTGGTGCTCATCTCCGTTGCAAAGCCGAAGAGCCAGCGCTGTCCGAAGACGTCTCTGTGGTCATGTGGCCGGCATGACTAAATGCCAAAGGTGCACACAACACTGTTCCCTTCCCACCAAAGGGGTCCCTATTTTTTTACTTGCATTTTTTACATGCTTTTGAACTGCTAGGTTGGCAGAAGCTGGGACAAGGAACGGGAGCTCAATCCATTACGTGGCACTAGGGATTCGAACCACCAAACTGCCAACCTTTCTGATCGTCAAGCTCAGCGTCTTAGCCACTGAGCCACCATATCCCTTGCCTCCCAGTATAGTGAAGAACAAACCAGAATATGACTCAAGACTAAAATATAAATACATGCTCTTACTCTGAATGTATCATCCCTTAAAAAACCCTTGATTAAATTATTGCACCCTAGACAATGTCATCAATTTTTTATTTTTTTTGTCTGCTCCTAGAAAAGCCATCCCGATGACGGCATTTTTTCCTCCGAAGATATCTTGGAAACCTGATTTTTCTTTCTTTCTTTCTTTCTTTCTTTCTTTCTTTCTTTCTTTCTTTCTTTCTTTCTTTCTTTCTTTCTTTTAATGAGATGGAGTTAGGATACAGTCAGGATTGGTGGTTTGGGAAATCTACACCCTGCCCACGTTTGACAAAGGAGGGTTTTAAAAAGCCGACAATATTTGAAACCCACTGGTTCTATTTTAAGTTGGCATGGAAAAATATCAGATTTGAGAGTGGAGGTTGAAGGTTTATTCGTTTTATATAATGTAGCCATGGATATGAAAATGATTAATGCGTTCCCAGGAGAAAATAAACCCCAAAATAAAACTACAGTTTCTCTATTCCATATTGCAGGTTTTTTCATATATATATATTTTTTTAAAAAGGAAGCAATAAGCGTAGGGCAGAATGTGAGCCTGTCTTCAGGCCTAGAACAAAGTGCATTGTGGGAAATCTAAAACAGAGAAGGACTTCCAGCAGATCCTTACAAAGGTGAGATGGCACCCACCTATAGCTTAATATCAATGCTCCATTTTATTCCTGAGACATGGAGGAGAAGCTAGCAAAGTTAAGGCAGAAACCTGGAGAAAATAGGACCTTGGAGAGCTCCAAATGGATCTTCTGAAAGGACAAAAGAAGAATGTTCCTTCCACAACACTCTAAAGCAGTGGTCGCCAATCAGTGGGCCGAGGACCACTGGCGGTCCGTGAGAAAACTTTGGTGGTCCACAGAGAAAGCCATTAATCCAGGCTGTGCGGGAACACAAGGCTGCGCCACCCACATGGCCCATGGGAACACAAGGCTTGCGTTGCTTGCATTGCGAACAACACAAGGTAGTGAGGGAAGGGGTGGGGAAGGGCAGAAGGGGGGAACTTGCCCCACGCACCCCACATGCCTGACCTGGTTACCAGGCTGCTTCTTTCCACTTCTTTCTTCTTCTGCTTTTGGCTGCATGCAAGGAAAGCAGCAAAAGTCTTTCTTTCTCTCCCCCAAACTCCACCAGAAATGAGTCTTTGGGACCTTGCAAGGCATCCTGCTCCAAGAGGCTGTGCCAGTGCAACAAGTCTCACAAAGACTTTGGGGAAGGGAAAGAAAGACTTCTGCTGCTTCTGCTGCTTTCCTTGCATGAAGGCAAAAGTCTCTCTCTCCCCCACTCCCCCTGAGAATAGAGTTGGAGACGGTAAAGAATGATCGATCAGTAGGAAAACAGAGTGAGGAATTTTCCTGCAGACGTGTTTGGGATTTTCCCAGGAACTCTGGTCCACAGGATTTTAAATTATGAGTTTGGTGGTCCCTGAGGTCCAAAAGGTTGGCAACCCCTGCTCTAAAGTGGAGGTGTCCAACCTTGGCAACATTAAGACTTGTGGACTTCAACTTCCAGAATTCTGGAATTCTTAGGAGTTGAAGTCCATAAGTCTTCAAGTCACCAAGGTTGAATATCCCACACGTGCCATGGGGATTTAGACACCATTTGTAAAATTATATTCTAAAGTTCTAACGATTGAGCTGGAAGAAAATTAAATGGTTGAAACAACAGAGTGCATAAACAATGGGGTCCATAAAGTAACTTTACTACATTATCACACAAATGTTGTAACTACCTTGGCGCATCCCAAGTCTGACACAAGCTCACAAGTCATGGTGTTGTATGTTGTGGAGCTGTGCTTTCTGCAGGATGTTTTGTGCCCTGTATCCCTTCATTGTTGGAGCCAAGCGCAGGCTGTTGGGGATGAATCTATGTTGTCTGCATCTCAAACTGAAGCATGATTAGAGTAGAGTAGAGTAGAGTAGAGTAGAGTAGAGTAGAGTAGAGTAGAGTAGAGTAGAGTGGGATAGAGTAGAGTAGAATAGGGTAGGATAGAGTTGGGTAGGGTAGGGTAGGGTAGAATAGAGTAGAATAGAATTAGAATTAGAATAGAATTAGAATTAGAATAGAACAGAACAGAACAAGAAAAATAGAATAGAATAGAATAGAACAGAACAGAACAAGGAAATTAGAATAATAGGATAGAATAGAATAATAGAATAGATTAAGGAAATTAGAATAGAATAAGGAAAATAGAATAGAGTAGAATAGAATAGAATAGAATAGAATAGAATAGAATAGAATTACAAAATAGAATAGAATAGATCTCTCCTTACTTCTAGGTTGCTTCTCTCCTTGATTAGTTTCCACCCATTGCTTCTTCTCTTGTCTTCTGGCACTTTGGAAAATAAGTTGACCCCCCCCCCCTCTTCTTTGTGGCAGATCCTCAAAGAAGAAGGGAGTCAACCTATTCTCAAACCCACAGGGATCACGAGCTCTGGATTTTGGATTAATTCAGCAAGTTAGCCCATTTGAGATACACCGATTAAAAAAACGGTTGCCTTATGATGCATCCTTATGCTCAATGTAAGGTTACAATCAGTCACAAGAAGTTTTGTAGTATGCAGTTAATCATAATAAAAAAGCCAGGAGAGTGAATTCTGAACTTGCCTGCAATACAACTGTTTAATGGGTTTCCACATTTCTCTGGCATCTTCAGCTCCAATAGCAGTATTTTGTTTTTTAAAAAATGGTTAAAAATGCTAGAACTGAGAGATAAGATGACATTTTCTGCTGTTCCTCTTGCTGATCCTATCTGCTCTCTGTTGTCCCTCTTTGACAGTTCCCTAACTTTCGTACAAGATCACGGGTGGTAAAGCATGACATGATTTATGTATCTCAAGGCTGCCTTTGGGCAGCATTCAAATAAAAGAGGGGAAAAAAACCATACTACCTTAACATCCATACCCTGGCTTCTACTATGGTCCACACAACTTTTCCTAAGCAGCCCTAGAGTAGCTGCATCTCCTATATTTCTTCCCTGCCGTGGAATGGCTCAAAACCGTGTCTAGCAAAAGAACCTCAAGTGAATAGGCTCCCTTTGGTTCTTTCTGATATTTTATTTCTTCTGGTCTGTGAAATACTGTGAAATACGAATGCCACTCTCTAAAGCCTTTGTAAGACAACACCTCAGAATCCTGCATCCAGTTTTGGCCTCCATACTATAAAAAAGATGTTGAGACTCTAGAAAGAGTGCAGAGAAAAGCAACCAGGATGATTAGGGGACTGGAGGCGATACGATGCAGGACCAGGGCATGGCTAGTCTAGGGAAGAGAAGGACCAGGGGAGACAGGATAGCAGTCTTCCAATATTTGAGGGGCTGCCACAGAGAGGAGGAAGGGCTCAAGCTATTTTCCAAAGCCCCTGAAGGCCAGACAAGGAATAATGGATGGAAACTGAACAAGGAGAGATTCAACCTGGAAATAAGGAGAAATTTCCTGACAGTGAGAATCATCAGTCCATGGAACAGAAGTTGCCTTCGGAAATTGTGGGAGCTTCATCCCTGGAGGCTTTCAAGAAGAGACAGGACTGACTTCTGTCAGAAATGGTATAAGGTCTCCTACTTGGGTGCAGGATTAGACTAGATGATCTACAAGATCCCTTCTAAGTCTGTTAATCTGTTAAATGACAGGGTTGCAATAAGCAGCTCAGGTGAGGAAGAAAAGCTTTAGCATTGCAAAATTGGCTCCAGTTCTGCTCACACACCCTGCTGATACCTCCAGACTCTTTGTGGATTCAGATGGCCAAGCAGGTGATGAAAAAATTGATAGGTATCCCAGACAGAATTTTAAAAAATACCAGCAGCAGTTGGATCCAAACAGCCTATTTTTCAAGAAAAGCTTTCTTTATCCTTCCGGAAAAGTTAGTCTGAGGACAGGAAAAAAGTTTTTAAAAAATCCCCTGTGTGAACTTCACTTTAAGGACCCCCTCATATTTTTATGATGACTGAGTCACAAATGGTGGGTTTGAAAATGGACGACATTCAACCAGGAAATGATTTGCTCTTTGTTGCCCTCAATATTTAGGATGAGAACTAAGATGAAGGATGTGCAAGGGGGTTAAAAAACAATTGGAAGTAAATGGGTGGCTGGATCACGTAAGTAAACAAGGATGCTAGAAAATTAATTGGAAGATGGGGAAGCAATGGAACAGCTTGGTTTCAATTAGTTGGAGATGCTCCATCACAAGAGGTAGTCAAGAAAAGATTGGCCATTCGTTTATCCAAGATGGTGGAGGGTTTCCTGGTTGAGTTGAGGGTTGGACTGGAAGACTACCAAGATCCCTTCCAACTCCATTATTCCGTTCTGTTCCGTTTCGTTCTGTTCTGTCCTGAAACTTGGCAACGTTGTGGCTGCTTCAGTGCTACCACATTGCCGCACTGCCGCCCAACCATGGTCGATCATTGTCGCATGGTTATTATTTTCAACCTCCCAGCCAGATTCTTACAAGGAAAATCAGTGGGGAAACCAGCAGGAAGTCGAAAGTTGTTCCTGCTCTCACTGCTATTTTGGATTTTGTTTCTAATGGATTTGTTTTGAATTGTTTTGATGATTTGGGGAGTTGTTTTTGTTCTTTTCATTGTCTGCACCGGCCAAGAATTAGAAGCATGAGATGGGCAGCTCTATATAGGCAATCAGTAAAATGAAAATAAGGGCAGTCCTCAAACATTCATTTAGTGTCCATTCCAATTGAAAAAAGGGACTTATGACCAGTTTTCACACTTATGACCATTGCGGCATCCCCTAAATCAAGTGCTCAAAATTCAGCTACTTGGCAACTGACTCATATTTATGACGGGTGCAGTTTTCCCATGGATTTCCCCAAGAACAAAGTCAATGGAAAAGCCAGATTCCCTTAACAACCTTGTTATCAACTTAACAACTCAGTGATTCACTTAAAACAATGGTGGGAAGAAAGATTATAAAATGTCTCACTTAGCAGCTGAAATGTTGGACTCGATTGTGGGTCATAAGTCAAGAACTACCTGTAAACCAATAAAATAACTCAGTACTAAGGAAAGGCCACAGCAAAAGGCAGTTTCCCAACCTTTTATTGTTCTAGGGGCCGAATCTCCTCGAGAAGAGACCGCCTGTTCTGACCCAGCTTATCAAACACAACAAACCCTCTGAGGTAAACTCAAAAGATTCCTTTATTAGGAATGCCGGCAGCCCCAGAAAAGTTTCTCTTGCAGGCTAACAAGTCCGTCCAGCTAGAAGATGAATAGCTGTCTACCACATCTTTTAATCTCTGCTCCCTGCCTTTTATCCCCAAAACCAGGGTGAGGCTTTGCTAGCAGCGGTGGCTCTTCTGTCCCAAGGTCCAGCCCATAGATTTCCACTGCTCTCCTCTTCTCTGCCTTCTGCACAACCACGCATCAGGCACTGAACCCGGCTGTTCCTCTTCTTCCTCATCAGCCACCTCCAGACCTGGGGACTGTTGACTCTCCATCTGGGGACTGATGGACATCCTAGCTCTGTCTCTCTCTCTCTCTCTCTGCCAGCTCCATTCTCTCTTCCACCTCGGAGCTCCCAGGTTTCCCTGATCCTGACTCTGACTCCCACACCTCCTCTTCCTCTGATTCAGCTTCTGGAAGGGCCAGTGGCTGACAGGCCACAACAGTGCCAGCGGCGTTAAGCGAGACAAAAAAGGGCTGCACCTTGAGCATGGCCAAGGAATCTAATCCCGTTTTACAAGCCGGAACTAAAATTGAGCTGTAACAAGCTGTTCCCAGAGGTGTGTCAATTTCCAGGCAATGCTTAATCTCACTGATACAGATCCTGCCTCTTTCTCTTAACAAGTCAAGTTCCAGCAGACTCGGCAGCAGGCCCATATCAGATTAAGAAAACTGGGACACAGCAGATCAAAGATCAGCAGTATTTTGAGATCACAAAAGTGTGTTGGTTAGAATTATCTCTTGGGTGAGACGCTTCCCCAAGCAGCAAAAGGGGGCTTTAGTGTGAAAACAGACTTGGTTGTGGGCTCAAGTCCCCACTCAAGTTTATAACACACATTATGAGGGTTTGCCCGTATGTTTTGTCGGGGAAGAAAAATTCCACCCAGTTTCAGTGAGCAGAATCAACACTCAAGCTCCATCATCTGAGGTCTCCCAACTGGCAAAAAGTCCCCCCAGAAGCTTTGGGTGCGACTTTTATCCTTTAATTCTTGCTCTTTAATTAGGAGTCTTGGGACTTCTTAAAGAGGAAGGCATGATTTTTATTCTAGCGTGAGCTTTTGTGGATCCTGTTGATTTCATCAGACGGATGGAGTGAAGTCCTGCAAAAGTATAATTAAAATGTTGAACAGGCTGAGGGAGAAAATTATGAAGTGCATGGAAAAATAATCCAATTAACTATACATGTTATTATGGCAACTTCAAATCTCAACAAATAAATGCTTTGTCTTACGTATTGGCAAAAAAAAATCAGAAAATAAAATACAAGCTGAATAGTCAAGACCTTGTTGATGATCCAAACTCTGTCAAGCACCTTGAAGTACTCATCTCTAATGATCTAAGTGCTAGAGCCCACTGTAACTACATAGCTAAAAAGGCACTAAGAGTTGTTAACCTAATCCTACGTAGCTTTTTCTCTGGTAATATCACACTACTAAGGAGAGCATACAAAACATTTGCTAGATCAATACTTGAATACAACTCATCAGTCTGGAACCCACATTACGAATCTGATATTAACACAGTAGAGAAAGTCCAGAAATGTTTCACAAGAAGAGTTCTCCACTCCTACTCGTTGCAAAATACCTTATGCCACCAGACTCGAAATTCTAGACCTAGAAAACCTAGAACTACGCCACCTTCGGTCAGATCTAAGTATATAAAATCATATATTGCAATGTCCTACCTGTCAATGAATACTTCAGCTTCAACCATAACAACACAAGAGCACACAATAGATACAAACTCAAGGTTAATCACACCAAACTTGATTGCAGGAAATATGACTTCAGCAACAGAGTGGTCAATATCTGGAATACTCTACCTGACTCTGTGGTTTCTTCCCCAAACCCCAAAAACTTTAATCTTAGACTATCTTCTATTGACCTCACCCATTTCCCAAGAGGTCTGTAGGATTAGGGTTAGGGTTAGTGTGCATAAGTGCACCAACGTGCCTACCGTCCCTGTCCTATTGTTTCTTTTATTTTTCTTATATGTATCCATGTATTCATAACTATGTTTATGCTTATACCTATTATCTTGTAAGCAATTGACAAATAAAATAAAATAAATAAAAATAAATAAATACTTGCTCCGACTCCTGTTTCAGCAAAAGAAAACCCAGTTGTAGTTTTTTCCTGAGACCTGGCCTTTTTCTTGGATCATGATCCCCAGTTTTCCATTCAAATATCATCCAGTTCTGGTCTCTAAAATTAGTTAGGGTCTCTTGACTGAGATCATAATACTTGCTTAAAAATAGCAAGATTCTGTCTATGGAGATTCTCAATCAACCAGGTCATGGTTATCCCAAACTGGACTTTCTTGATCATTTCCTTGAAAACTGATGAGGCTTCTTGGAGGAAGAGTGAAACACTTTCTTTCTTTCTTTTTTAATTTTAAAAATCTTTATTGAACATATTTTCACAATTAAAAACCCATTTCCACTCATTACAGCGTGTTTGTAACGGTGTTCACTCACACTGACATATTTCTAAATGTGTAGGTTATTACTAAGTATTGTTACAGCTGCTTCTATGTTCAATTTAAGGCATATATTCACATATTTATTTACATAAATATTTACATAGTTATACACAGCATTATTTCATCTTACCATAACTCCTACCTTTCTTTTATCTATCTACTTTATGTCTACCTTCTAACCAGTTATACCATAGGTTCCAAATCTCATGGTACTCTGTTTCCTGTCTTTCAATTCCATCGATAACCTATCCATCTCTGCGCATTCTAAAACCTTTTTTATTATCACGGTGTCGGAAGGAATATTATCACATTTCCAATTCTGGGCATAGGCAATTATTGCCACAATTGTTATATGAAGTTTTCAAGGAAGGGGAGGGGGGGAGAAAGTTCAGTTGACTTTTGAAAAAGCATCTTCGGGATAGCAAGATTCTGGTTAAACAATGGAGCATCATAGAAAGGTAGCCTAGGCATTTGCATAGCAGTTCTTTTGTGATGGTAGAAGCTGCCATTTACCAAATTCCAGATGTGCTAACTCCTTCAAAAGGTGTGGAACTCTATTCTCCATGCCAAGGATCTCCAAACTTGGCAGCTTTGAGACTTGTGAACTTCAACTCCCAGAATTCCTCAGCCAGCCCTGCTAGTTTGGAGATCCCTGCTCTATGCATTATGTTCATTTAAACCTCTTCCAACCACAATCTCAGTTTATCAAAGAATGCAAGCTAGCTAGACAGATAGCCCAAAGCAACAACTTTCAGATTCTTCCTCTGAAAAAGAAAAGGCCTTCCAAAGGGTTAAATGTAAACTAAATGATGTTCAAATCTCCCATCTTTCAAATGACATCTGAATTTCAAAAATCAGAAGCTCAAGTTGAAATGTCTGCCTCTGTTAGTCATGAAATAACTACCAGTTTCCAGAAATCTGATTCTTATCTCCATGGAGACCCAGCGAAGGTCTAATAACTCCCAAAATCTGGCCAAGAATTAAAGATGCAACATGTTTCCCATTCTTCAGACGTATTGCTAACATTCTAAACAGGATTCAATCAGCATAGAGTTGGAAGGGACCTTGGAGGTCTTCTAGTCCAACCCCTGCTCAAGCAGGAGACCCTGTACAATTTGAGACAAGTGGCTGCCATACCATTGTAGACCAAGGGCTGCCCAATCTCTTCTTAAACATCTCCAGCGTTTGTTGAGATTTGCTGGCAGCAGGTGTGGACAGCTGAGGTCTCTGACAGCGAGGACTCAGACGAGGGGCCTTTGTGTGATACAGGGATGGGGCCAGCACTATCGGAGAGTGGGGTGCTGACTTCGGAGGACGTGGAGTCTGGCAGCAGTGAGGAAGAGGACCCCGGGGAGCCTGTGATCAGTGCGCACACGCGTCGGGCTGCTCGAAGGAAAGAGCAGCTGAAGCAGCACAGGTGACTGGGGAGTAAGGCTGAAAGTGATGGCCCGTCCCATAAGGGATAAAAGCCAGCCTTCGGGTTGGCTTCTTTGCAGAAAGCAAAGAAGTTCTTTCTACTCAGAGTCCTCGTTGAAGCCCTGCTTATTCCAGTTTGTTTTTTGAAATTTCTGGGCTTTGGATATTTAACTGAAATTAGTCTTTTGTTCTTGACAGCCTTTTGCAACCTTGAAAGGGCTTGCTCTTATCTGGGACAATTAGTTTTGAATGACTCTTGGCTGTGAATGCACAGAATTCACAGCACTGCATTAAAAAAGGGTTGCTTTTATACATACTTTGTGTTTGTTTGATTTGAATAAGGCCTGGGTCAGAACATGTTGGAGCACCCACAACTTCTGGTGGAAAGCCACAGGTTAATTGTCCTCACTGTTAGGAAGTTTCTCCTTAATTCCAGATTGCTTCTCCTTCTTGATTATTTGCATCCCTTGCTTCTTGTCTTGCCTTCTGGTGCTTTGGAAAATAAGTTGACCCCCTCTTCTTTGGAGCAGCCCCTCAGATGTTGGAACACTCTTATCATGTCCCCCCAAGTCCTTCTATTCTCTAGACTGGGCATACCTAGTTCCTGCAACCATTCTTCATATGTTTTAGTCATCTAGGACTTTAATAATCTTAGTTGCTCTTCTCTGCACTTTTCTCCCAAAGTCTCAACATCTGTTTTGTAATGTGTTGGCCAAAACTGGATGCAGTATTCATAAGGAATCAGTGCGCCTTACACACTATGAATTTTTCTAGCTCAGGATTGTTAGTCCAACAGAGGTCAATGGGGAAATCTGAAAATTTTTACTTACGCTTCCATCCCCAAGCAATAGACATTGTATTTCCCCATGAAAGTTAGCATTAGCAGTTATCCAATGTAAGAATTTTTTGTCAAGCCTGAATTTGGTTAGATGATGGATTGGTTTAATTCTGGGTTATTCGTACAAATTCAGTTTGACCCACTTGGGAGCTGAAAGTGGGGAGAGTTGAGGTGGATGAAGTTCCAGCCAAAACCACATAGCTGGACGATGAGTCAGCCAAGATGGTGTACCTTAATAAACTTGTTCTTTATGATGAGCCAGGGCGTGACACAAAAATAACCAAGTCACAAAAGTAGAAAAAATTCCCTTTAATGCCTCCAACTTGGGCCTCAATGTCCAATTATCCTCGGCTGGATGTCAAACTCTTCCAAAAACAAGTCTACAAATGGAGTAAATGCAATCTGAACCCAAAGTAAAGATAATTAGAAATTAAAAAAAAACCAACACAAATCACAATGAAGTCATTAACATGGCAGGCCAGGATGATAAATTGCAGACTTCCACAAGATAACGCAGCAACCACAGTTGGGAGGATGCCAAAACCCAGATAAACCTCGACCAAGATAATGCACGCTTTGCTTCCAGCAAGGAACTATGTAACATGCACCACTTATATCCTGTTCTCCCAGCTGCAACTAATGAAAGGGATCAGGGCCCTTTTCTCTCCCATAAGCCACATTGCTCCCTTCTCTGTTCCTCCCTGCGTGCCCTAGGATGAAGAGGGGATGGCCCTGGGTCTTCCTCTGAATACCAGCTGAATACCCTTCCCCCATTTCTTCCACAGCCACCGGATCCACACTCCCACTCCCTGTCAGCTGCTCAATCTCCCCCTCAGAATCAGACTCCAACAAGGGCATGACATTCTTTGAGGAATTGAAATGCCTCTGAGTTCATTTTATGGTGGTTGCATTACTTGGAACCTGACATTAATGCCAGTACTTGACATTTTCTGTGGGAAGCATCTCCTAAACCTCTTTGGATCACCAACCTTAGCTGAGGTTTTTCCTGCAGGCTGCATCTCTCTCGGCCTTCAGCAGCCAGAAATGAAAATAAAGGAGGGTTCAAGTGAGGGTAAATTGCAGATTTATGCATGTGGTATCTACGTGGCATTTTTTTTTAAAAAAAAAACTTGGCCTCGCCATTTGCTGTAGCTCCTATAATTTATCAACCACTGGGCATTTTCCATTCAGCAAATAGCATTTGTCACTTGGATATGGACTCTCTGTTCCATAATTGTTGCATGGCTGGAGTTTAAAAGCAAATAATTGCTCTTTGAAGGGTGGAGCAATTAGTTTCAGCCAGCAAGGAGAAGAGCAAAAGGTTGAAGCTTCTGGATATATGTTCTCTCTTGAAGTCAGAAAACACCGTTTCTTTTGATAATAATAACATCACTGTGCTACCAGTACAATATGTTTGTGGAGCTTCTCAGTCATCCAGGTTACAGTTGTCTCAAAGGTGCTATTTTCCCCTTCTTCTTTTGGATAAAGAGTATTGGTTTGAAAGAGGGGTAAAAGAATCCATCTATGTTAGAAATGAACACCCCTCCCTCAACCCAGGGGAATAAGACCCCACATATCTCCCGTTTACAATGCAGTCTTTGTAGCAGTTCCAAGAAGGTTCCACAACCAATTGAACCCTGATTCAGGGGACCCCCAGGGCACAGATAAACCCCCAATGTCTTACATTGTACTATCCAGCTAGTGTCAGGTTTCCAAGTGAGGAAATCCATTTAAAAAGAAAATAACAAAGTCCATCTTCCAATACAAATTCTTTTATTTAGGAAAGAATCAAATTGGCAAAGTCCATGGTAATTCCAGATCTGACACAACCCGGAATTGCCCCACAATATTAAAAATTAGAAACAACCCCCAAAAGTCAGGTTCTCCAATAGAAGAAATTCAATGTTGCTTGATGTCATATATCTCCACCTCAAGAGGACTAAGCATGGACAGTTCATTTCCCATGGGAAGAAGAATCACCTAGTCAAAACAACTCCTTCCCCCCTTAGGAATGTGGCAAGCCCTAAAATGGCTACACATATATCCATTTTGGGCTTGACAGCTAGATTATATCATCAGTTGGGTAATGAAACATCTGCAAAAAAAAAAAAAAAACAAGCTCAGAGAGCACCAAGGACCCCATAATAGGGAGTCTCTGTGGCGCAGTATTGCAAGCTACTTCTGCAGCCCAGCTGCCTACAATTTGGCAGTTCAAATCCCACCAGGCTCCAGATTGACTCCACCTTCCATCCTTCCAAGATGGGTAAAATGAGGACCCAGATTGTTGGGGGCAATAATGCTGATTCTGTAAACCACTTAGAGAAGGATGGAAAGCGGTATATAAGTCTAAGTGCTATTGTTATTGCTATAATTAGATACTGCACCTCATCCAGATGTCTACTTGCAGGGGAAGGATTTCAAAGGCCTGCAGAGACCCCACCATTCAATTCTGAGGTACAAATAATCTCTTCATGAGGTACCTAAGTCTAGCTAGCTGATTACTTGGCCCCTGTTCTCCTCACTCTAGCAAAATGCATTTTATTTTCACTTAAAATCTTGTGGTTTCTACATTTCTTCCCCTTACAAGTTAACCTATGACAACCAACATCTTCATTTATAGTCTTGTGGTGAATACAGAGACCTGAAAGACGCTGAGGAAACATCCTGACCAGTGGTAAGATTCAAAAAATTTTACTATCGTTTCTGTGGCCGTGGCTTGGTGGGCATGGCAGGGGAAGGATACTGCAAAATCCCCATTCCCTCCCCACACCACTAACCTGCTTTCCAGCTCCATTTTCCTGGGCAGGGCAACCAAAGAAGACTCAGCCAATCAGCTGGGACTTGGGAGGCAGAGAATAGATGGGGACAGGGCCAGTCAGAGGTGATATTGGTTGGTTCTCTGGACTACTCAATATTTCTGCTACTGGTTCTCCAGAAATCTTTTGTGATCAACCCGGTCTTTGCCCCAAATGCTTTGAGCTTTCTGATCCCATCTGTCAACCAGACACAGTCCTCGAATGGTGAGTGAAAGAAAGACACCAAACTTCATGTCGGACTGCCAAGAAAGTAAATTATATCTGAGGGACTATTTAGGAAATGAAAGATACAGGAGACCAGAATGTTGGCAAGCTCTTCACAGACTGTCAATCAGAGGTTCTGTCTTTTATAACTTTCAGCGTGTGATCAGGGTTGGTGATCGATCTTCAAAGCAGCTTTGACCCAACCCAATCCAATATTCACCTCTCAAGCTGTGCCAGCTTAAACCTTAAACCTACATCCCCTCTGGATCAAAAGCCCAACGTTATTAAACTATGCGTATATGAGAAAGTTTTCCGGGAAGTGCTGAGCCCAGAAGTTGCTCGACTCCAAAATCTGAAGGAACTCATTTGCCTCAGAACCATTACCAACGTCAGCCAAATGAAAGCACACCGAAGAGATCTTGCCGACTTGGCTGACTGGAGGGTGGCAGAGCCAGAAATCTGAGTGTGAAAATGGAATACCCAACATCGGGGGCACCTCCAACCTTGGAGATGCCTTCAAATTATAGCTTTCATCACCTGGCATCTTCGCCTCTGCCAGTTGCAGATGATCAGAGTTGTGGTTCTGGAGATTTCTCAGACCTGCTTGATCCCCGTGAACAATCTCAAAAGGTCACCTCAAAATCTGTCCCTTTGACAGATGAACAGAATAACGGAGTTGGAAGGGACCTTGGAGGTCATCTAGTCCAACCCCTTGCACGAGCAGGACAATCTATATACCACTGCAGACATATGACTGTCTAGTCTCTTCTTGAAAGCTTCCAGTGATAGAGCACACACAACTTCTGAAAGCAAGTCATTTTATTGACTAATTCTTCTCACCGTCAGGAAATTTCTCCTGAGTTCTAGGTTGCTTCTATCCTTGATGAGTTTCCATCTGTTGCTTCTTGTCCTGCCCTCAGGGGCTTTGGAGAATAGTTTGACTCCCTCTTCTTTGTGGCAGCCCCTCAACCTTCACTGAGATGTGTCAGCATTGATCTCTAGACCGATACCCGATTTCCTGTTCCGTAAAATAATCTCCCAATGCAATAGGGGTGGCTTTCTGTATTTTGAAGTTGGATCAATATGTATTCACAACTAAAAGGAGGTAAAGGTTTTCCTTGTCCAGCTATGTCCAACTCTGGGGATGGTCCTCATCTTAGTTTTCTTAGATGAGGGAGCCAGTGTTGTCTGAAGACACTTCTGTAGTCACGTGGCCAGCATGACTATACCCTGAGGCGCACAGAACGCTGTTACTTGCCCACCAATAAGCGGTACCTATTTAACTACTCGCATTTGCATGCTTTCCAACTGGCAGGAGCTGGAGCAGGAAACAGGGGCTCACCCCATCACACAGTGCTCAGATCTCGAACCCGGACTGTGAGTGTTTTGACAAGTTGACAAGCTCAGCGTCTTTTAAACCCCTGAGCCATCACATAGTTTATCCATCTCCTTAATAGCATCACGAAACCCAGACCAGGAAACTTCCAAACTGCACCTCCCCAGATTCAGCTCAGATCCTTCCGAACTCAAATTTCCACCTTTAAAGAAGGAAAACATTTTCACATCCAGCAGACTGCAGGCTAGTGTTTTATTTTATTTCTGGAGACAGCCTGTTCCCAAGATCTTCAGCCGAGCTGAAGCACCACAGAGGGAATAAGCGATAAGGAAACCTATCAAAAAAGCTCAGGTGGACCACGGAGCTTTGGGGACAGAGCTGGGGTCTGCTGCTTTCTTGCAGATCGGTGCCCCTGTCAGTCAGCTGTGGAATTCCATTTTTTTAGGGATGTATTTGTCGACAGGGCAGGGGGAAAGCGAGCACGGAGAAAGGAGGAGGAAAAAAACCACGAAGCCACGGCTGGAATGTTCTTGCTAGCTAAACAGTGACATCTACAGCTGCGTCGCAGGGAAGAGATTTTTCTGCAGTGCAGATGCCTCGAAAGGAAGAACACTGGTACATATTTCACACGTACTCCCATCGCTTCTCCGTGGAAAATACATGAAATCCAGTCTCGCATCCTCTTAAGATCTACGGTGAGAATCAAGTTCCCTTGAAGTCAGGGCTGATGGACATTCACCATATTCATCAACTATTATTTCTGACGCTTTTGGGATGCTTTTCCTGCCTGTGATGACCCCGGGAGGGGGGATACAAAAGCAAGAAAGTCACAAAAACAGGTGAAGTCCCTTTAATTCCTTCAACTTGGCTTTAATTCCTTATCATTGACTGGAGAAAAAACTCCCCCACAAACAGTTGCGAAAAGGAAGAAATGCCATTCAAACTCAGAATACATATAAATTATAAATAGAACAACAACAACACAAACCACACTGAAGCAATTAATGAGACAAGGCAGGAGAAGGGCTTGAAGACGTCCACAGATAATCAAAATATGCACACTGGGTAGGATGACAAAACTCAGGTAAGAACTGACAGACTAGAAATATTTTCATGCTTTGCTTCCAGCACTGGGCCATGCGCAGTTTGTCCTTTTAAACAGTCCTCACAGCTACAGCCCATAAAGGAGATCAGGGCCCTTTCCTTCCCCGTAGACCATGCCATTCATGTTCCTCCCTTAACCTTTCTTCTCTGCATGCCCTAGAATGAAGAGGGGATGGGCCTGGGTCTTCTTCTGACTGCCCAGCTGGCCTGTGCCCTTCCCCAGTTTCCTCCACAACCTCCGGAGCCACACTCCCACTTCCTGTCAGCTATTCCTCCTCTCCCTCCGAGTCAGACTCCAACAGGGGCATGACACTGCCTTATCTACATGAAGAGGATAGGCAAAATTCCCGACCCTCCAAAATATATTTTTTTTAAAGGCAAAACTTGTGGATATATATGTGTGTGTGTGTGTGTGTGTGTGTGTGTGTGTAAGGTTTTTTAAGCTGATAATTTTTTAAATAATAAATAAGGGAGACTAGTATAGATCTATTTCGAGCTAGTTAGCTCTCTTCAGCTAGCCATACCCTTACTGGGATTCGAACCAGGGAAGTATTACATGTGAGGCAGTTGTAATTGCCACTACTACCACTTGGACTCTATCTCTTCAGCTGAGGCAGGGGAATAAGTATATACTTTGTATTACAACACCCTGTTAAGCCCCAATTAAGGGAGAAAGCATACTGCTTTCTTTTCTGTCTTTCGGCTCATCACCAGAGACCATATCGACAGAAAGCTATTTGTTTCGTTGTCTTTTGTTTACATGTGTGTAAGGTTTTTAAGCTGATAATTTAAATAATAAATAAGGGAGACTAGTATAGATCTATTTCGAGCTAGTTAGCTCTCTTCAGCTAGCCATACCCTTACTGGGATTAGAACCAGGGAAGTATTACATGTGAGGCAGTTGTAATTGCCACTACACCACTGGCTCTATCCTTATCAGCAGAGGCAGGGGAATAAGTATATACTTTGTATTACAACACCCTGTTAAGCCCCAATTAAGGGAGAAAGCATACTGCTTCTTTTCTGTCTTTCGGCTCATCACCAGAGACCATACCGACAGAAAGCTATTTGTTTCGTTGTCTTTTCTTTACATGTGTGTAAGGTGTAGTGGCAATTACAACTGCCTCACATGTAATACTTCCCTGGTTCGAATCCCAGTAAGGGTATGGCTAGCTGAAGAGAGCTAACTAGCTCGAAATAGATCTATACTAGTCTCCCTTATTTATTATTTAAAAAATTATCAGCTTAAAAAAACCTTACACACATGTAAAGAAAAGACAACGAAACAAATAGCTTTCTGTCGGTATGGACTCTGGTGATGAGCCGAAAGACAGAAAAGAAAGCAGTATGCTTCCTCCCTTAATTGGGGCTTAACAGGGTGTTGTAATACAAAGTGTATATATATATATATAAGACTTCTTGCACTGCTCCAGTGGACTGTAGCTTTTGTGTATAAGAGTGTGATCGGAATATTATATATATTGTTCCATTTAGGTTTATCATTAGTGGTTTATTTTTATTTTGTATTACATTTTCATTATTATGAGATATAATATCACCAACATGATACAGTGTTGGGGCTTATACTCATGTTTTTGTACACGGCAAAGAGTCATAGATGGCAGCAGTCTATTGTAAAAAAAAATAAAAATCTAATACTAAAAATTAACTTTTTATAACATTTTTCCTCCAGGCCTGGATGTTTCTACCTTTCATAATTGCTAGTCATCCCTTTGACTGTCATTCTTCAAATACCAAATTGATCCTCCCCTCCAACTATCTGTGTCCAATTCCTCGGCTGAGCTAATTAAAAGGAAAAGAAAAAGGGAAAAGAAAACGCCAGATAGAAAGTCCTCACTAATTATTCCAATTCCAGCAGAGGCTGGAACTTTTCATCATATTGTTAATTAGGCCAGTAATTGTATTTAGGGAGGAAAAGTTTAAATTTAATAACTCACAAGGTAAGGAAGCCTACACTGCCAACAAGACGTGAGGACTTGCTCTGAATGCAGAATGTCCCACGTGGGACTCACAAACGTGGGAAGGTTTGTGAGTGCATGGGAACAGGAACCCAACGTAAACAATGATAGGTGAAATTGGTTTGATCATCGCTAGAGGAAGAGGAGAGAGAGAGGAGGGAGGAGGGAGAGAGGAGGGGAGGGAGGGAGGGAGAGAGGAGGGGAGGGGAGGGGAGGGAGCGAAGGAATAAGGGAGGGTTGGAAGGAAGGAAAGAAGGAAGGAAGGAAGGAGCAAGGGGGAGGGAGGGAAGAATGAAAGAAGGAAGAAGGAAAGAGGGAGGAGAATGAATACAGGAGGGAGGGAGGGAGGGAGGAGGAAGGGAGAGAGGAGGGAAGGGAGAGAGGGAAGGAAGAAATAGGGAGGGAGGGAAGGAAGGAAGGAAGGAAGGAAGGAAGGAAGGAAGGAAGGAAGGAAGGAAGGAAGGAAGGAAGGAAGGAAGGAAGGAAGGTAGAAGATGGATAGTTCTCAACTCTGGGAGCAATTCTGCAAGTGAAATTGCAGAATTGGAATTGAAGTCTATCCATCTCTCCAGCATGCCAAGCAAGGGCAAGAGGGGGAGGGAGGGAAGGAGGGGAGGGAGGGAAGGAGGGGGAGGGACGGAGGGAAGAAGGAATGGAAGAAGGAAAGAGGGAAGGAGGGAGGAAGAAGAATGAATATAGGAGGGAGGAAGGAAGGAAGGAAGGAAGGAAGGAAGGAAGGAAGGAAGGAAGGAAGGAAGGAAGGAAGGTTAGTGGGGTGGGAGGGAAGGGGGATTTTGCAGTACCTTCCGCTGCCACGCCCACCAAGTCATGCCCACTAAGCCACACCCACCAAGCAGAGGTGGTATTCAGCAGAACCGGTAGCGGAAATTTTGAGTAGTTTGGAGAACTGATAAATCCCACCTCTGACTGGCCCCGCCCCATCTATTCTCTGCCTCCTGAGTCCTAGCTGATTGGCTGGGTCTTCTTTGATTGCCCTGCACAGGAAAACGGAGCTGGAAAGCAGGTTAGTGGGGTGGGGAAATCCCACCTCTGACTGGCCCCACCCCCATCTAGTCTCTGCTTCCCACTGAGTCCCAGCTGATTAGCTGAGTCTTCTTTGGTTGCCCTGCACAGGGGAACGGAGCTGGAAAGCAGGTTAGTGAGGTGGAGAGGGAATGGGGATTTTGCAGTATCCTTCCCCTGCCACTCCCACCAAGGGAGGAAGGAAGGAAGGAACGTTGAAGATGGATATTTCTCAACTCTGGGAGCAATTCTGCAAGTGGAATTGCAGAATTGAAGTCCATCCGTCTCTCCAGCATGCCGAGGGTGAGAAACACTGTCTTACACAAGGAACAGGCAGAGAGATGGACACAGTGGGGAAAAAACAGATCTACCCCACCCCTTTGCCCCCCTGAGGTCAGTAGGTCAGGAAGTGCTGGAAAATCAACCCTTTGAGGTTCACATCTCCAACTCTATCTTTCATCCCTGAAAGCACATGAGTAAAATCCTGGTGGGTCAATGCCAAAAGCAAAGACCATCCTTCCCTCAACCAGAAATTTGGGGAAAGCAATTTTCAGGATATCAAATAGGTCAACTGATGGGCACACTCCAAACGATGCCTGATGCCAGAAGATAGGGTATTTTTCCAATCCCAATAGGACCAGTGGAGGGATTAAAAAAAAATTACTACTGGTTCTGTGGGCGTGGCTTGGTGGGAGTGGCAGGGGAAGGATACTGCAAAATCCCCATTCCCTCTCCACCTCACTAACCTGCTTTCCAGCTCCGTTCCCCTGTGCAGGGCAACCAAAGAAGATTCAGCTAATCAGCTGGGACTCAGTGGGAAGCAGAGACTAGATGGGGGTGGGGCCAGTCAGAGGTGGGATTTCCCCACCCCACTAACCTGCTTTCCAACTCCGTTTTCCTGTGCAGGGCAATCAAAGAAGACCCAGCCAATCAGCTAGGACTCAGGAGGCAGAGAATAGATGGGGCGGGGCCAGTCAGAGGTGGGATTTATCAGTTCTCCAAACTACTCAAAATTTCCGCTACCGGTTCTGCTGAATACCACCTTTGCTTGGTGGGTGTGGCTTAGTGGGCATGACTTGGTGGGCGTGGCAGCGGAAGGTACTGCAAAATCCCCCTTCCCTCCCACCCCACTAACCTGCTTTGCAGCTCCGTTCTCCTGTGCAGGGCGACCAAAAGAAGACCCAGCTGATCAGCTGGGACTCAATGGGAGGCGGAGAATAGATAGGGGCGGGGCCAGTTAGAAGTGGTATTGGCCAGTTCTCCGAACTACTCAAAATTGCCACTACTGGTTCTCCAGAACTGGTCAGAACTGGCTGAAGACCACTTCTGAATGGGACCCTCCCAGAGCATTCCAAAAGCATTCCAATTTGAGAGCCAGTTTAGTCTAGTGGTTAAAGCACCAGGCTGGAAAACCAAAGACTGTAAGTTCTAGTCCCACCATAGTCATGAAAGCCAGCTGGGTGACTTCAAGCCAATCACCAGGAGTCGGTGAGTTCTAGTCCCACCTTCGGCACAAAAGACAGTTGAATGACTTTGGGCCAATTACCAGAAGATGGTGTTATGCCCCTGGTGGAAACTGATTCTGAGGAAGAGGAGGAAGAGCCAACAGAGAGTGGAAGTATGGCTCGAGAGGTGGTGGAGCAGGCTGGGGAAGGGCAGAGGCTGGCTGAGCAGTCAGAGGAGGACCCAGGCCCATCCCCTATCCATCCTAGGGCATGCAGGGAGGAGAGGATCAGGGTAAAATGTGGTCTACTCGGGAGGAGAGAGCCATGATCCTCTTCATGGGTTGCAGGTGTGAGATCTGCATAAGAGTTTAGACCTGTGTGCTAGCCTAACAGACACTGGAGTCAATTAAGTGTTTTAGTTTGAAGGAAGGTTTATCTTGGTTGGTATTCTTCCAACAGATTGTTCCTGGTTATCTTTCTGAAGCTGGCAATTATTTATCCTAGTCTGTTGAGGAACTTGATTTAATATGGTTTGTTTTTGGTTTCTGCTTCCTTATCGGCTCTTTGGCTGTGAATTGTGTTTCTTCCCTTTGAAATGTTATTTTGAAGATAGTTTTACTTTTCCACTGTGAACAATTTAACAGTGTAGCCAAGTTGAAGGCATTAAAGGATTTTTAGTTACGTTTCGGATTTTGGTATATTTCTGATATACCCTGGGTCATCACAGATGGTGAGTTTTATTTAGTCCCACCTTAGGCATGGAAACCAGCTGGATGACATTGGACCGATCACCAGGAGATGGTGAATTCTAGTTCCACCTTAGCCACGAAAGCTGGGTAACTTGGGGCCAATCACCAAGAGATCCTGAATTCTAGTCCCGCCTTAGGCATCAATGCCAACTGGATGGGCCAATCATCACATGACTGAGAGTTCTAACCCCCACCTCAGGCATGACAGCTGGGTGACTTTGGATCACTCCCTCTCTCTCTCTCTCGGCCCAACCCAACTCACAGCGTTGTTGTTGTGGGGAAAGTAGGAAAAGGAAGCTGCATTAGATACGTCCACCACCTTGAATTATCTATAAAAATAACAAAGGCAGAATAGGAATAAATCCCAATCATTAAATTCAATGCAAAAGGGAGCTGCCTTGCTTTATGGCAGCATGGTTTCCTCTCTCCCCTCCACCCCCAACTTTTTTTTCCATGACAAAACATTTTTTAAGTCGGGGAGAACTGGCAGCCTGGAAACCACCAAGGGAGATGATCTGATTACCAATCCAGGAAGAGATCTGCTGAGCCATTGGCAACTGCTGGATCATCATTACTCTAAAGTTTATATATAAACTTTGTCCTGTTTATATATAAAATACATTTACAGGATTCTTGTCCAGGGATTTCCATCAATAACCCGGTTCCACTTCTTTCATTTTATCCCTTCTTTTTTCATTTTCAAAACTGTCGTCTCATTCTTACTTCTTCTTAATCTCATAACTGCGTTTTTCCTGATGCACTGCAGAAGATTAACCTTTAAGCAAATGGTTCAATATATATTGAACTACTAAAGTTGAGAACAGTTGAGCTAAGCCACGCCCAGGCTCCTTGCTGTCTCCTCCTTGCTCACACAGCAAATACTGTTTCAGTTTCCAAACAGCCCTCAACTCTCTCACATACTGACAGGACGCTAGCCAGATGAATATTGATGGCTGTTGGTAGGCAGAGGCAGAATTTTTTTCCACTTATTTTCCTCCCCAAAACAAAGACCAACCACATAGTTTCGTAGCAAAGCATGGTTATCAAGCTAATTATTTTATAAGGAAACTTTAAAGGAAATGTGTTCTCATCTCTGTTCGCTGTTCCACTTTCATTCTGAATTCTAAACATTTTTATTGTGTCTTTGCAATAGAATTTAAACTGGGTTATTGTTTTTTTATTCACCGGCTAAACAGCCAGTTCCCCCAAAACAATCCAAAAATTATGGGCTGTTAGGATTAAGAATCTCATTTTTATCACTGCAATCCCTTCTCTGTGTACTTAGAAGTAGCTGGACCGTATTCAGAATAAAATTAACATGACTTCAGCTTCTTTTTTAAAGACCTTGTTCAATCTGCATTAATGCTTTTCAACTCACATCACTATGACGTTCAGAGGTTTCATTTCTGCAACACTATTTTCGATATCGTTGTGAAAACCTTTATTTCTTTGCTCGGATAATTTTCAAAAAGTCTAATTGTTTTCAACAGTTACTGCCGGCAGACTTAACAGTGGTAAGTTGTGTAAAACTGCTACTCTAACTTGCCGGGGGGCAGGGGGGAGATAATACATTTATTATAATAATGTGACAGCCCTGTCAATCTCCCACTGTTATTTTAATTGTATTTATTAATGATGGGACTTGCTAATGGGAATAGAAAATCAAATTTGGCAGACGTCTCATCAGGTGCCTTTTTAAGCAGCCTAGGAAAGCTAGGGAGCTGGATTTTAAAAATGTAATTTATTATTTTTTTCCCCTGAATGTGTATTTTAAAGACCAAGGATAGGAAGAAAAAAGAAACGTTTTGATCACTAAGGCAGCTTGTGGAAGGAACAAAAGTCAAGAAATAACCTTAGCCATAGCTGCAGACTGCATTAAGAAGAGGCGGGGTGGGATTCTACCGGTTCGCACCTATTCGCTAAAACTGATTGTTAACATTCTAAGCAGTTCAGAGAACCGGTTGTTAGAAGGAATTCCTGGCCTAATCCTGTAAGGAGGGCAGGAAGGAAACATTCTGGTGTTGCTTACAGAAACTGCCTCTCCATTAACCCTTATTACATTCTTGGCAGGACTAGACTTCCTGTCTTAGGAACTTCTCTGGAGGTTTTTTTCCCCTCCTCTGTTGGTACTTTGCTTGTGTGGAGGGACCATTTAAAGGTACAATGGCACTGAAAAAAGTGACTTATGACCATTTTTCATACTTATGACTGTTGCAGCATCTCCACAGTCACGAGAGGCCAGGCGAGGAGATGTGTTCCTCGATGTGAGTGATGTTGAGTTGGCCATGCCCAGCCAATAACATGACCACCAAGCCATGCCCACCCAATCACATGACCATCAAGCCATGCCCACTAACTAAGCCACGCCCACAGAACCGGTTGTTAAAAAATTTGAATCCCACCCCTGAGAAGAAGGATATAATCAAGATTACGTGAAGTATTAATATCACTTTATAAGGCCTTGGTAAGACCATACTTGAAAGACTGTGTCCAGTTTTGGTCGCTACAATATAAAAAAGATGTTGAGATTCTAGAAAGAGTGCAGAGAAGAGCAACGATGATGATTAGGGGACTGGAGGCTAAAATATATGAAGTACGGTTGCTAGAATTGGGGATGTCTAGTTTGATGAAAAGAAGGACTAGGGGTGACATGATAGCAGTCTTCCAACATCTAAGGGGTGCAACAAAGAAGAAGGAATTAAGCTATTCTCCAAAGCTCCTGAAGGCAGGATAAGAAGCAATGGGTGGAAACTAATCAAGGAGAGAAGCAACCTAGAACTAAGGAGAAATTTCCTGACAGTGAGGACAATTAACCAGTGGAACAATTTGCCTCCAGAAGTTGTGGATGGAAAGTAATCAAGAACAGAACTAACCTAGAAGTAAGGAGAATTTCCTGGCAGTTAGAGGGGGGAGGGAGAGAGGGAGGGAGGGAGGGAGGAAGGAAGGAAGGAAGGAAGGAAGGAAGGAAGGAAGGAAGGAAGGAAGGAAGGAAGGAAGGAAAGAAAAAGAAAGAAAGAAAGAAAGAAAAAAGAAAGGAAGGAAGGAAGGAAAAAGAAAGAAAGAAGGGAGGAAGGAAGGAAGGAAGGAAAGAAAAAAAGGAAGAAAGAAAGAAAGAAAGAAAGAAAGAAAGAAAGAAAGAAAGAAAGAAAGAAAGAAAGAAAGAAAGAAAGAAAGAAAGAAAGATGACCTGTCTAATAATGAAAAGGAGGGGAGAAAGCTGCTACTGGCTGCATCTTGCCAAATTTCACATTCACACACACAAAACAACACACACACAAACACACACAAAGCCCTCCAAAGGCTGCAGGCCTCCCACAAGCCCCCTAAAATTCCTTTAACGGTGACCTTTCCCCACACACACACCCCAAAAAGGGGGATACAAATGAGAAGACATGATAAATATCCTCGCTCCCACCTCACTTCCCCCAATGCACCGGTTTCTGCTTCCACATGTCAACCTTCTGACACAAAATAAATTAAATTCGTTCTGTGGTGAAAAGGGGGGGGGGGAATAATAATAAATAATACACACTGGTGTGAGTGCTCTTTGCAAGGGAAGCGTTTTCTAAAAAGCATCGGGTTTGTTTTTGTTTTTTTTAAAACGAAAACCAGAATACTCTTTGGAGAGACTGTTCTGACCCAAACCCAAACCCAATAAAACAAACACGAACCAAAGGGAATAGAACCCTTTTAATGATTCTTACGAATCCCCGGTTAAAAGGCTGCTGCAAACTAATTAACTTTGATAAGCACAATATATCAAGAATAACAGATAAGAAATATTTCACAACACAAGAGTCTTCAAATACCAACTAAGATACTGCAATGTCTACGAGGCTGAGTTTCAAAACGTCTTTGCTTCCTGCAAAGAACGTCTGGTTCACAGCTGGCTTTTATCTTCTTGAAGGAGGGGCCATTACCTTGCAGCCTTACTCCCAAGTCGCCTGTGCTGTTGTAGCTGCTCTTTCCTCCGAGCAGCCCTGCACGCATGTGCACTTGGCACAGGCTCCTCGGGAACCTCCTCCTCGCTGCTGCCAGCCCCCACAATCTCTGAAGGCAGCAGCCCACTCCCTAATGGTCCTGGCCCCTCATCTGAGTCCTTACTCTCCTCAGTCATCTACACCTGCTGCCAGCTAACTACAACAGAGACGGAGGCTGTATTTCATCAGGCTATCGAGTCACTTATGACATCATTTGAAGACTTAGTGATAAACTTTCTCTAACTAACTTCCTATGCAAAATGAAATCCTAATCTTTTTTTGTCATAGCCTTTTTTAAAAAAAAAAATCCACTGGAAAAGAAAAAAACTACAGATCATCCTCAACTTACAGCCACAATTTGGTCCAAAATATCCGTTGCTAAGCGAGATGGTTGTGAAGTGAATTTTGCCTCATTTGATAAACTGCCCTTGCCACCGCTGCTACATGAATCTCTGCAGTTGTTAAGTGAGTGACACAGTTGTTAAGTGAATCTGGCTTCCCTGTTGACTTTGCTCATCGGAAGGTCACAAAAGGGGATCGCATGACCCAGCATTACGGTGACATCATAAATACGAGTCCGAATTTCAATCACGTGACCATGGGGGAATGCCGCAACAGTCGTAAGTGTGGAAAACAGTCCTAAGTCCCTTTTTCCAGTGTCGTTGTAACTTCAAACGGTCGCTAAATGAACTATTGTATCATGCCCCTGTTGGAGTCTGAATCCGAGGAGGAAGACGAACAGCTGACAGGGAGCGGGAGTGTGGCTCTGTTGGCTGTGGAGGAAACTGGGGAAGAGCAAAGTCCAGCTGGGCAGAGCAGGGAAGAAGTAAAACAAGGGAGAGAGAGTTCAGAGGAAGACCCAGGCCCACCCCATCTTTATCCTAGGGAGGAATGCAGGGAGGAACAGAGAAAGGAGCAACATGGGTTGTGTGGCTTACGGGGAGGAAAGGGCCTTGATTCCCTTCATTAGCCACAACTGGGAATGAGAGTTTAAAAGAAATGTATGCTGAGAATGGCGGCTGCTGGGAACAAACGTGAGTTTATCTTGCGTTGACTTTGGTTATCTGCATTCTTGGTGTCTTCCCAATCGTGTTAAATTATGGCCGTTCCTTCACATCTGGAATTCCTTCTCCTGCACTGTTGGACTAATTACCTCATTTTACCTTGATTGGACTTATACAGTTTTTGTTGACCATGGTTTGGACTTGATTCTCTGCAGCCAAAGGCTGTTCCTGGGAGACTTTTTCTCCAGCCCAGAAGGTAACCAGCACATTGGGGGGCAAATTTGGACCTAATAAAGAGACTCTTACTGATTATCTGATCGTGTTGCCTTTGTGCCACCACTTTTGGGTCATCCCATGTTGTATACCGAGGACTATATATGTGCAAACATGCCCAGGTTTTCTGGGTTCATGTAAAAAAATTCCTTCACTAAACCAAAGTCTGTGAAGGAGCAAATTGCTAACCGTGTTTTGGTAGATTTTTCCTGAACTGGTCAGGAGATTAAAAGCATATTTGGAGATGGATGGGTTCATTTTCAATCTTATTCTCTCTTCTGCTTTTTTTTTTTTCCCCACTATGCCACTTTTGACAGTGATGAATGGCTGCCTGGGACTTCAGCGTGGCTGGCAAGGGTGGGTTTTGAATTTTTTTCAAGTGTCAATAATACCCTCCGAGCAAGAAGCGATTTCTGCAGCTTCATTTAACCCAGGAAGAGATGGACAAGGTGAATAAATCTTTTTCACTGATTTTGGGGTAGGGAGGATAAGAGAGCAAGGAAGCAGGAGCAAGGAGCAAAGCAGGAAAAGGATGAGGTAAAAGGGTTTTGTTTTTATTGATTTTCTATTAAATACATTTTTAGTGCTTAATAAACATCATGTTGTCTGGGTTTATATAATGTGCTTAACAATACATATTTACATTCTTAATCTCCACCCCTTTTTTTCCAATAGTTGGTAAAATAGATTCTTTGTTGGATAATAGTCTACATCTTCTTTCTGTTTCATTTTCAGTGTCAATCTATCCATTTCTGCACAATCTAGTCCCTTCCTAACTATCTCTCCATCTCGCGGTATGTCTTCATTTTTCCAGCTAAAAGAGTTTTAGAGGAGAGTCCTCATGGACTTCCAGATATGGAAGCCACGAGCAAGGGGTTGGTCTAGAAGACCTCCAAGATTCCTTCCACCCCTGTGATGACCCAGGATGGGATACAAAACAAACACAGTCGCAGAAAAGAGGGTGAAGCCCCTTTTATTCCTTTACTTGGCTTCCAAGCTCCGAATATCTTTGACGGAAGACAAAAAAAAAAACTCCCACACAAATAGTTACAAGAAGAAAAAAAGCAACACAAATCAGGCAAGATAAGGGCTGGAGGATGTCCACAGATAACACACACTGGGGAGAACTCAGAGAGGAACTATAAACTAGAGATATTTACATGCTTTGCTTGATTTGTATCTTCTGTGTCTAATGGTAGGACCAGCTGAAAGCCTACTACATTTCAGTTCTTTGTCTTTGAAGATTCTCCGTCATGCAGGTCACGGTTGTCCCAAAGTGGCAACAGGACTTTATTTTTTCTCTGAAGACATTTCGCTTCTCATCCAAGAAGCTTCTTCAACTCTGACAGGGTGGTGGGGAACGGAAGGATTTATATTCCTTGCAGACTGCTGGTCATTTGCATCCTTTTGAAGGGTTGTTGAGGGTACTTGGAGGTTTATCTGTGTCTTCACCTGAGTGGTGAAAATAATTCCTGTAGTCTGCAATTTTTTCCTCTGGAAATCCATTCCTACTCCCACATCATTCCAAGGGTGTTCATTCCAAATCGCAGACCTAAAAATCTGTAGAGATTCTCAGTTCTCCAGGTCATGGCTGTCCCAAAGGTGCTTTTTCAAGACTTTCTGGTGTTTTTTTCTTTTGAAGACATTTCGCTTCTCATCCAAGAAGCTTCAGTTCTTTAGTTTCACACTTGTATAACTTGGGCCAACGTTTCTCAGCCTGGACTACTTAAGACTTTTCTGAAACTCCCAGAATTCCCAAGCCAGCATAGAGAGCCAGGAATACTGACCTTTGGTTTTTTGTTTTTTTTCCCTTCTCATCTCCCCAAAAAGTCAAACCTTGTCAAAACGGTCGAATTAATATATGATTTTTTTAAAAAAAAACGAGCATGGAAATCCAATCATCCTGAGAACTAGTATTTCCATTTGACCGTTGCAGCTAACTAGGCACACAAGCTGGTATTGAAATTCTGGTTTTTTGTGGCTTCTCCGGGGTGACTTTGAAAATGGCACACTCTGGTTTTAAATCAATGATGACGGATTTAATCGAGGCCGGTGCAAACTGCCTGCACTTTGCCGAAGTCTTTAACTCTGAACTTCACGCTGCGGTGGTTCTCCGTTTTAACCAATTCCACCAGGGATGAAGCTCAAAAACATACAACCCCTGGCTGTTCTTTGCCCCGGTACAATTTGCACAAACTCTCGGAAGACATTCGAGCGGTAACGGCAAAAGATGTGGGTGGCGAGAAATCCAGGTCTTTATATTTTATGGTTGTAAGTCAAGGACTTTTATCTCCTCATCTGGCCTACCAGGGCTACATCTTCCTTGTCAATCTGCCTAATCAAATCATGGGACGTATTTGACTGAATGATATTTCACTCTTGGTTCCAGGGGGCTCCACAAAGTCTTAAATTCATTTTGCTTGACTTGCTTTATTATTTTCCATTTGCTGAACTGTAATTTTTCCAGCCGAACTCCGAAAGGCAGGCAGTTAGGCAGGCCACCGTTCATTCGAATGCTCTTTGTCAGCGTCTTCCTTTCCGCTTTCTTTGTTTGATACCACCAAAAATCATTGACAGCCACGAGAAACAAGCCGGGGAAAATCTGAAGGGTGAAATAACTCCTACAATTATTTGAACTCGTTTGGGTTTTTTTTGGCCCTGACTGGAAATATTGATCTATTCATTCATCTCAAACACAGGCCGTGTTTGGAATAGGAACTTGTTCGATGTAGCTTGCAGGAGGAGGAGGAGGAGGAGGAGGAGAAAAACAAGGAGGAGGAGGAGGAAAACAAGAAGAAAAGGAGAAGGAGGAGAAAAGAAGGAGAAGGAGGAGAAGGAAAAGAAAAGAGGAAGGGGAGACAAGAAGAAAAGAAGGAAGAGGAGGAGGGGAGGAGGAGGAGGAGGAGAAAAAGAAGAGAAGGAGAAGGAGAGGAAAAGGAGGAAGAAAACAAGAAGAAAAGGAGGGGAGAAAAGGAAAAAGGAGCAGGAGGAAGAGAAAAGAATGAGGAAGAGGAGGAGGAAAAAAGGAGAAAGGAGGAGGAGAAAAGGAGAAGGAAAAGGAAAGGAGGAGGAGAGGAGAGAAGAAGAGGAGGAGAATCTATTGATCTGAATTTCCCCCAAAAGCAAAAAAGGACCAATTGCTTCCTGTGCATTTTCTTCCTTTAGCTAGAAAAAAGCGACTAGCTGGAAAACAATCTAAGCTTCTTCGTCTTTTACTTACTTTTTTTATTATTTTCCTGAATGGGATTCCCATCAGCCCTCCAGCTCTTGCGAAGGCTTGTTTTATTTATTTATTTATTTCTAAGTTTTATATACCGCCCTTCTCCCGAAGGACTCAGGGCGGTGAACAGCCAACTAAAATACAAATAAACAAAGTATAAATTATTTAAAAAAGAATTAAACACTAGACTGTCCCAAATCTAAAAACCCCAATTAAAATCAATAAAACTTCATACCCCGTCCCAAGTAATCTAAAAACCCCATTTAAAATCCCATTAGTCAGCTCAGGCCGGCCTGCTCGAAGAGCCAGGTCTTCAGGTCACGTCTGAAGGCCCTCAGGTCACTGGTCGTTCGTAATCCAGGGGGCATCCCATTCCAAAGGGCGGGTGCCCCCACAGAGAAGGCCCTATTCCTCGGGGTTATATTTCAGTGATTTATCACTGCGAGGCCCACAAGTATCTTTTGCCATCGAAGGCTTGTTAAGTTACAAAACGGTTTCCAAAGAACAAGGAAAGGCAGAGCTGGGTTTTTTTTTGGGGGGGGGGGGTTGTTTTCTAAGTTGCTGTCAAAAATTCTTTTCCAGGGACTCCACAATTCAACCCTCAGCTACAGGTATTGTGTTCGAATTAAGTCTCCACCTGGACATGTGTGTGTGTATATATGTGTGTGTGTGTGTGTGTGTACCAGTTATCAATCATACAATTCTGGCCACCAAGTTAACTATACCCAGTGTAGACTTACTCTTGTGGAATAATATGGGGTAAGCATGTAGTTTCATTTCATGGAAATCAGAGGTGGTATTCAGTCGGTTCTAACCAGGGGTGGGATACGACAGGGTTAACTACCAGTTTTGGATTTATGAGGTGTGGTGATTTACGATGTGCTTTCCTGCACGCTGCGAGTGGTCGCCTGTAAATTGTCATCAGCACGCTGCGTGTGGAGAAGCAGCCTTTGAAACAGCCCTCTTTTCCAGCTTTTTTAACTGCAGCTGTGCCTCGCACGGCAGCTGAAGTTGAAAAATCAGGAAATAAAGGTCAGGTAAGAGCCCGGGTGGGTGTGAGGGCAAAAACATCAGCAGATATAGAACCGGTTCTATGTCTGCTGCTCTTCAGAGCTACTGGTTCTACAGAGGTGGACAGGACTGGTAGAAACCCACCTCTGGTTCTAACCAATTCTGGAGAACCGGTAGCGGAAATTTTGAGTAGTTCGGAGAACCGGCAAATACCACCTCTGACTAGCCCCGCCCCCATCTATTCTCCGCCTCCTGAGTCCCAGCTGATTGGCTGGGTCTTCTTTGGTTGCCCTGCACAGAAGAACAGAGCTGGAAAGCAGGTTAGTGGGGTGGAGAAGGAATAGGATTTTGCAGTATATCCTTTCCAGTGTATCCTTGAATCCAATGGGATTCAAATTTTTTTACTACCGGTTATGTGGGCGTGGCTTGGTGGGTGTGGTGTGGCTTGGTGGGCGTGGCAGGGGAAGGATACTGTAAAATCTTCAGTCAGAGGTGGGATTTGCTGGTTCTCTGAACTACTCAAAATGTTCGCTGCCGGTTCTTCCAGAACTGGTCAGAACCTGCTGAATACCACCTCTGATTCTTCCTCTGGAGTGGGGAGGGAATGGGGATTTTGCAGTATCCTTTCCCTGCCACGCCCACCAAGCCATGCCCACAGAACCGGTAGTAATATCCCACCACTGAGGGAAGTACAATTAAAATTAAACCAGGGGAGTAAACCCATACTCACCAATTCTGCATTCCTCCCTTCTGTTTCATTCAAAACGACAATTTGGTAATTTCATTTCCACGTAGGCCTAAATTAAATATATTTATTTTCTCTTTTTGGGTAGCTTTTTGCTGTCTTTTTTTCCCCCCTCACAGTTGCCAAGGAAGTTCAGCAGTGAAGAGGGGAGGGTCAACCTATATTCCAAAGCTCCTGAAGGCAGGAACGATGGATGAGAACTTACCAACAAGAGAAGCAATCTAGAACTAAGGAGGAATTTCCTGACGGAACAATCAATCGGTGGAACAACTTACCTTCAGAAGTTGTGGGTGCTCCATCAGTGGTCTAAAATGGTATAGGGTTTGCCACTTGTGCAAAGAGTTAGACTAGAAGACCTCCAAGGTCCCTTCCAATTCTGCGATACTGTTAGTCAATGTGACCTCTTTTCCAAGCTTCCATGCCCCCTTGTTGTGGTTAGCAGGTGTGACGGCTGAGGAGAGTGAGGACTCAGATGAGGGCCCAGGACCATCAGGGAGTGGACTGCTGCCTTCAGAGATTGTGGGGGCTGGCAGCAGTGAGGAGGAGGTTCCCGAGGAGCCTGTGCCAAGTGCATGCGTGCACAGGGCTGTTCGCAGGAAAGAACAGCTACAACAGCACGGGCAACTCAGGAGTAAGGCTGCAAAGTAATGGCCCTCCTTCAAGAAGATAAAAGCCAGCTGTGAACCAGATGTTCTTTGCAGAAGGCAAAGACGTTTTGAAACTCCAGCCTCATGGACATTCCAGTATCTTGAGTTTGTACTTGAAGATTCTTATTTTGCAAATTATTTCTTGTCTGTTATCTTTTGGCAAGTCTTGCACAGTTTAGCAAGGCTTGTGTTTATCACAGCTAATTATTTTGCAAAAGCATTACAAGGTTTTTCTTTTGAAATGTATTCGATTTGTTGGAAAAGGACGCGGGTCAGAACACCTCCTTTGCCTATTGCAGAGGTCTCCAAACTTGGCAACTTTAAGACTTGTGGATAGCTGGGGAATTCTGGGAGTTGAAGTCCACAAGTCTTAAAGTTGCCAAGTTTAGGGCCCCCTGGCCTATTGAGACCTCTGGGAACTTTCAATTTCACCTGAACTGTGTGGTCCACACCTGGAGAAATATAGTTGCAACCTGCTAAATTAAAAAAGGTTTAATTCTCACCAAAGATTTCCACTTTTCCAGATCAGGGCAATATTCCCAAGCAGAAGTAAGCATCCCTGATCATTTTCCTGCTGTCTCAGGAAACTTACTTTTTTTTTTTCCAAAAGAGGAATGTATTGGTTTGCTTTATTATTTTTTTTCCTGGCATGAATAAAAGATGTTTAGTAGTCAAATCTCTTTCACAAACAAGCTGCTGGAACAGGCTACGATACTTGACAGATGTGAACGACAGCGCTGTCACCTTGCCCATTTATTGTCTTGTACGTGGGTACAACGATGCAGTGTTCAGCTGCAGATTAAAAGGCTCTCTGTCATGCCCCTGGTGGAGACTGGCTCTGAGGGAGAGGAGGAACAGCCAACAGGGAGTGGAAGTGTGGCTCCAGAGGTGGTGGAGGAGGCTGGGGAAGAACAGAGGCCGGCTAGGCAGTCAGAGGAGGACTCAGGCCCATCCCCCCTCCATCCTAGGGCACGCAGGAAGGAGAGGATAAGAGAGAGAGATGGTCTACTTGGGAGGAGAGGGCCTTGATCCTCTTCATGGGCTGCAGCTGTGACAACTGAGTAAGAGAACGGACATGCGTATGGGCGAGCGCTGGAAACAAAGCGTGGAAATATCTCTAGTTTATGGTTCCTCTCTGAGTTTGGCGTCCTTCCCGGTGTGTGTTATCTGTGGATGTCCTCCAGCCCTTTTCTTGCCTGGTTTGTGTTGCTTTTTCCCTTCTTCTTGTAACTGTTTGTGTGGGAGTTTTTTGTCTTCCGTCAAGAATATTCGGAGCTTGGAAGCCAAGTGAAGGAATAAAAGGGGCTTCACCTGTTTTCTGTGACTGTGTTTGTTTTGTATCCCACCCTGGATCATCACACTCTCCCCATGGAAGATGGGAGGTTTGGGGGGGGCAGAGCATTCTCACGCCCCCACAGCCCCACAGGAATTGCAGAGAAGACTCCAGCAAAGGGAGCGTGGCTTCCAAAGCCTTCGACCAAAGAATATAATATTTAATTGTTTAAAATCAAATTTAAAAGGTTAAATTATGAAAACATAGAATAGGAGGAAACAAAAACTATAAAAAGAGCCCTAAGGCAAAAGAAGACTTTTGGATATAAGAATGGAATAGAATGGAATGGAATGGAAAATATGGAGTGAAGCGAGTGGAGTGGAGTGGAATAGGGTAGGGGTAGGAGTAGGATAAAATAGAATAGAATGTAATAGAATAGAATAGAATAAATAGAATAGAATAGAATAGAATAGAATAGAATAGAATAGATAGAGTTGAAAGGGACCTTAGAGGTCTTCTAGTCCAACCCCCTGCTTAGGCAGGAAACTCTATAAAATTTCAGACAAAAGGTTATCCAATCTCTTCTTAAAAACTTCCAAAGTTGGAGCATTTACAACTTCGGGAAGCAAGTTGTTCCACTGGTTAATTTCTCTCTCTCTCACACACACACGTATGTATGTATATATATTCTGCATTTTGTGTTTTAACTTTGTTTCAAAGAAAATAAAAACAGATTAAAAAATAGAGTCAGTTCTGAGTCAGCCAGGGTAGGATTTGCAAAAGTTCCTCCGTGATGGTTTTTCACCCCAATAGAGAGAAAGAGAGAGAGAGAGAAAGCCAGAGGGAGAAAATCTATTGGACTGACACAGAGAATCTGTTGCTGAATTTATCATCCTGTCAAGGACACGAAGGCTGCTTTGAGCACCGGCAGGAAAAACAATTTGCTGAAGCAGTAAGTTGCAATTCATTGAAACCCACCCCACTTCCACCCCTCCTTCCCAGCGTCCTGGTTCCACACTCAACAGCTGCTGAAGTGGAACTTGAAATATGGGATGTGGTGAGGCAGAGCGTGGGGGAAATGGATAATGCCACCGTTTCGGAGCCGGCCCTGGTGCCAGCAGGATCGGATGACTTCCCAATATTGGCAGCTCTTGGCAGTCCATTTGGGGCATTTCGTGGGGAAACGGGGTGCAACCGGATGGGCCACCCCCCCCCATCGCTGCTCAAGTGCATTGCAAACTAGCCAGCAGCCCACCCCCCACGCGTGCAAAGAAGCAGGAGCGTGAACAGAAGTGTACACAGGGGTGTCGTTTCTCTTCTTTACAACTGAGGGTGGGAGCCCAAGCAAAAAAAGCCATTTGCTGCCTTGAAGCCGAGGTGAATTCAGACACTCCACAGAACACCAACGGTTCCTAAAGCTCTTTTTGCAGGGGGAAAAAATCTTTCTTTCGCTCGCCCTTCTCACACGGTCCAAAGGTAGTAAGGAAGGCCTGTTTTCGGGTTAGTGTGGGATGGGGGGAACCCCAGGGGAGGTACAGCTGGTTTGTTGTGCCTTTGCTGGTTTTCTTTTGCTGTTTATTTACCTTTTGGGTTTTTTTTAAAAAAAATCCTGTTTAGCCCTTTTTAGCCCCTTAAAAGGAAGGTTTATGACATTTGTTGCAATGACCATATAATGGCCTTTGGTTGAAGGAGGGGGAGAGGGAGGAGGAAGAGAAGGAAAAGAAGGAGAGGAGGAAGAGGAGGAGAGGAGGGGGAGAGGAGGGAGAGAAGGAAGAGGAGGAGAGGAGGAGGGGGAAGGAGGGGGAGGAGGAAGGGGAGAGGAGAAAGAGGAGAGGAGGAGGGGGAGAGGAAGGAGAGAAGGAAGAGGAGAGAAGGAGGGGGAGAGGAGGAGAGGAGGAAGGGAAGAGGAAGAGGAGGAGAAGAGGAGGAGAGGAGGAGGAGAGGAGGAGGGGGAGAGGAGGAGAAAGAGGAAGAAAAGGAGGAGAGGAGGAGGAGGAGAGAAACCACAATTTTTTGTAAGAACAGATTCAACACCAAAAAAATAAATACATAAGCAAGCCATAATCTCCCATTTCTTTCTTTCTGGCCACAAGATGGCAACCTGTCATTGCTCCTTTCATCCATTCTTCTTTCTATTCTGTAAAAACTCAGCACCACCTTCTCCAAATCTCTAGCTGTGCCAGACTACAACTCCCATCATCCCCACACAGCTGCAGATGTGGACCAACCATCCTTAGAAGATACCAAACCAGGCAAGATTTTTTTTCTTGGAAACTTTGGAAAGAAACCATTTTTAACCACCATCCTAGCTTATGACCACAATGAGCAGGCTCCATTAACAGTCATATGATGAGGACTACCTGTATAAAACCTATTCTGGCCAAAATGCGTATATAAAATCTTTTTTTAACCGGCCAGCTGGGAAGGAAGGAGCGAGAGGAAAGTCTCACTATGAGCAATTGAAAAGAGGGTGGAGTGAGGAGCTGGAACTTCAATTGCACTATCACGTCTGCTCTCCTCCTGCTTGGTGGGCACTTTAGACCTGCTCAGAGATGCCCAACCTAATGCAAATTTGAATTTGGTTGGAAAGACTTCTGTCCATGCTCAGAGATCCACCAGAAAGAAGTGAATTTCTACTTAGGGGAAGGTTATTCTGCCCTATGTGGGAAAAAAAATCCCTTGTTGAAGTTTTTTTAAGAGCACAAAAGAGAGAAAGAAACACAGAAAATAGAGTAGAGTAGAATAGAATAGAATAGAATAGAATAGAATAGAATAGAATAGAATAGAATAGAATAGAATAGAATAGAATAGAATAGAATAGAATAGAATAGAAATCAGGAAAGTATAGAACAGAATATGGAATGGAATAGAAATAGAATAGAATTCAGAATAGAATAATAACTTTATTTTCACATTTAATGTACACTAGGCATAATTAAAGTGAAATTTCGTGTGCGTGTGTGTGTGAGAGAGAGAGAGAGAGAGAGAGAGAGAGAGAGAGAGTTATTCCTAAGGGGAACCAAATCTAAATAATTGCACATACACTTCCGATGATCAATGGACAGTCACTGATGCAAGTGGAGGGGAAATGACTGCTTCTCGACGTTGCGTTTAGGAATATCTGGAACAACAAAGGGCGAAGGCCCCGGGTTCAAATCCCCGCCAACTTGCCAAGCTGCCTAGGCCAGCATTTTAATTCCAACCGTAAACCACCTCATCGAACCCCTTTAGGAAGTGGAGAGAGAGAGAGAGAGAGTTAGGTACTGCTGCGGTCGAGTGAGTGCCGGAAGTGTTAGCTGCAGCTCCCTTGATTTTTTTTTCCTTTTTGGTCCCTAGAAGCTTCATCCTCTCCCTGCCCCGCCCTCAGGAAAGAGGAGGAGGAGGAGGCGTGGCCAGAAGAGATGCGACGTTTCTGCCTCTTCTGCCCCTCCCGCCAGCGGGAGGCGTGGCCAAAGTGACGCTTACGCTTCTGTCTCTCCCCTGCCTCATCCCCGAGCAGGAGGCGTGGCCAAGAGTGACGGTTAAGCTCTCTCTCTCTCTCTCTCTCCCCTGCCCAACCGCGAGAAGGAGGCGTGGCCTAAATGACGCTTACCCACTTTGGTCTCTCCCCTGCCCCGCCCGCGAGGAGGAGGCGTGTCCAAGAGGAGAGGGCGGTTCCGCCATAGAGAGCAAGGAGAGAGAGCGGAAGTAGATCCGGATTTCTCTTGCTGGCAGGGAGGTGAGTTGGTGGCGGGGTGGTTCCACTCCGGATTAGGGGAGGTGGGAGAGGTGAGGTGGGGTGGGGTGGGGCTGCTGTATCTCTTTGCCTCGACCCCTCCCCAGCCCTGCTGGTCTCTGCAGCCCCGTCTCCCCTGAGCTTTCCCCCCTTCTCCACTGTCATCTGTGGGGTTCAGATAGACTGCCCTGGCACCTGGAGGCTCTACTTCGCTTCCCCATCTACAGGGTCAAAAGCCTTTTCGGGGGGAGACTTTCTGGGAGGAAAAGCTAGGAGTGGATACCCCACACACACCAAAAAAAAAAAAAAGAATATTTCTTTGCTCAGCCTGCATCACCTTGGGGCAGCTTAGGAAGTCATTTATTTAAAATTATTTAAAATTAGTAATGGATTGAATTTGGTTCGTTAAAAGAAATCACCGATAATCTTGGTTTGGAAAACTGTGACTGGGTCGGTCCTCGACTTGTCACTGTTCCACTTAGTGTCCGTTCCAAGGGATGGCGGGGGGGGGGCATTTTTCCACGCTTTAGAGCCTCCCCATGGTCGCCTGATCAACAGACGCTGGGCCACCGGTTCATATTTACAACGGTCACAGAATCCAAGGGTCACACGATCCCCTTTTGCAACCTTCTGGCAAGCAAAGTCAGTGAGGAAGCCAGATTCACTGAACAACCGAGTCGCTAAACTTAACGACCGAAGGGGTTTACTTAACCACGGTGGCACGAGAGGTCGTAAAATGGGGCGAAACGCATTGAAATGTCTCCCTTAAACAGAAATGTGGAGCTCAATTGTGGTCATAAGTCAAGGACTACCTGTATTCCTAAATTAGGGAGATGATGGAAGGTTAGCTTCAAACAAAAAAACAAAAAACTCAAATTTCCCAGTTTTTAAAATTTCCCAGGCCTTTAAATCAAAGCCTGTTTTTACATAGAAAAGCTCTTTCTGGCCTCTTTTACCTGCTACGAATGCAAGGGTTGGGGGGGGGGGAGAGAAAAGTTTTTCAACTTTAGCAACTTTTAAGTTGTGTCAACTTCAATTCCCAGAATTCTCCATCCAGCATTGCTGGCTTGGGGGTTCTGGGAGTTGAAATTCACACTTCTTGAACTTGCCTGCATTGACAAATAGTGGCCTATTTGGTTGATAGCAGTTTAAAATTCCCTTCTGGCTGATTGGGACTTTGGTCAAATAAACCAATCTGAAACCATGATTTATTTATTGTTTTGCAAAGGGGCTGCTTGTTTAAAACTTAGCCAACCACCACTTGCTGATTTTAGGCTATATTAACAAGTTTGGCTTACTGCAAACAGAAATTATTTCATATTTCTAGTGGGTGTATTAGAGATCAGGGATAAAAAGCGTGTTTAAAGAGTTTTTGGCCTCCTTTAAGCTGCCTTTAAAATCATTTTTCTCCACCAGAGTTCTGCATTGAAAATGACATATTTTCTCCTGGATTCCTCCCATTTTAGTCCACATAATTTGCTTGAACATATATACATGTTTGCTTTGGGCCGGGTTTGTTCTGTGAGTAGAGTCATAGTATGTTTTCCACACCAGGTGCACTTCAGTCTAATCAAAGAAATATTTACCTTGTTCAGTTTTGCCTTGAAGTGATGCAAATCCTTCCCTTGTTGTCTCTGCCGATATACTGTAATAAATCTACAGTGGTTGTATTTACAGAGTCCGCTTATCTGTAATGGTGTTCACTGAACCATGATTTATGAATGAATTCAAAATTTTAGGCCTGGGTTTACAAACTTGTAGCTTTAGCCAGACCACACTTCTTGTGGTGTTCAGAAGTTATACAGGTAGTCCTCAACTGAACAAAGAGTTTGTTTAGTAAATTGTTCAAAGTTATACTTTTAGGCCTGGGCTTACAAAATTGTAGTTTAGTGGGCTGTGTAAACCCACACCACTACTTGTCTTCAGAAACTATACAGGTTAGTCTTTGATTTACAACCATTTGTTTAGTGAGTGTTGGAAGTCAAAACGGCATTGAAAAAACTGACTTGCGGTTCTTTCTTCACGCTTATGACTCTGGCAGCATCCTCATTAAAGTTCAAACTGACTCATATTTATGATGATTGCAATGTCCCAGGGATCATGTGATCACCATTTGCGACGGGGAAGCCAGATCCGCTCAATCAACGGTATTAGTAACTTAACTGCCAGTGATTTAACAACTGTGGCAAGATCGTAAAATGGAAGAAAATTAACTCGCTTGGCAATAAAAATTTTGAGCTCATTGGGATCCTTATGAGGACTACTTGTAGTTTTCAGATTCTCTGTCACCCATATCCTGGTTGTTCCAAAGGTACTTTTGTTTTTTTGTTTTTTTTTCAAAAGGCAACTGGGTTTTTCTGGGTTTTTTTTTTCTTTGAAGATGTTTTGCTACTCATCCGAGAAGCTTCTTCAGCTCTGACTGGATGGTGGGCAATGGAAGGATGGATACTCCTTGCAGACAGCTGGTCATTTGCATCCTTTTGGAGAGTCATTGAGGCCACTTGGAGGTTTATCTGACACCCAAGTAGTGCAAATGGGTATGAGATGGCCTCAACCAAGCTGTCTGCAAGGAGTATCCATCCTTCCATTGCCCACCATCCAGTCAGAGCTGAAGAAGCTTCTTGGATGAGAAGCGAAACGTCTTCAAAGAAAAACCAAGAGAGACCAGTTGCCTCTTGGAAAAAGCACCCTTGGATGCCCTCAGACAAGCAACCTGTTGAATCTTGACTCAATAACCCTGTATTTTTTTTTCCCTGTTCCATATAATATCTAGAAATCATGTTTCCTGAAAGTGGCTCCTTCGTAAAGGGCATGTTCCTTGGAGGGATTTGCTGCGTCCTGGTGACCCTTCTGGGACACATTAAAACGGGCCACACTACTACGAAATCTCACGATCACCGACACCTCCAAGCGCCCAGGAAAGAGGACATCCTCAACCTCCCCGAAGAGAAGCGTCTGGAGCTGACTCAGAGCCTCCGGGTCTACTGCATAATCCTGGTCAAACCGAAGGATTTGGGACATTGGGCCGCCGTGAAGGAGACCTGGAGCAAACACTGCGACAAAGCCGAGTTCTACAGCTCCGAGAACGTCAAAGTCTTCGACTCCATCGTGCTGAACACGGACGACATGTGGACGATGATGCGCCTGGCCTACAAACACGCCTACGAGAATTACCGCGACGGCTACAACTGGTACTTCCTCGCCTACCCTACCACGTTCGCCATCGTGGAAAACCTCAAGTACTTCCTGCTGAAGCAAGACGCCGGCCAGCCGTTCTACACGGGCCAGACCGAATCCTCGGGCGACCTACAGTACGTGAAAGGAGCGGGCGGGATCGTCCTGAGCGTCGAATCCTTGCGGCGGCTTTACCGGATTTTCCAAGACCCGGATAAGTGCCCGGAACACGGAGGCATGATTTGGAAGCTTTCCGAAGACAAACAGTTGGCCTTGTGCTTGAAGTACGGCGGGGTCCACGCCGAAAACGCCGAAGATGCGGAGAAGAAGGACATTTTCAACACCAAGTCGGTGGGCGCCCTCATCAAGGAAGCCATGGCGAACAGCCCGCAGGAGGTGGTGGAAGGCTGCTGCTCGGATATGGCCATCACATTCAATGGCCTATCGCCGAACCACATGCACGTCATGATGTACGGGGTCTATAGGCTCCGCGCTTACGGCCACACTTTCAACGATGCCTTAACTTTCCTCCCTCCGCCGGATTCAGATAACGACTGACGAGGGCCGCGGGGAAAGGCGGCCCCCGCCACACACACAAAAGTCATTCTCACGTGTAGCGTCCATCGGCAAGCAGCATGTATTGAGGGCAAGTTCCAAATTTGAATTTTATTAGCATTGGCATCTGGTTTTGTAATCTTTGCAACAGGGGAGGGAGAAGGTTTCTCCTTTTTTTAAAACCGACAAGCCCCTTTTTATACACCTGTGAATTGTCACCTGGAGAGGGGAGGAGAGGGGAAGAAGAAGAGGAAAAAAAGAACACTTCCGAAGATTTCTTTTTGTCGACAAATTGCGTAGCGGGTAATGTAAATATTTAAAATCAAGATGAATCTACTGTAAATTAAATCTATTTTTACAACGGGGGGGGCATCCTGCGTCTTCTTTTAGCACAGCACGGCACTCCGATGGCCATCGCAAGGGAAGAAAGGGAAGAGAGAATTTTTTTTTTTTTTAATCCTAAAATCTCTTTGGGCTTTTCCTTCTGGGCTTCGCAATCGCTTTAAAGCAAGGTGTTTTAATGTTAGAAAGCTTAACGGGACCTTTAGCATTCACTTGATTTATTTTGCATTAGCCACAGAACAAAATAAATTTGTACATTCAGGTGCACACTTAAAAACAGAATTACGGAGTAGTCCACGCCTGGCCAGGAGCGAGTCGCATACTTCCCGCTGGTTTTGTCACTTGTACGTCTTCATATGCCAAAGGCCGTCATTTAAATAGTGAATATTTTCAATGCCGATCCCTTTGTTGACTTTCTCTCTGGGGGAGGGAGAGGTGGAAAAGGAAAGTTTAGTTTTCCCAGCTCTGGATAAAATGCAAATAAATGAGCAGGCGCTACCCACTAACACCGTGATGGCGAACCTATGGGAAGCGTACCACAGGTGGCACCCAGAGCCATTTGTGTGGGCATGCAAGCCTCAGCCAAATTTACCTTGCACTGTGCATGTGCGTGCCTCCCAGCTGATTTTTGGCCCGTTTGAGGCAGTTTTCGCCCTCCCAGAGGCTCAAAAGAAGCCTCAGGAGGCAAAAAAAAATGGGCCTTCTGGAAATACCCTAAGTGCTGAAACGGGCCTGTTTTCAGCCTCCAGAGGCTTCCTTTGAGCCTCTAGGCAGGTTAAAACTGCCTCCGCCGGGCTCCAGAGGCCCTCTGGAGGCCAAAAAAATGGGCCTTCCGGAAATATCCGGTGCCGAAACGGGCCCATTTTTCAGCCTCCCAAGGCTGCAGGCGCTTCTTTGAGCTTCTGGGAGGGTGAAAACTGCTTTCCCCAGGCTCCAGAGGCCCTCCAGAGACTGAAAACGAGCCTTCTGGAAATACCGTAAGTGCCGAAACGGGTCCATTTTTCGGTCTCCCAAGGCTGCAGAGGCTTCCCTCGATCCTCCAGGAGGGCGAAAATGGCCTCAAACAGGCCCAAAATCAGCTGGGTGGCGCATGCATGTGCAGATCTGGTAAGGAGGCGGGGTGGGGGGTGTTGCATGCGCAGAGTGGGATGGGGTGTGGCGCATTGCATTGTGGGTGCCGGCACAGACGGGCCTTCAGCACACCACAACAAAAAAGGTTCGCCATCACTACCCTAACAGCTAGTCCTGGACTTAAGTTCGTTTTGTGGGCGTTCGAAGTCACAAGAGCCTTGGAAAAAAGTGACATGATTTACATCAGCTGGAAAACTGACTCATATTTATGACGGTCGCAGTTTTTCCGGGGGGGGGGGGGGGGTCACGTGATCCCCTTTTGCGACCTTCAGACAAGCAGAGTCAAGGTAGAAATCTGATTCAGCTTAACGATCGTGTTACTAACTTAACGACCGCCGTCATTCATTTAACGAACATGGCAAGAACAGTTTGGACAATGGGGCAAAAGACAATCGTCTCACCTTCCTCACTTAATGTGAATTTGAGGGCTCGATGGTCGCCCTAAGCTGAGGACTACCTGTATTTATAACCAAGCAGCTGAAAGCTGAATGGAGAAGCCTTTTTGCCTTTTTAGTACATTAACTCTTGAAGTTAGAAAAATCCTGGGCTTGTTTTCGGCCTTTTTAAAAATATATGCAAATACCGAAAGAGAGGAAGAGGAAAGGTTTAATAATGGCCTCCGGTCACGTCTTATCTCTTGCCCTTTCAAAAGCTCACATAGGCAGGAGAAAGGATCAAAAGGCTTCAAGTCTTCACATCTCTTCGTCACCAAGTTCAGAAAATTATTGGGTTGATGTCCCAAAGGTGCTTTTTTTCCAAGATGCAACTGGAGCAGCTTCTGAGAGAAGCTGAAGAAATTTCTTGGAGGAGAAGCGAAACGTCTTCAAAGAAAAACTAGAAAGTCCAGTTGCCTCTTGGGAAAAAAAAGCACCTTTGGAACAACCAAGATCTGGATAACCAAGAATCTCCGTAGACCTATTGGGAGGATAAAATGAGTTGCAAGAAAACAGCTGTTTCCTTACGTTCTTAAGAAGGAAGTTGGAATCAAAATACATTTGGTAAGGCCATTCCTTATAGCAAATAAACATTTTTTTGACTGCTGGCCAACTTTGACGGATAAACCCTTCCTTGTTACCTATTTGAACTGTTTAGAAAACATGCCATCTATAAAAACTGGAAGGCTGTTTATCTTGCAATGTGTAATTGCTAATTGGATCTAGGAGAGATAAAGTTAAAGAACGGTACAGTTTTCCTTTTGAAACGTAAGACTCACATATCGTCTGCTGCCATCTTCATGACCCCAATGCATAGTGCGTGTTGCTTTCCTTCCGCCATTATTGCCTGTTAAAAGTCTGCTAAGGAAAATACCTTGTTTGTAGTCATTTAAAATCGTAACAGCACTAAGTAAAACTACTGAAGAAGTCTGTCATGCCCCTGTCGGAATCTGTTTTGGAGGGGAAGGCCGAGCAGCTGACAGGGAGTGGGAGTGTGGCTCCATTGGCTGTGGAAGAAACTGGGGAAGGGCAAAGTCCAGCTGGGCAGAGCAGGAGAGAGGTAGAACAAGGGAGAGGGAGTTCAGAGGAAGACCCAGGCCCACCCCCTCTTCATCCTAGGGCACGCAGGGAGGAACGGAGAAGGGAGCAACGTGAGTTGTGTGGCTTACAGGGGAGGAAAGGGCCCTGATTCCCTTCATTAGCTGCAGCTAGGAATGCAGTGTTTAAAAAGGGAAGTTGCACACAGCAAACTGTTAGGAGCAAATGGTGAATTATCTGGTATTGTCAAGGCTTATTTGTGTTCCTGACGTCTTCCCAACTGTGTGTGTTTTGCTGTGCTTTCAAGTCTGCAATTCCTTCTCCTGCCTTCTTAAGTTAATTATTGTAGCATGGTTTGTTTGGATTTTTAATTACAGTTTGTACTTCGTTTTCGGACTGAATTTCCTCCCCTTAAAGACTGTTCCTGGGAGACTTTTTCTCTAGCCAAAGGTAACCTAGACATTGGGAGCAAAGTTGGAGATAATAAAGGGACTCTTCTTGCTTATTCGACTGTGTTGCATTTGTGCCACGCCCCGGGTCATCACAGTCTTAAAAATTAAAAAATTGCTGTCATGCCCCTGTCGGAGTCTGAATCCAAGGAGGAAGACAAACAGCTGACAGGAAATAGGAGTGTGGTTCCATTGGCTGTGGAAGAAACTGGGGAAGGGCACAGTCTGGCTGGGCAGAGCAGGGGAGAGGTAGAACAAGGGAGAGGGAGTTCAGAGGAACACCCAGACTCACTCCCTCTTCATGCTAGGGCACGCAGGGACTCCTGATTCTCCTGACTGCATTGCCTTTGTGCCACGCCCCGGATCCCAAGCAGGCTAAGCAAGCCACACTTGTGTTTTATAAGCGCCGTGGTGGCGGAACGGGTAGAATCGGTACAGAATGCAGGCTAACTCTGCTCACGCTGCCAGCCGTTCGATTCCTTGGATCCTGACCAGCTCAAGGTTGGTACTCGGCCTTCCATCCTTCCGAGGTCATTAACTGAGGACCCCACGTTGTTGGCGGCAATAGGCTGACTCTGTAAACCGCCTAGGGAGAGTCAGCAGAATTAGACTACAATCCTGCCTTCCGACCATGGCGCCACCTCGGCTCTCGGTGTTAAGTCTTGGTGGTGAGGTCTTGAGTTAAGTCTTGGTGGTCCGTGGCCATCGCCCGTGGCCCCAAAAGGTATTTCAAGGGGATCTGTGTAGTGAAGAAAAGGTTGGGAACCACCGTTCTATCACATTCTGAGGAAACAATTGCCACCCACAGACAGGGCCTATTCAAGGATACCACAATCGTATCAGCGCCAGCAGGATAAAGTTTGGCTCCCGGAGACGTCAGGCCAGGACACATGATATTGGCTCCGCTAAGGACAAATTTAATGGCGCCTTTATCGACTTGTTGATGTGGCAGAATGAAGGGATCTACGGAGGGGGGGAAAGGTTAATGGGGGAGATTAAAAAAAAACAAACAGCGACGGGTTTGAATAGAATATCACGACATCCAAGACACGGTTCGTTTAGCTGAGACCAGCGGGCAAATCCCTTCCAGAGATATGAGGGGGAGAAGAAAAATGATATCCCTGGCATGCTTTTCTCTCCATTTTTTCTCATAAGCCTTCAAACCACAGATTTACAAAATTTCCTTCTGAATGGTGCTCTGGTTAGGGAAATATTTAATCCACTTTTGAGAGAGAGAGAGAGAGAGAGATGGAAGATAGATAGATAGATAGGCAGATAGATAGGCAAGCAGACAGACAGGCAAACAGGCAGATAGATAGGCAGATAATAGGTAGGTAGGTAAATGATAGAGATGATAGGTAGGTAGCTAGGTAGGCAGGCAGATATATAGATAACAGATAATAGGTAGGTAGATGATAGAGATGTTAGATATGATAGGTAGATAGGTAGACGATAGAGATGATAGAGATGATAGGTAGGTAGATAGATAGATAATTTTTCCTGAAAATAAAACCGTCTTTTTTTTTTTCCACCAAAAAAGGCACCAGGTCTTATTTTCGGGGGATGCCATCCACTGACTGACCTCACTTGCGCACGTCGCCCCCAGCCTCCTTTTCGCGGTCAGAGGCCGGCAAGGCTTCCCTAAAGGCTTCTGTGGACGATAACAACTCTGGATCGATCAGGAACTTTGTTATCAGCTAGAGGGGCCTTCAAGAAAGCCTTGCCAGCTACAGAAGAAATGGGCCAGCAAAGCAAGTGTCGGGGTGTGCAAGGCCTGGCTACAACTGTTTGAAGGTTTTAAGTAGTAGGACAGTTTCACCCACCCACCGCCATCCCCACCCTAACTTAATTTTTACCTGTGCACCCTGGAGTGGGCGGGATCTTAATCAGGGCTTATTTTGGGCACACTTGTACAAATCAAACTAGGACTTACTTTCAGGGTAGGTCGTATTTTGGGGGAAACAGGATAGAGATAGATGAGAGAGAGAGATGAGATAGATTAAGATAGATAGGTACGTAGATGAGATAGGTAGATAGATAGAGATGAGATAGAGATAGATAGCCTGTGTGTGTGTCAAATGCAAGGAATGAGCTGCTTGCGACAGAAGAAAAGAGTCAAATAAAAACAAACAGGAAGAATAGACCTGCAGCACACAAAAACAAGAAGTCTCTGGGTGAATCCTGCTAAATCAGAAAGTTTTGTATATACATATATACATACACATACACACACATACCATTGCATTTGAGGGGGGGGGAGAACTGGGGAAAGGTTAATAAAATACAGAGGGAGGGAAAGAAAAGAGAAAGCATGCCAATTCAGAATGGAATGAACAGAAAATAACAGAGAAAAAGGTCACAAGGAGAAGAGCATAAGGAATCAGGCAATTCAGGTTGAAATAGGAGAAATGTCAGATTGCACAATGGAAAGGGGTAAACCACAGAGAGAACGAATGAAAATACTGCAGAATACATGCAAACATATTATGCACATTCTGTATTATATGGGCTGTCCAGTTCTATTTTTCTACTCAATGCCTGTTAATTTCAGCAAACAAATTTAAAACAAGTATCCTTGGTCTCAAAAGTTGCCAATCCTTTGATTTGTCTACTGTCCATAACTTTTTTTCCTCCAAAATACTTACATTTATGTAGTAACCTCAGTGTAGGGTAAAAGGGCCCCTCCCTTTGTCTGAAGAACAGCAGTTCACCATTTACTGTGAGAATTTCTATATGTTCATGACTGAAATGTACAAAATTAACACACGTGATTATTTTTTTTTTAAGAAAGTGTTTCTAATAACCATTTAGAAATAATCACGAAAGAGAAAACTTTACATATTTCCAATGAGGCACTGGATAATCTGTAAGGCACCCATAGTCGCCTTATAAAGGAAATAGGCAGAATAAAAAAATTAATAAATAAGATAAGGAACACAATAACCCTCCAAGTAGGGTTATTATCCTGGTAGCCTCCAATTCAAAAAATATCATGTAAATATTTAAGCATTTGTTTTTCATTTTGACCAATAACGATTTCAGTCTAGCAACCTATTTCTCACATCTAAGAAGTAACAATACAGAAAAGCAATTTGAGGAAGCAGAAGAAAGAACTTACCATCGTACTATCTTAACGGGATCTTTCTTTGGCATAATTTGGTTTAGCCATGGCTCAATACCCGGGAACTGATCTATCAGTTGGTTCTTAATGCCTTTAATAACCGACGTTTTCAACTGGATGCAGTTTGATACATTCTCCTTTTCATCAAATCTGACCAACGAATAAAATAATGTTAGAAACAACCTTTAGTCCACTTCTTCATCCACTGACAATACGGTTATGCATCTATTTCTTTGCCAACAAAACTGCAGCGACTAATCCAGATCAGGAAGCAACATGGATTTGAAAGCATTAAAAAAAAAAACCCCAAAACATATAGAGAACATTATTTCAGGTCATCTATTTGGGATTCCTTCTCAAAGACTGTATTTATTAATATTAATGTGCATCATTAATGTTTATAATAACATTTGCATCATTTTAAATATTGTAATCTTGTTTTTTAATTGACTGTAATCGCTTAAGAGTCCCCTATACGCAAGATGGGTGGCATATCACTTTTACAAATATATAAATGTATTAAAATAAGGTATGCTGGATCTCGCCATGATTAATACCACTATAATCCCCAACATCTCCAAAATTGTCGTGTGAGCCCAAACTATCTCAGAAGACAAACTGAAGAGGGGATATTACAGTGAACTCCCTAGAAGGGGGGGAAATGATTAGAAGTTCTGTCAACGGAAGGGATAAAGAGTTTATTTTCTGTATGGATATGGGATTCCCATCCCGCCCCTTCAACCAGCCTGCACCAGCCAGGGAGTCAGGTAATATAAATATTTAATATATTAATATATCAATATTTGGGAAGGCTGTCCCAGCCCTTTATTGTTCTCCAAAGCATCTGCAAAAGCAGGACAAGAAGCAACAGGTAGAAGTTTTTTCAAAGAGAGACCCAACCTGGAACTAAGGAAGAATTAATTTCCTTGACAGTGAGAACAATAAATCAGATGGAATAGCTCGCATCCTGAAGTTGTGGGTGCTCCAACACTAGAAGTTTTTAAGAAGAGATTGGACCACCATTTGTCCAGGATTGTATAAGGACTCCTACCTTGGGCAAAGGGGATGGACTAGATGACCTCCAAGGTCCCTTCCAGCCCTACGATCCTCACTTCTATTCTGATTGCGCTGATATTGTATCTCAGTACGAACCTGAGTTAGAGTGAAATCTGATTTGAGAGTAGAGGTGCCTTGGGCAAGGGGGCTGGACTAGATGACCTCCAAGGTCCCTTCCAGTCCTAGGATCCTATTTCTATCCTGATTGTGCTGATACCATATCTCAGTATGGATCTGAGTTAGGATGAACACTTAATGATAGTGGAGGGAAGAGGGAACGTTTTTGGAGAGTTAAAAGTGAAATTTAGTGGTAGTGGAGAGAGGGGGGTGTTTGGGGGCAGGGGGTTGGAGTAGATGACCTCCAAGATCCCTTCCAGCCCTGCGATCCTATTTCTATTCTAATTGCAACTGACATTGTATCTCAGTCTGGATCTGGCCGTTAGGGTGAAATTTAGTGGGGTTGATGGGGTTGGTGCCTTGGAGCCTGGGGGCTGGACTAGAGGACCTCCAAGGTCCCTTCCAGCCCTGTTGATCCTATTTCCGACTGCATGATTGAATATGAATCTGAGAGATAGGGAGAAATTTAGTGGAGGGTGATTGATGAGGGTCCCTTGGGCGAGTGGGGGGGGGGTTGGACTAGAAGACCTCCAAGGTCCCCTCCCAGCCTTGTGATGATCCCACTTCCATTCTGACTGCACTGATACCGTATTCTCAGTATGGATCCGAGACTTGGGAATGACATTGAGTGGTAGTGGGGGGAGGTGGGTGGGTGGACTGTTCTGGGGCGGGGGGGGGGGGGGGGGGGGGGCTGGACTAGACGACCTCCAAGACCCCTTCCCGCCCCGAGATTTACGTCGGTTCTCACCACCAGGGCAGAGATTTTCTGCTGGATTTGGCATCTCTGGACCCCCCACCCACCCCATCCCTCATTCCCCCAGGAGATCCTTATTAGCAACAAGTCCTCGCCACCACTAAGGCCTACCCGTCTCCTCCCGGGCTTGGATGATGGGAGTTGTAGTCCCTCCTCCCCTCCCCCCAAGGCTGAGTCCACCCCCCTCCCTCACCCGGGGGCCCTCTACCCCTCCCCCTCCCCGCGCCCACTCACTTCTTGAACATCCTGGGGCGACGGGGCGCCGCTCCCCGCGAAGCCGGGCGGATCGAGAGGGGGCTGCGGCGGGTGCGGGGGGGGGTCCTCCCGCGTCGTCCCTCCTCGCGCGCTTCCACGCAAGGCCTCTCCGGCCCTTCCTTCTCGTCTGCCCGCCTCGCCGGAAAGGAAACCGCGCGGATTGGGGAAGGGGGGGGGCGGGAGGGCGGCGGGACGCGCGCTTTACGGCAGCCCGGTCGCAAAAAACCGCTGGCGCCGAGCGAAAGGAAAAAGGGCAGCGCCCCAGTTCTCCCGAAAGACACACAAGAGGCTCCCGCGGGTGGTGGCGGTGGTGACTCGAAACTACCGCTCCCGGCAGGCTGAGCGGGCGAGACGGGGACGGAGCAGGCGCGTTGAGCCCGAGCGGCCGTTACTATGGAGACGCATCCGAGTCGGGCCTAAGGAGGCCTTGGCTCTAGTTTTTAAAGGGGCCGCTGCGGAAGAAATAGACAAGACATAGAGATTTATAAATACATATATAAATATATATTTATATTTAGATAGATAGAAGTAGAGGTAGAGACAAATAAATAAGGCTTTAAATATCTCCGGCATGCCTTCATAACCGGGTCCCATTGTTCCTTTTAACAGGGGTGTAAAGTGCATCCAATGGAATCTAAGCCCAACTGCAGCTTTTATCATTGGTGTTTTTCGACCTTAGCATCACCTTGAAATTTATTTATGTATCCTTTCAGTGGTCTTAGCAGCTGCAAGATTTGTGGACTTCAAGTCTCAGAATTCACCACCACCACGCCAATGTGTATTTGGGGATCTTTGGTTAAACCATGGCTTAATGCACTGCGATATTAGTTGGTATCATTGGCACCGAGTAGCAATAGCTCTTATATACCGCTTCACGGTGCTTTTACAACCCTCTCTAAGCGGTTTAGAGTCACCTCTTGCCCCCAACAATCTGGGTCCTCATTTTACCGACCTCGGAAAGATGGAAGGCTAAGAGGCAACCTCAAGCCTGGTGAAATTGTAGTTGCTATTTGTTTCCAATCTCAATGTTTTCATGTCTAAATAGGTTGGGACCTAAGGACAGAAGACAATATTAGCCCTGGAATCAGCTGTAAAGATTCCTTATTTCCCATCCCACTAGCTTAGCAGAGGATGCAAAGTTGGTTAACCTTAAAATCTGATTTTATATCCCACTTTTCATATTTTAGTAAACTCAAGATGGACATATTAAAGACTTTTTCCTATTTTACCCACAATAAACTTATGAGGGAGGTTGGACTGAGAGATAGGGACTGTCCCAAAGTCACTCAGCCAGCTTTCATGCCTAAGGCGAGACTAGAACTCACCATTTGCTTCTAGCCTGCTGCCTTAACCAAGAATTGTCTTTAGGCGCGTTATTTATTACACGATTAAAAAGGAGAAACTGTAAGGGATTGCCACTCTCGAATTGGCCTTTTTAGCCACAATAGATGCTGTTTCAGGATCTCTTTTCAGGGCACGATATCATAGTCTCTTCAGACTGAAGAACGCCAATTCAAAATGCAATATAATTCCTTTTTAAACTGGGGAAATGTGTTAAGTGGTAGCAAAAATCTCGTCTGAAGTTAAGATTATCACTGTTAGATGAGATCATTGTTTTTATTTCCATCTTAAGAAAAAGGTATTGCCAATGATGCATAAGTCAATATTTATGAATAAAAAATATTCAAAATTGAATCTGCAGTTTTTATTTTTAAAGTAATGCTTTGGATACACGGGTCCCAAAAAGTTCAAAACCAACATAGATGAAAATATACTAACTACTGGTATTATATTTAAGAAGATAAAATTAGAAAGAAATAAGGACTGAAATCAAAATACTTAATCTTTTAATATATAACAAACATCAAATACGCTGAGATTACATGACAAAGAAATCCATTCCAAGTTATTGGACCAGGGATTAATATAATTAATAGACATGACAGGCTCCAAAGACAAAATGTGGTTTTTATTGACATTACATGTAAACTCTTCCAAGACACTTTCACACTAAAAATCAGAATATAAATGACTAACAAAACTTCAGTACACAGAATAAGTTGAAAAAAGTGAACATTTTTTAAACTTACATCCCCATTTCTGTTCTAGTGAACATACAGAACACCAAGAAAAAACCAGGTTAAATATTCACCTTATTAAAAAGATTAATATAAAAGACAAAGAGTCTACAAGATCTTGAAACTGATGCCAGTAAGTGAAAACTCAAACCAGATTTTTTTTACCTAAAACCAGATCAAGTAGTAGTCAAAAAAACTACCCTTCCAGTACCCTAAAAAATTAGGTCATTCATATTAAACTGCCCTTAAAAAAAACATCAGGAAGTATCCACCAGTGCATTTTAGATGTAAATTTTAAACAAATCAGGAATTTTTCTCCTCAAACCGAGTTAATTCGTAAGCATCAAGAAACTCACCTTTATTATTGTTGCTATTATCATCTTTTATTCATTTAACATGAAACTCAGTCAACTGAACATTTAAAAATACATCACAAATATAATTGACTAGCACTGATGGTTGATATAGGTTACTGTCAGCAACTTAGGTATCAACTAAGTATCTTATTAAAATGTACAATGTTCTGAGTAGCAGAACTTTTTGCAGCTCCACTAGTGTTATTGCAAGCAGCAGCAATTTCTTGATGTATTTTGCAAAATTCTTGGACATAGTACCAAGTGCCCCGATGACAATGGGTATCACTCTTACATGCTTCATCCATGATCCATTAGTTGACACAAAAAATGACAGCGTACACAGCAAACCCTATGCTGGGTTCCGTATCACAAATCACTAGTCAAACCCTTCCCAAGCGTTTAGAATTGCATGATGTATCGGCGGATTATGTGAGCAGATCCCAGTAAAGTGGCCTTCTGCAGCTGACCAATGGTGATCTTATCAGCGCCAATTGTTTTCAAATGCTTGCCTAGGTCTTTAGGCACCGCACCATGTGCCAAGTACCACTGGAACCACATGCACTGGTTTATGCTAGTCTCTGCAGTTTGATTCTCAAGTCCTGATATCTGGTGACTTTTTCAAGTTGTTTCTCATCGATTCTGTCACCAGGTATGGCAATATTGACGATCCACACTTTTTTCTTCTCCACAATCGTGATATCCAGGGTATTGTGTTCCAGAAATATTATTATCTCATACACAAAAAACAACAGTGTACACAGCAAACAAGATAACTATGCTGGGTTTTCAAAATCGAACTGCAGAGACTCTGGCATAAACCAGTGCAGGTGATTCCAGTGGTACTGGGCATACTGGGTGCTGTGCCTAAAGACCTAGGCAAGCACTTAAAAACAATTGGCGCTGACCAAAGAACCATTGGTCAGCTGCAGAATCCGCCGATACATCACAGTCCTAAACACTTGGAAAGTGTTCGACTAGTGATTTGTGATAAAAAAGATGGTTGTTGTTGTTATTGTTGTTGTTTTGTTATCTTTTATTCATTAAACATGAAACTCAGTTAACTGAACATTTTAAAATGTATCACAAATATTATTGACTGCCTCCGATGGTTGATACAGGTTGATGCTAGCATCCCAGGTATTAAATTATATTATAAAATTTTATTCATTAAACTCAAGTCAACTGAACATTTAAAAATGTATCACAAATATTGTTATGTTATTATTCCTGTTCTTCCAAATGGAGTTTTGAGTTTCCACGAGGTAGAAATAGGGAAGCAGCTCGAGGCCCGGCCACCGATTTCACTGCCCGCCCAGGGACGCCCTTCCGAGGCTGACCGACTTCCCACCCACACACCCCTTCCGAAAGGCAGAGCCTGGGCCAAGACAGTCCGGCGTCCCCTGGAAGGAAAAGACGAGCGTGACCCCAACGGGCCAAACCCACGAGAGCCTGGAGGCGGGGACCAAAGCCTTCCCCACCCCGTTTCCTCAGTCCCTTCCCGGCAGGGGAAGAAAAGGGCGGCGTACCCGCCTCTCTCCATCCTCGCCGGGAAGGAAGGGGTAGCCGCTCCGCTTCCGCTCTTCGTCACGTGGGAGGCACCCCCAGCTACGGAAGCCGACGAAGCTCAATCCCGAAGGGTTAGATTTCGCCCCCCTCCCTCCCGGCATCTGGATTACGCCGAGGGAAAGGAAGGCGAGGAAGGTGCCGGCGAGGCCTCGGGGGGTCTCTGCCTGCCGAGGAGAGAACGCGGCCGTCCCCGCTTCCTTTCGGCGTCCGAGAGCGGCCGTCGAAAAGAGGCGACCCCGTCGGCCCCGCGAGCGCGGCTGGGCGCGCCATGGCCGGCCGCTCGAGGAACCCGCCGCTTCAGCAGCCGCCCGGCGACACAATCACTTCCGGTAGGGCAGAGGGCAGAGGGGAAGTGGGTGCCAAGGAGCGGGGTGAGGCGGAGGGGGAGGAGGGAAAGGAAACCCCGGGCGGGCCTGAGGGGGGTCTGGGGGGAGGGCGGGAAAAAGGGAAAGTGTCGGCAAACCGGTTCCCCGCGTCTCCCCGCCGGCTTCCACCCCTGCCGAGCGCGTCGCGTCAGCGTTAGTCGCGGCGGCGCGTCGTCGTCTTTAAACCCCTGCCTGCCGCCAGCAGCGGCGGCGGCGCTACTACTTCCGGACGGCCCGCCTCCCGGCATGCCGCGCGGCCGGAAGTGCCGCCATCTTTAGGCCCCTTGCTTTGCTTCTTTTTTTTTTTCCTTCCTTCCCTCCCCTTTCCCTTCTTCCCAGCATTGACAATAACAAGCGGAGATCCTCGCCCGCCGGCGGCCCTCCTTCCGCCTCTTGCGGGCCGCGAAAGAGGCGGGGAAGGGGGAAGCGAAGCCCCGAACACCCCCCCCCCCCCGAAAGCGAGAGCCAAGAGGGGCGGCCTCAGGGCGGGAGAGCGAGAGAGAGACCGAGAGAGGACCCCCTCTCTCCACCCCACCCCCTCCTCTGCCCGTCTGAGGAAAGGGGGCAGAGTTAGAGGGGTAGGGAAAAGGAAGGGACCAGGCCCGTCGACAGAAGCCAGCGCCAGAGGGGAAACTTCCTCCCCCCACCCCTCCCGAAAGGCGAAGGGGAAAGAGATTAAAGGGGGGGGCTTCTTCCCTCCCAGAAGAGAGGAGGAAAAATAAAAGGGGGGGTCGAGGAAGAAGAAAGAGGAGGCCTCGCCCGTCGTCGTCGTCCCTTTGGGCTTCGTCTCCCCCTCTCCCCCTCACTCCAGGCGACCTTCGGTGACACCAGCTCAAGCTCCCGCCCCTCTCTGCGTGCCTGTCACACCAGGAGGATTTGATGCCCTTCAGCCTGCTCACCTCTGTGGTGTTCATGTTTCCCACAGGTTTCTCTTCCCCCAACCCCCCAGCAGCGGCAGCTCAGGAGGTCAGACCTGCCACGGATGGTAGCAGCAGCAGCAGCTCTTCCTCCTCCTCCTCCTCCTCCACCACCAAGAAGAGAAAGCTGAACAGCAGCAGCAACAGCGGCGAGAGAGAAGACATTGTCGACTCCATCTCCTCCTCCTGTTCGTCCCTCCTGTCTCGAAACAGCGGTCCTTCCTTGCCCACTCTCCTTATCACCGCCTCCACGGCCTCCTGTTCTTCCTCCTCCTCTTCCTCAGGGCTTGCTTCTTCCAACCACCACCTGCAGAAGAAGCTGCGTTTCGAGGACTCCTTGGATTTTATCGGACTGGATGTGAAGATGGCCGAGGAGTCGTCCTCTTCGTCGTCCGCCTCGTCGCCGGCTGCGTCTTCGCAGCAGCAGCACCAGCAGCTCAAAAACAAAAGCCTCTTAATCTCCTCAGTAGCGGTGGGACACCACGCCAACGGCCTGACCAAAGCTGCCTCCTCCACTGTCTCCAGTTTTGCAAACAGCAAACCTGGGTCAGCCAAGAAGTTAGTGATCAAGAACTTTAAAGGTAACCGGCTGCTGTCGCACGCAATCTCTTTAAACGTCTAATATCTGAAGGGGAAACCGCAGCATAAGGCACATGTTTCACCGTAGCTCTTGCCACAGGATTTATTCCTCTACTATACAGCTGTATTGTTCCCGAAGGTAGCTGGTTTTCTGCCTACATGCAAAACCAACTAGCTTTCTTATAAGAAAGGAAGACATCTTCAGAGGTTATACTTAATCATTGTTTGGGGAAATGTTATTGTAGCCCTTTTGTTGAACATCCCCCCCCCCCCCCTCCATGACTTCTGTTGAGTCCCTGGGAATCACTGAGGAAGGAACTAGTCTCCCTTTATTTGTACACCCTGGATAGGAAGTCTATGACTTTTTTTTTTTGTCCTGCATTTGGAGAGTATGGCAAAATCTTTTTAAAGGAGATAGATGGATATATGTATTTTAAATATAAATAGATATTAATGGCAACTTGAAGAAACTGCTTACTTAGGTGGACACTTCCCAAATGTTTCTTACAGATATATGGAAATTGTCCCTGCATGCTTTGTCAAGTTCATATACATGAATCTGTGCAGTAGAGTTTTAGTTTGTATTAAGAGCAGAATGGTACAAAACGATATGCTGCTTAACTATGTTTCCCCTTTCTACAATCAGTTTGCTTGCTTATAGTCAGCTTGGGTATCTTATAGTTAATCAGGCAGATGTTCATTTGGCATTTTTATCTACCTATCAAGCCCTTCCTAAGGATCTGGGATAACCAGATGTGATTTAATAATATGAAAGGTATCCTCATAGGATGTAAACTATGTTCTGAATAAAACTGCCTTTTGCAATTGACTGGTGGTGATTTTGTCAATGCTGATGTTCAAGTGGTGCTCCGGTTGTTTTGGGATTACACCCAAGGTGCTTATTACTTTTGATACTACCTTCCCCCTCCCCCTTTTGTCACAGTCTTCTGTTTCCATTTGCAGCTCTTTGTTTTGTTGTCTTCTGTATTATTATGTACTTTTGAGTCACATTTTGATTCTTGGTAACTGGACCAGTTTCAATTTCGTCAATTTTCTTGATAAGGTTTTTCAGAATTGATTTGCCATTGCTTACTTCCTAGGGATGAGAAGAGAGTGACTGGCCCAGGGTCATCCAGCTGGCTTTGTGCCTAAGCAGTCATCCAAACCAGTGGAGGAAAAAAAAGCAAGGGATTCTTTAAATGGCCTTCTGCAACAACTTGCCCCAACTGATCTGAAAAATCTTCTAGAATTGATTGGGAGTGGAGAGGATTTGATGTTCATTTTAAGTCAAGTTGAAACTAGATTATCCTGGCATAATTTTGAAATAATGGATACAATAACACATGGATATTCTGGTCCTCTAAGGTTGAGACAAACAAACATCTTTAGATTATTTGGTAATTTCCTGTGGCTGTGAAGAGAAAAGAGTTAGGGTACTTAACACTATGCATAATGTAGGAGAAAATTATTTGTAAGATATTTAAACATGCTTTTCTTAATCAAAAGATACTACAATTGTACATTATGTGTAATAAACTGACATTTTAAATGTTGCTCATACATTGTATGCTTATATAGTTTTTGGTTCTAAGAAGAATGAAAGCGGTATTTGTTTTGTAATTCTGTTTCAGGGAATAAATGCATCATATCATTCTGGCTGTCTCTGTTAAATAACGTCTTATCTATTAACAAATTACTCAGACATGCCTTAGTTTTGTAATTTTAGCCAAAGAAATGAACTTTTTATATGAAAACTTTAAGCTATATAGATCAATTTCTGTCTTTATAGACAATTTGTACATTTCCTTGTTTTCACTTGATCAGGATAATTTTAGCATATAATTCATTTCATACTATAGATCAATAGTATGCTATTTGCTTGTTTCTTTTTTGGTTTATGTAATATAAAATTATACATCATGTACTGCCTGTCACTGAAAGCCAAGATAATCAGCTGTCCCTAGTTGATTTTCTCTTATTTTAAGCTGGTACAAAATAACAAGAAAAAGTTGTGGTTTTAAAGCTGAACAAATTAGGTACGTAAGGGATTCCGAAATGGATCTGAGAGATTGTGACAATGCATAAGGAAGAAATATCCAAATAGATAGCATTCCTCTTCAGTTTGCATTAAAAAATTGAATCAAAATCAGTATTCTGTGCTAATATATTAATGTATCCTAAGAAACCTTACTGACTTGTTCAGGGCCAAATCTCCAGAAGTACAGAGCAAAGATTGGTATTCCTTTTTGTCTCTAGATATAAAAAATACTTCTTTCTGGTTTATGAGGTTGTCCCCCTCCCCCCTCAAAAAAAAACATTGAAATTATTGTTGGGAAGCGCAAGCGCTATACCAAATCAGTTTTCTGTGATGTTAAATAACAATGACATTTGCTGTAAAGAATTGTGTCTTCTTCCAGACAAACCTAAACTGCCTGAAAATTATACGGATGAAACCTGGCAAAAACTGAAAGAAGCTGTAGAAGCGATTCAAAACAGTACTTCAATTAAATACAACTTAGAAGAACTTTACCAGGTAAGCCTTTGCGGATGTACTTTCAATCCACTGGTAGACTTTGCAGCAGTTCCAAGGATTTTCTCTACTTTCTAGGATGTGGTTTGAGATCCCATCTTCACATTCTAGATGAGATGCAGTCTCAGTTAGACAGATGAGAATATTAACAAGAACATCTTCACGACGAGCTGATCTTCAGGCTTTCTCACTGTAGAAATTGTACAATATCAATTTGTTTTTTTGTGAAGTGTCTCTTTTGATTGTCTGCACGCCAGCCATATTTTTGGGATGCAGTGCTGGCCTGGGCCATAGTTGCCCTGCTAGATACAGGACAGAATTCCCTATTTGGGAATGATTGAAGCCCCATTCTGGGTCATGCCGGTTTGCTTTAGTTATTTTCCAATTTTTTTGTTCTTTGTTTTTATCATGGTATTCTTTTGCTCTGTGTTTTTTTATTTGTGAAGCACCCAGAGTTCTAGGGAATTGGGTGTTGTGAAATTTTAATAAATAAAATCCACCAGTAAAAGTTCCATTATCAACTTGTTCCAAACAAATCAAACACCTGCATTCCTTTCATTGAAAAACCAAAGAAAGTAAGAACACAACAGACCCTCCAAACGAATTTTTTCCTAGGAAAATTAAGCCTTTTTGACTACCTATTTGAAAATCACAGAACAAGGTTAAAATATTTCAAGCTCCGCCCTCAGTACATGTCTGGTATCTTATTAGCTGTGTTAAGTACAAGAACCAAAAACAAATCAGTTTTGTTATAAAAAGTGCTGGCTTGTTATAAAAATATTTTAGTACTGTATAGTTAAAAATATTAAAACATTGGTGTGTACATTTCCGTGTTCCATTTAAAATCCATTTAATGTTCATGTTAATAAATATTTTGCTGCCTGAAAAATTATGGCAATCCTCTATTTTAAAATCTTAAAATGTTTAAGTATCAAATTATAGATATATTTCATGGATATTTAATAGGTTCATTCTCTGTTCTTCATGATTTAAGTATCAGTTCTTTTTTCCATGTGTTGATTTTACTGATTGTCGTTGGTTTAAAGTTCTGTACTAGTATAGTATTATGAAAAAATGGTAGGTAATTTTAGTTTAGATCTACTAGTTAAACTGAGAATTAAATACAGCATTTAACTGAAGACTTGGTAAATCATTGGGATTTAGTAGGTGTATGGCAAGCCTTATTGGTATATCCCGAAGAATCTCTTTGCAGTTGGTTTAACATACTTTAAAAACCCACTAAGACTTTGCTTAAGTCTTCATAATATGATTATGCATGCTTCTATAAATTGCCCTCAATCTTGTTCTGTTTATATCTTCCCTGTTAGTTTTATTTTCCAAGGGTATCGGGTGCAGATTTTTGGTGTTAAAAGGTTTATTTGGCAGGACATTAACAGTGTGTTCCCAACCCACCAGGATCATTGTGTAACTGGGGTTTTAAATCTTGAAAACCACTGTTTACTTCAAATAGATGCATTATTTTCTTAGGCCAGAAAACTCTTGATTTTTTTTTTTAATATGAAGCACGACTATTTTAAAAAGGATTGCATTGAAGGATTTTTAAGTTGAATATGTTAGAATTTTTTTAAAAAAGTGATTGACATTTTATAAGAACATTAAATGGTATGACCCTTGTGTTCACTGTCGTGTGATCTAAAGACAGAAAGTACAGCTTGTTAACATTCATCTTGTGAACCTCACAGCAATCCCCAGAGTGTGTTGAACCAAAATTGGACCAGTTTGTGGGTAATGGATTAAAAAGTGGACTTTGCAGATCTGGGAGGCATTTTTTCATAGCTGAGTCTTGCTAGAGAAAGACAGTTTAGATGCCAGTTTTGAAAGTGCAACCTTTGACAAGCCATATGATGCTGGGATAGTCCTTGAACCCTATTAAGGGAGGCATTCAGTTTATCAAGAAAAGCATCTTAACTATTAAAACAATCTTTTAGCATTTCTAATTGAGGTGACAATGTGTTTGAAGGGAGTGAGGTAAACTATATTTGCTCTGTCTCTGTTTTGTTCAGGTTCTCTGTGTGTGTGTGAGAGAGGGAGAGCGCAAGCGCACCATTACACACAATCATACATATGAAATTTTGTCAAGGCCTTAGCAGACCCCTCTGATTTAGTATGTATTCAGAGCTATATTTTGGAAGGCAAAGCAGCTGCATTTTCTGGCAACATGATTTGTCTGAGTCTATTTTTAATACCTTGAGTTAAAAATAGTCATATGTTTGCTGGTAACTAAAGACCAAATAAAACCATATTCTCTAAGACCAGCAGAACTGGTAAATGGATCTACCTCTAGCTATGCTTTTTTTAAGTACCATTATCTTAAGTCATGGCAAGGTTTAGGTCTCTCTCTCTCTCCTCTCTCTCTCTCACACACACACACATACACACACACCAAAGAATTGAGACACACCTGTTGTGAGAACCCAATACATTTCTTGACACATTGCTTCCTCTGCTGGCAAAATAAACAAATGTACAATTAAGATCTTTGCAGCCATTCCTGCTATGGGGGTTATCCATAAAGTGGTAGAACTTTGGTCTGAAATAGCCTTGTTATGAGTCTAGCGTAGTGATCCTTCTTTCCTTTCCATTTCTTTGCTCTTGGAGTTAGCACTCTGTGTCTTCAGAGAGTAGAACAATCATTTCATGGGCTGTCTGTTCTAAATCTTGATATTTGAGTTCTCATTTTTTTAGGAAGCCTGCTCTTGCTTTTACACTACATGGCATAATGAACAGAAATTGCATTTTCCATTGCTAATGTGTTAGGCCAAATAAGGAGGAGAGTGATAGTTGTAATTCTTGTATTTTCTTTCTTTTTTTTTTAAAGGCTGTTGAAAACCTTTGCTCCTACAAAATTTCTGCAAATTTGTACAAGCAGTTAAGGCAGATTTGTGAAGACCATATCAAAGCACAGATTCATCAGTTCAGAGAATATCCTTTATAATAATGCCATATAAATGGAAAGCATGTTGGGGCCTTGTTAACCGTTTTAGCAATTCTCGTGGATTAAGAAATGTGGCACTTGGTTTGGTAGCTACGAAATACCTTAAAATATTTCAGCAGAAGAGAAATGTATGTTACCTGCCAACTAATCGGTTTAATCATTAAACTGAATAAAGCACATTCTTACTGGCACTTGCCATGTGGACGTGGGTACTCACATTTAAACCTTAGGGAACAGAATATTAACTACTAAGTAAACTTCCACTAAAAGCGGTATCAGTGACAATGTTTTCAAAAATATTCTTAACTGCTTCCTCAAGGATTCGTTGGACAGTGTTCTTTTTCTTAAGAAAATAGACAAATGTTGGCAAGACCACTGCAGACAGATGGTAAGTCTCCTTCGTTTTCTAAATGTTTCTAAAAGCTTGGAACTATAGATGTTTATCTTCTGTGGCATTTGAAAACTTTCCCTGGAGGAACTGTGTCTACCTGAGCCTGGACTGAAGGAGTAGATCAGGATGTCCAACCTTGGCAACTTTAAGAGTTGTGGACTTCCAACTCTTAGAGTGACTTGACTAATGGATTCTGGGAGTTGAAATCCACAACTCTTAAAAGTTGCCAAGGTTGGACACCCCTGGATTAAGATGGTTCCTCAGGAGAAGAGAATTGGACATTCATGGACAGTTTAACTAATCTTTTCATATTATTGACTATGTCAAAAAAAGAAAATATTCAAGTAATTTGTATTTAGCAACAATTTGGTTGGAGACATATTGAGGGGAATATAAGAACTGGATTCAGATTTATCTCCACTTCTTTCCATTGAAAGTTAGCCGATAGCAGGAACCTTCTAGAAGTATTTTTTTTTCTGGGGACAGAAAATGGGAGAATACATGTTGGGAATAGCTTTCACCCTCCCGAAATATTTATCTATGGGGGCCATTTAAAAAAAATCTGTGCCACCAACCATAAAGAATTATAAGAAACAAGATGAGTCTCTAAATTTTTTGTGAAGTGTTTGACACAACGGCAGTCAATAAGCACAGATATCTGAAAGTAATTTCCCTTCAATTAAGTGTCTCTCCCTTCCAAATTAATGTATCTAGGTGAAGGCAGTTGAATGATTTTACGTTCTTTTCATCCAATAAATATACAGTAGGCCTTAAAATCGGTCAACATGTGACACCATGTTTTTTTTTCTTTCTCTCATTCTTTCTTGCAGATAATGATTAGGAGTATCTTTTTGTTCCTGGATCGAACTTACGTTCTCCAAAATTCAATGCTGCCATCAATTTGGTGAGGATGGAAAAATAGTAGTATTGATTTCCCACTTCCGAAAGCTTTGTCGGGTTATTGATTCGTCGTTTTTCTCCCCTTCTGTCCTGATGGAACGACGGCCCACCCACAGTGGATAGAGAACCTTGGAACAAAACCAAGAAAATGTGTTCCCTTCCTTTTGTATATCTCACTCTGCACAGATCTTTATTAAAATGTGTGGGGTTTTGGGTTGTATTCAAAAGCCAGTTCAAATAAATAGCAAACTGTTTGAAAATATGTCATATGAATGAGAGAGAGAGGCATGATGGCTAGAATGTTGCTTTGATCTAACCTGTAATGTCTGAGTTGGGTTACTGGCTTCCCTAAGTTACAAACCTTGGTGGTTATAAGATACAGTTTATAAATCAGAACGTACTGCCAACTCAAGTAATTCTTCATGAGAGGCAATCCTCAACTTTACGACCACAATTGAGCCAAAAACTTCTGTTACTAAGTGAGATGTTTGCTGTGAAATGTTTGCTAAGTGGGTTTTGCCCCATTTTATGACTGTTCTTGCCATAGTGACTAAGTGAATCACTGCTATTGTTAAGTTAGGATCATGGTTACTAAGTGAATATTCCCCACTGATTTTGCTTGACAGAAGGTCGCAAATAGGGGATCACATGACCCCAGGACCCTTTACTGCCATAAATACGAATCAGTTGCCAAGCACCTGGAATTTGATCACATGAACAGGGGATGGTGCAGCAATCATGAGTATGAAAAATGGTTATAAGTCGCTTTTTTCAGGGCCGTTGTAACTTAAAATGGTCACTAAATGAAAGGCTGTAATTTGAGGACCACCTGTAATTGATTAAATCATGACTGAGGAGAATATCGGTCATCCAGGCCCTGGTCCCAAAAGTTCTTTTTTTTCCAAGACGCAACTGGACTTTCTGGTTTTTTTTTTTTCTTTGAAGACATTTCGCTTTTCATCCCAGAAGCTTCTTCTGTTCTTAGAGCTGAGAGAAGCTTCTGAGAGAAGCTGAAGAAGCTTCTGGGATGAGAAGCGAAACCCCTTCGAAGAAAAAACAAGAAAGTCCAAGTTGCCTCGTGAAAAAAAAAAACACCTTTGGGATTAAATGACTTACCAAACCCAACGAACCCAACAACTGATTCTTAACATTCTTTTTCTTTTTTCTTTTCTTCCACCCTTTCAGGGATATGGGGCTGGAATTGTTTAGGACTCACATAATTAGCGATCAGAAAGTCCAGAACAAAACCATTGACGGCATTCTTCTCTTGATCGAGAGGGAAAGAAACGGAGAGGCGATTGACAGGAGTCTGCTCCGTAGCCTCCTAAGCATGCTTTCAGATTTGCAAGTAAGAGCCGTCCTTCGGGGTAAATCTGCCTAAAAACTGAGCTGCTGGAGCATTCTGAAAGTAATTCTCTTGTTTCTCTTCCCTTCAGATTTATCAGGATTCTTTCGAGCACAGATTCTTGGAAGAAACAAACCGTCTCTATGCTGCAGAAGGACAGCGGCTTATGCAAGAAAGAGAGGTATTTTATCGATAACTCCGAAGCACCAGTTTCTCTAATGCCTCCTTTTTGTGAGCAGATTTCCCTGTTATCCACCCCTCCAAAGAAACCTTTCCGCTACCTTGTTATGATTTTCTCCATAACTGATTTCAATCTTCCAGGTCCCTGAATATCTTCACCATGTCAATAAACGCTTGGAAGAAGAGGCAGACAGGATTATAACATACCTGGATCAAAGCACTCAGTAAGTATTCAGCCTCTCTTGATGTGCTGTCTAAAAAAACTGGCAGGAGTGAGTTTCTCCTTCAGCCATTGCTTTTTGCTAGCATGGAATTATAAGCTTTTTTGGGGGGGAGGGGGGTGTTTTACATGTCTTTCCTCTCTTTTAAGTTCCGGGAGGCAAAACTCTATTTATTTTTGCTTCTCTTCCCCACCCTAAAGCACCCTGTAATATCAATAGTCTTGATAATCATGGGGCTCCTTTGCATATGTTCTATCTGGAAAAATTGTGTGTTAAACTGACCTCTCGTCAATTTAGCGATAAAAAATTTTATATGTTCGGTTGCAGAGCCTAAAGAAAATGAATAACGGCATATCCATTCAGTGGGTTTTTGTTTCAGATCATTTTCTGCCTACCTAAAGAAGGCAAGAAAGATGAAAGGAAATGCAAAATAGCTTTTACCCAGTGGTGGGATTCAGGTTTTTTTTTTTACTACCGGTTCTGTGCGCGTGGCAGGAGAAGGTTACTGCAAAATCCCCATTTCCTCCCCATCCTACTAACCTGCTTTCCAGCTCCGTTCTCCTGTGCAGGACAACAAAAGAAGACCCAGCCAATCAGCTGGGACTCGGGAGGCGGAGAATAGATGGGGGCGTGGCCAGTCAGAGGTGGTATTTGCCGGTGCCGAATTATTCAAAATTTCCGCTACTGGTTCTCCAGAACCTGTCAGAACTGGCTGAATATCACCTCTGCTTTTACTCCCAATATATATATATATATATACTTTGTATTACAACACCCTGTTAAGCCCCAATTAAGGGAGAAAGCATACTGCTTTCTTTTCTGTCTTTCGGCTCATCACCAGAGACCATACCGACAGAAAGCTATTTGTTTCGTTGTCTTTTGTTTACATGTGTGTAAGGTTTTTAAGCTGATAATTTTAAATAATAAATAAGGGAGACTAGTATAGATCTATTTCGAGCTAGTTAGCTCTCTTCAGCTAGCCATACCCTTACTGGGATTCGAACCAGGGAAGTATTACATGTGAGGCAGTTGTAATTGCCACTACACCATCTGGCTCTATCCTTATCAGCAGAGGCAGGGGAATAAGTATATACTTTGTATTACAACACCCTGTTAAGCCCCAATTAAGGGAGAAAGCATACTGCTTTCTTTTCTGTCTTTCGGCTCATCACCAGAGACCATACCGACAGAAAGCTATTTGTTTCGTTGCCTTTTGTTTACATGTGTGTAAGGTTTTTAAGCTGATTAAAATTATCAGCTTAAAAACCTTACACATATATATATATATATATATATATATATATATATATATATATATATATAGGATAGACCACCGTAATATTGTTGGAGAACGTTGATGCTTGAACTGGGACTATTCTTGGTGTTCTGCTTAGATGAATAATTTGAACGGTTAAAGAGTGAGCAAAAAGGATTATAATTCTGAACTCTTTCTCCTGTAGGAAACCACTAATTGCCACTGTAGAAAAACAGTTGCTAGGTGAACATTTAACATCCATTCTGCAGAAAGGTAACCCATCTATCTTTTTAGAAATCTTTTGTTTACTGCTTCTTCGGGGCTTTGGGTTCCCTGAGCTGGATGGAAATGACCCAGTCGGGTGCTGATACTCATACATACACACACATACACACACCCTTGTTTCCATATCCCATGCCATCATATTCCAGAGAGGCCTGCAGGTCCCATTCTCAACAGAACCACAGGAATGCCATTGGTTGCACTTTGCAATACGGACTAGTGGAAATTGAGAAATGCTTCTGAAAAGTAAAGTGAATTTTTTAAAGTCCTTTCTAACGTTATAGAATATTTAAAGTCTTGAATATGCTCTGTCTAACCATGATGTTAAATTGTTTAAAACCCTACTTTTTAAATATACTTCCTCCAAAAAAATCATGGAGGCATAAATAGTCCCTCTCTCACAGTGTTATTTTATCCATTTCATCCTATCTTAATGGAACTGTAATCACTTTAAAAAAAAAACATATCTTGGGATTTTTGTAAAGCATAATTCAGTGTTTTAGTTGACAAATGCTTTGATTCCAAAATGGCTTTGGGGAAAAATTGTTTTCTTGATCTCACGTAGAAAAACTTAATTTTGAAATGTTTTGTCTCTGTCAGTCTGCCTTAACTTAGAATCACAGTGCCTTCATTTTTTAGGTTTAAATCATCTCCTGGATGAAAATCGAATTCAAGATTTGTCGCTACTCTATCAGTTGTTTAGTAGAGTCAAAAATGGAGTGCAAGCTCTTTTGCAACAGTGGATTGAATACATAAAGGTAATTGTGCCTGGCTAGTTTAAATTAAGTCGCAGGAATAAATTTTAAATCTGTTAAAGAAAAATACTTGCATGGCAATAAATATAGAGGTCAAAGAAAATTGCATATATATTTTTTAATCTCGCATAGCACATAACGTGCATAAATCGTGGAATTTTGAAGTTTGCTGGCCTTTTGAAATAATCTAGCTTGCACTGATTCCTCCAAGGAATTTTGAAACTTGAGTGGGAAGCTTTTATTTTTGTTGAATTGTTTGGATTTTGCTCCCAAGTGGAGCATTTTCCTTGCTTGTGTTTTCAGAAAATCTTGTTGCATTCAGGAAGCATATCTACCCAAGTACAAAAGGGTTCTGTAAACAGCATTTATATGCTAGCATATAAATAGGCGTTGTTACTTGATTTTCTAATTTCCTTGGTGGGTTTTTATTAACTTGCTATCGGTTTTATCATATTTTATCTATATCTTAAATGATTGTATTCTATTCCAATTTCATTTTGGACTATATTCCAATGTCATTTTAAATCGTATTTTATTCCAATTTCAATTTAAATCATATTTTATCCAATTCCATTTTAAATTGCTTTTATCAAAGTTTAGTAATAATTTGTTTCTGGAACTCTGCACTTTGATATGGCCCATGGGCTAATCAATCAATCAATAAAGAATATTAACTGGCTATCGATTATATTAGGAACAAATACCCTGTGATGTTTTTCGTGCTTCTCTTAGGCATTTGGTAGCACCATTGTCATTAACCCAGAAAAGGACAAAACCATGGTCCAGGAGCTGCTGGATTTCAAGGATAAAGTGGATCACATCATCGACATCTGCTTCTTGAAAAACGAGAAGTTTGTCAATGCCATGAAAGAAGCCTTTGAAACCTTCATCAACAAAAGACCCAATAAACCAGCTGAACTCATAGGTACAGCATCATTCCTTCAGGAGCTGTCAAATAGGACGTTAAAATGGATTTATAACTCAAAATCCCTGGGGGAGGGGGGTGTTCAGGGGTAGAGAATTTCCCAGCTTTGGTATTCTTGATTCCCTTGTCTTCAAAAAAAAAAAGATGTAAAAAAAATATGAGCCTAAATACAAATTCTCCTCAACGTACAGCCCCCAAATGGAATCCCAAATTTCTGTTGCACCCTTGTTAGATGAATTTTGGCCCCATTTTAAGCATCTTTTGTGCCACAGTTTTTAAGCGAATCACGGCAGCTGTTAAGTTAGTAACAATGGTCATTAAGTGAATATGTCTTTCCCATGGATGTTGCTCATCAGAAGGTCCTAAAAGGGAATCACTGCAACTGTCATAAATATGAGTCAGTTGCCAAGCCTCTGAATTTCGATCCCCTGGCCATAGAGATGATGCAACGGTCGTAAGTCATAACGGTTCCCTACATCATTTTTTTATCATGCCGCTGTAACTTTTCAACAGTTGCTAAACAGGCTGTTGTAAGTGGAGAACTACCTGTAAGGGATTTCACTTAACAATTGGGGAGGAGGGCAAAGGCTTTTGCAAACACTGAAGTAATTTGATATGAGTAGGGGTGTCTCTTGTGCAAAAATTAAGGCCAGTCTTCTGTAATTTGGGGGAGAAAAAGATATGGGAGGTGATGTTTAGTCAGTTGAAACTTTTTGAGCACTGTAGTTGTTATAAAAGTGGCATGGAATTGATGGTGTTTAGCAGTTATAGTTGAAGAGAACTTCAGGAGCAGAAAAGGAAGATATTTCAGGCTTCAAGTTGCATTCTGTCATGCCCCTGTTAGAATCTGACTGCGAGGGAGAGGAGAAACAGCCGACAGGAAGTGGTGGGAGCGTGGCTCTGGAGGTTGTGGAGGAAACTGGGGAAGGGCACAGGCCGGCTAGGCAGTCAGAGGAAGACCCAGGCCCATCCCCTCTTCATCTTAGGGCATGGAGGGAGGAGCAGAGAAGGGAGAAACGTGAATGGCATGGTCTACGGGGGAGAAAAGGGCCTTGATCCCCTTTATGGGCTGCAGCTGTGAGGACTGTTTAAAAGGACAAACTGTGCATGGCCCAGTGCTGGAAGCAAAGCATGAAAATATTTCTAGCCTGTCAGTTCTTATCTGAGTTCTCTCATCCTTCCCAGTGTGTGTATTTCGATTATCTGTGGACATCTTCAAGCCCTTTTCCTGCTTGATTCCCTTAATTGTTTCAGTGTGGTTTGTGGTTTTTTTTTCTATTTATAATTTATATGTATTTTGAGTCTGAACGGCATTTTTTCCTTTTCGCAACTGTTTGTGGGGGAGTTTTTTCTCCAGTCAATGATAATTGGACCTTTGAAGCCAAGTTGAAGTCATTAAAGGGACTTCACCTGTTTTTGTGACTTTGTTGCTTTTGTATCCCACCCTGGGTCATCACACATTCCCTGCTTCACCCACCCATCCCTGTCCTAAGCCTAAAAGAATTGGGGTTTAAGTAGGATGAATGATTCTCAGTTAGATGAACAAGAAATTGTTCCTGGGCCATGATTAGTTCCCTCTCTCTGATCTTGAATAAATATTTGGATCCATTATTCAAATTTGTACCACTATTTGTTTTTGTTTTTTTCCCCTTCTTCCTCCTCAGCTAAATACGTGGATTCAAAACTTCGCGCAGGCAACAAAGAAGCTACCGATGAGGAGCTTGAAAAAATGCTGGATAAAATAATGATCATATTTAGATTCATCTATGGTAAGAGCTGGGCTTTGTTTTTATGTTAGCCAGCCATTGCTTGTGGCCAGATTTTAGGTATTATGTACAAAATTATACATACTATCATCTTACCTGTAAATGATTATTTTTTAGTTTTAATTGTAATGTAACAGCTACAAAGAACTTCTTTAATCTTAATGTAAACTGCTTTAGACTTGATTGTAAAAACACTGATTTTTGAAAGAGTTGTCAAAGTCTGGAATATCTTAACCGATTCCGTTGTTGTCTCAGCTTCTAACATTCAGCATTTAAATTCCAACTTAACTTCTGTGGACCTCAGCCCATATTAAAAAAGCTCCTAAGGGGGCATGCATAATTGTCCTAACCTGTGTATCATTCCTGGTACATTTCAGTTTTTCTCATTTTGTTCATTCAAATTTGTAATTTTTGTTTGACAATTTTTTTAAAAATTGACAAAATTAATGGTTAAGTCCAACCCTTCCCCATTTCTCAAAGCAAATTGGCCTCCCGTGATAATGCCCAGGAAAAAAATGATATGCAGAGATCTCCAGCATTGGTGACTTTTAAGACCTTTGGACTTCAATTCTCAGAATTCCCCAGCCAGCACTGGCTGGGGAATTCTGGGAGTTGAAGTCCATAAATTTTAAAGAGTTGGGCAAGATTGGACATCTCCACTTTATGTGTCAAAACCAACTTTCCATTTCTACAGGAAAAGATGTTTTTGAGGCCTTTTACAAAAAAGATCTCGCCAAGCGACTCTTGGTAGGCAAAAGTGCGTCAGTAGATGCTGAAAAATCCATGCTGTCAAAACTCAAACATGGTAAGGTATTTTTTTTAATGCACCTTCCACAAATGTTGCTCATGTCGCTTGTATCCTGACAATTTACCCATTTTAATATAGAGTCTTTTCTGATATAAAGTTAAACCTGTGTTTAAAAAACAAACAAACTCAGAACTGATAAAGCATTTCTGCTTGCAAAATGGGTACAGGTATTCATAAATTCTGTTTCTTTTCTCAGGTATTCATGTCTAATCCCAGTCAAGACATGCTAATTATGTCACATTCTGCCTCCTAAATCTAAGATTGAATCTTCTGAAGCTATTTTATAGCCCTCAATCAGATTCCTGTACAATTAGTTTTCCCAGCCTGTAACCAAAGCACGGAATGAGTGAAATGCTTACAAATATATTGCATTTTCGCCCACTGTACCTCATAACACAATAAATATGTCAGTCTTGTAAAACAAGCATAGGAATTTGTTTCCCCTTTGGGATTTGAGAGAATTGTTTATAATGGCAATTGAGTGGTTTTTATAACGCTTTCTACCTCAGAATAGAGGAAACTTTGCCACAAATTTGCAATCACTATGTCAAAAGATGCCCAGCTCATCTGATGCCACAGATGGAGAAGTTTCCCCGTCTCTCTTTTAGAATGCTTACAAGATGCTATCCTATACCTCTGCAGTTTGTTCTACTACAGCTAGTCCTCAACATATGGCCACAATTGAGGCCAAAATGTATGCTGCTAAATGAGAAATTTGTTCAGGGAGTTTTGCTTAGTTTTACAACTTTTCTTGGCAATGTTTCTGCAGTTGTTAAGTTAGTAACTCAGTTGTGAAGTGGATGTTGCTTGGATCTAACCTGTAATGTCTGAATTGGGTTACTGGCTTCCCTAAGTTACAAACTTCTGTGGTTATAAGCTAGAGTTTATAAATCAGCACATTTTGCCCAGCTAATTCTTCATTATAGGCAGTCCTCGGCTTTACAACCACCACTGAGCCAAAAACTTCTGTTACTAAGCAATATATTTGCTAAGTGGGTTTTGCCCCATTTTATGTCTTTTCTTGCCATAGTGACTAAGTGAATCACTGCTATTGTTAAGTTAGGATCACGGTTGCTAAGTGACTATTCCCCCTTTGCTGACCCTATGCTGGTCAGAAGGTCACAAAAGGGGATCACTGCGACCGTCATAAACATGAACCCGTTGCCAAGCATCTGAATGCAAATCACATGACCACAGGGATGCAGCAACAGTCCTCAGTGTGAAAAACGGCCATAAGTCGCTTTTTTCAGCAGTTCCAAAGCGGAATATTTCTGAAAAGCATCAGCTTGCAAGCAGAGGATCTTTGAAAGATGACATTAAGCAGGTGGCAAATGAGGAAATGCTTTTTAACGGTGCTTTTATTCTGACTGCTCTCTTGCAGAATGTGGTGCTGCTTTCACCAGCAAACTTGAAGGAATGTTTAAAGACATGGAGCTCTCTAAAGATATTATGATACAGTTTAAGCAAGTAAGAAAGCAAAGTCTGCCATCGTATTTCTTTCCTTTTGGCAAGCCTCGCCTCTCTAGACTTCTTTCTACTCTCCTGTTGTCTTCATTTATATTTATTTTTTTGGTAGTACTCTTCCGACTCATGTTTCCCCAAAAATAAGACCCAGAAGTATGAATGTAACATTGACCTCCTCCCTCTCTCTTTTTATTAATGGAAGCATTTCCACTTCAGTAAGTGAATACCGTTTTTCCCTGAAAATAAGACCCTGTCTATTGATTGATTGATTGATAGATATAGATATATATATAAACACACACAGAGACACACACACAGAGCCACGAAAAAAGGCACCAGGTCTTATTTTCGGGGGATGTCATCCACTGACTAATCTCACTTGCGCACATCGCCTCCGGCCTCCTTTTCGCTCTTAGAGGCCTTCAGGAACTTCTTCTGCAGCCAACAAGCCTTTCCTGAAGGCCTCTGCAGCCAATAACAGAGCTCTGGATCGATCCAGAACTTTGTTATCAGCTACAGAGGCCTTCAGTCAAGCCTTGCCGGCTGCAGAAGAAATGGAACGGCAAGGCAGGTGTTGGGGTGTGTGAGGCCTGGTTGTAAGATCAGTTCCATCCCCACCCTAGCCTAATTTTTACCTGTCCACTCTGAAGTGGGCGGGATCTTAATTAGGACTTATTTTTTGGCGGGGTAGGGCTTATATTGGGTGCATGTGTAAAAATCAAGCTAGGGCTTAGTTTCAGGGTAGGTCATATTTTTGGGAAAACAAGGCTATTTTACTATATTTACTATATTTACGCGTTACTGTGGGGAAGTCGTGCCTTAAAGAACTGGGTCACTGATTTCATTATGTTACTCTGGTGACCTTAAAAGTGCTGCAGGAATAAAATAGAAAAAAATCGAAAGAATTCCTTTCCAAGTCATCATCCTCTTTTAATGGTCCCCATGATCCCTTGCGGGGTGGAGTCTGGGCAGTTGAATAGAGCTGAGCGTTTACTGGCCGGTTGCCCTTCCTGTCGCCAATTCCTTTCTCAGTAGTTTGGGGAAAAGAATGCGAATGCGCTTGTCGTTCTGAACGGCCCTCCTTTGTGTCTGATTCTGTCGTAGTATATGCAAAATCAGAATGTACCTGGCAACATTGAACTCACCGTGAATATTTTGACCATGGGCTACTGGCCTACATACGTGCCTATGGAGGTCCATCTACCATCAGAGGTAAGAAAATTGTACAGTGGTTTTGAAACGGAAGAACTCTATTAGGTGTCCTTCAAGGATCAAATAAGGAAGAAGTTGAATATTTAATGGGCTGTGGAAGGGAATCAATTATAAGATATGAAGGTGACACACTTGAATTGGCAACCATAGGGGAAACCTTGTTTTGTAATGTTTGAAACATGGATATGGATTGAAATTGTACACAGGACAGATAAAAGTATAATTATTTTTTAAATGTGAAAACCTTGAAAAGGATATGTAATAAATTTAAAAATGAATGAGAGAGTTATAAAATAAGCTTGAGGGAAGTATTTGAGGGGGGAAATTAATAAAGAATGTTTAAAATAGTGATAAAATACAAAATTGAACATGAAAGATGAAAAATAAATATATAAATGAGATTGTATCTGTATGGAGATTTGAAAACCTGGAACCAAGCCGTTCACTAAAAAAAGATGTTTTATTTTTCTTTGTTTTGTGAAAACCGAAATAAATTTGTTTTAAAAATAAAGGGATCAGATACGGAGAGTAGTGCCATAGTTAATAATTAAAATATATCAGGTTATAATTCCCCTTTTTGATTCAGGTGAAACGAACCCTCCAGAACTGAGGGCGACCACGTCAATCTCATTGGTTTAGTCATAATATAAAATGCCGGCATCAAAGTCATTGTAGCTAAGTTGGCACACGGATTTAAACAGTGCAATTACAGGTTCATCTGGAGTCAGGCAAAAAGATGGAGAAAGGGAAAAAAATAGGTTTATTTTATCTTTAAAGTCTGTTGTTTCCCTTCCATTCAGATGGTGAAGCTGCAGGAAATATTTAAGACTTTTTATCTGGGAAAACACAGTGGCAGGAAACTTCAGTGGCAATCAACATTAGGACACTGTGTATTGAAAGCTGAATTTAAAGAGGTAAGGTTTGCTTTGAGGTATTTCCCCCTCCCCCCATAGGTGGAAATCATTTTGCAGATTTGAAAGGCGTACCAGAATTTTTTAAACCAAATCTTACTTGCATCCCTAAACTCTGTTTGGCTGTCTTGAACTTTAAATGCTTTATAGATAATCCTCAACTTACGACCATAATTGAGATTAGAATTTCTGTGGCTGAGTAAAGCAGTTGCAATGGTCATAAGTGCGAGAACCGGATGTAAGTCACTTTTTCAGCGCCGGTATAACTGTCATGGACGGCTGGGGAATTCTGGGAGTTGAAGCCCACACATCTTCAAGCTATCAAGGTTGAGCAATGCCGACATAGATCGTAAGACTTTTAATGTCATGATAACAACAGCGATCATTACAGATAAGTGCTCCGGCACGGATTTAACAGATTTAACAGATAATCAGAGTTGGAAGGGACCTTGTAGGTCATCTAGTCCAACCCTCCTGCCCAAGCGGGAGAGCCTACACCATTTCTGACAAATGGCAGTCCAGTCTCTTCTTGAACGTCTCGATGGCGCTCCCACAACTTCCGAGGGCAAGGTGTTCCATGGGTTGATTGTTCTCACTATCAGAAAGTTTCTCCTTATTTCCAGGTTGAATCCTTGATCAGTTTCCATCCATTATTCCTTATCTGGTTTTTGGAAAATAGTTTGAGCCCTTCCTCCTGTCTGTGGCAGCCCCTCAAATATTGGAAGATTGCTCTCCTGTCTCCCCTGGTCCTTCTCTTCCCTAGACCAGCCATGCCCAGTTCCTGTAACCGTTCTTCGTATGTTTTAGCCTCCAGTCCCCTAATCATCCTGTTGCTCTTCTCTGCATTGTTTCTAGAGGCTCAACATCTTTTTTATAGTGTGGTGACCAAAACTGGATGCAGTACTCTAGGTGCGGTCTTACTAAGGCTTTATAGAGATAACTTTGAAGCAAGCGTTTTACCATGAAGTTTTTACCCATTCGGCTTCGTTCAATTCATACTTTTCCCCTCCCCTGGCAGGGCAAGAAAGAGCTCCAGGTGTCTTTGTTCCAGACTTTAGTGCTACTTATGTTTAACGAAGGCGAAGAATTCAGTTTAGAAGAAATAAAGCAAGCGACCGGAATAGGTCAGTATTTGAGGGCTGCTCGTAACATCCAAGCATGCACCATTCAGATGCTGAAGCGTGCATTTCTCTCCCTCTCTTTTTGTGTGTTTGTCTTCTCTCTCTCTCTCTTTCTCTCTCTCCCACTGCTACAGAGGATGGAGAGCTAAGGAGAACCCTCCAGTCATTAGCCTGTGGCAAGGCCCGAGTGCTGGCCAAAAGTCCCAAAGGTAAAGACGTAGAAGATGGAGACAAATTCACTTGCAATGATGACTTCAGGCATAAACTCTTCCGGATAAAAATCAACCAGATCCAGATGAAAGAAACGGTAATTTGTTTTTCCCTTCCAAAAAAAAATACCCTGGGCCTAAATCAGATCTAAAACAAGGATCTCCAACCTTGGCACTGTGATACTTGGGGACTTCAGCTCCCAGAATTCCTCAGCCAGCATGGCTGGCTGAGGAATTCTGGGAGTTGAAATCCCCCAAGTCATCACGCTGCCAAAGTTGGAGAGCTCTCGTTTAAAAGAAAAATAGGCACCCTTAACAACCCAAACTCTGATACTTTTGAACATCCCAAACATAAACGAATTATAATTTAAATTAATTAGTTTGTAATTTAAATTAATGTAGAAATGGACTATCATTTAGATTCATCCCGACACGTTTGAGGATTTTTGAACTAACACCTCTTGATGCCAAGCTGGGAAAGCCTGAATCAATGGATTAATTAATCTCCTGCATGCTTTTCGGAGGCCAAACTTTTTATTTGTTTTACTTCCACAGGTAGAAGAACAAGCTAGCACTACTGAGAGAGTCTTTCAGGATCGTCAGTACCAAATTGACGCAGCAATAGTGAGAATCATGAAAATGCGCAAGACACTTACCCACAATCTGCTTGTCTCTGAAGTATACAACCAGCTGAAATTCCCAGTAAAGGTAGGTCCCAGGGTTACTTCGGAAACAATGTATGTTTAAGATGGGACTCTTCATAATTTCGGCTTACCAGCAAATAAACATCATCGGGTTAGAGGGTCCCCATTGTTCGTTTTTACCCCACCTTCGCTATTTTTATAAATAGCTCAAGGTGGTGAAGATACGTAATATTCCTTCCTCTTCCTATTTTATCCACAACCACAACCCTGTGACTGTGAGGTGGAACAGGCCTGAAGTCACCCAGCCAGCTTTCATGGCTAAAGCAGGATTAGAACTCAGCATCTCCTGGTGATTGGCCCAAAGTCACCCAGCCAGCTTTCATGCCTAAGGCAGGACTGGAACTCACCATCTCCTGGTGATTGCCCCAAAGTCACCCAGCTGTCTTTTATGCCTAAGGCAGGACTAGAACTCACCGTCTCCTACTTTCTAACCTGGGTTCCCTTCACTCCTGGATCAAACTGGCTCTTATTATGCCCATTGGCTTCTCTTTATAAGTGATCAAACAATAATGACCGTGTCTTTCATTCAAGCTAGGAACTTTTTTGAGTTGTTCTCAAGAGAGAAGAGCTTCTGGATCTAAGGACAAATCATTGCTTCCAGCTTCAGCTTCTCCTGATAGGAACCAACCAGAGTTATACTGCATTCAGTGCAACTACCACAGCTGGAGATGTCTGGCTGTTAGCTGTGCCCATTAACAAGACTGGTTTAGATTGGCAAGCACCAGCAAGCGAATTTTACTAATAAGCCAAAATTCTGTGCAAATGCATCCTTTGCTGCTTGTAGTCCTTTCCCAAAACCCAAACCATCCATCCGTTTTACTTTAATACCCAGCATAGTTAAATGATTTGCTTCGTTTAAAGTTGCAGAAGCTTTTTCTCAGGGAAAAAAAAATTATTATTTTTTTTAATTCCAAAACGAAGTCAAAAGTATTGTTTTTTTAACCTAGGTAGACATAAATACATGTCCACGTTTTGTAGACCTCAAATGTACGAACGCATTTCTGATTGCAAATCCAGGCGTACCAAAAGAATCAGATAAAGGCAGCATACCGGTGTGAAATAAGTCTTTTTTAAATGTACTTCCTTCGTTCTGACTTCGTTGTTTCTGACTTCCTGTATTGTTTTTCAGCCTGCTGACCTTAAAAAGAGAATAGAATCATTAATTGACAGAGACTACATGGAAAGAGACAAGGAGAATCCCAATCAGTACAACTACATTGCATAAACACACAATGAGCCTTTTTTTTTTTTCCCTTTTCTGCACACTGTTGTTCTTGGTTACTGATGGATAAACGAACCTGTTGATCCCATTAAATTAACCTTTTTTCTACTACCAATGACTGAATGAAAGCAACCTCTAATGGGATTGTGGGCAGGGGGCAAGAAATATAGTCGAGTGGTCTTTTTTTTTTTTTCCAGTGGCTTTAACATGCCCGTTTAAAAGAGTAGTATTTACATTTTTACGAAGAATGCTGTTGAACTCTTTGCATGATATTTGGTATGAACCGCGGAAGATTGCAAGGAAATATCCGGTCTCTGTAATTGCACCCCTTCCTTCAGGTCTAAAGGGACAGCCTCTCTTTTAACAGGTCGCGCTCATCCCATTTTGAAAAGAAAAAAAAACTAAAATGTGTGGCGTTTTTATTACGAAAACAAAACCCCCAAGTTACAACCTTTTTTAAAAAAAAAGAAAAGAAAAGACGCTTAAACTGCATGCAAATTTCTAACCGCTATATGAAATTATTGGGTTTTGTTTATTGGACAACAAAACCTACGTGGATTGGCAATCTTCAGAATGAAAGGCCGCTCTCATATTTCCTAAACATAACAAAAAATTGTTCTGTAGGTGTTAGAAAGAAAAACACGCCACTGGATTTTCTCAAGGTTGAGAACAAGGACCTGCCTAAAATGCTTGGATGTGTGGTGCAAATATTACTGTGAAAAGCTTAAGGGAATTAGGCTGCTGCTTGCTTCCTTCACCCTTCAGTGTAAGTACTTTTAAAAAAACAAAAACAATTCATGATATCAGAGTTCATTGCGAAGGGGGGGGGTGGATTTTTAGAGGGTCATTATTTCAGAAACTCTTAATTAATGAATGTCAGGGTGTAACGTGATAGCTGCACTGGATGTTTATTTTCCCTCCTCCCCCATGCAAAATTAGAGGTTTTATCCTTCTGAATTGCACATGTTTTATTATTAGACCAAGAATTGAACAGGTATTTATAAAACGGTGCCTTCCATCCCATCCCGCCACAGTCAAGAGGAGAGTTATAACTAAACCAGTGTTTCTCAAACTTGGCAGTTTTAAGATGTGTTGGCTTTGCTGGCTGGGGAATCTTGGATGTTGCAGTCCACGTGTCTTAAAAGTTGCCAAGTTTTTTAAAAAAACAAACACTGGCCTAAATAATACCTCTGCTCTCTCTTCCAGTCATGCTGGATTCTGGAAGGGGAAGGAGACCATTTCTAGACAGGCTGGATTTGCTGAGCATGGTTCCCATCATCATGATATCTTTTCCCCACCTGGTCTTGTTAGTAAGGGGCTATAAGTCTCAGACTTCCCCAGTCAGCTAGCAGGGAAAGTCTAAGAGCTGCTTATCAGCTCTTCCAATGCCCAGTGATTTTCAGATACATAACAATTCTAAGAGAACATTAGAATGGCATTAAAGAGCACCCAAACGCTGCTTTTGAATCACAGTGGCTTCTCAGTAACGTACCTTCATTGCTTTTAATTTATTACACCAAATCTGTGGGTAGACTGAGTTGGTTTTTCCATCGGAAGGTCCTGCACTGTTGCATCCCATCAAAAATCCTGTTTTTAATCAGACGCTTTCAAAACCAGTATCCGTGTTCTGTATTCATCTCCTCTCTGAACAGCCAAATCCAGTGCTAATCATAACTCTGGCCCTTCAGAGCTGACCTGGCAGGGTTTTTCCTTAACTTATCCAACCCAGAAAATCTCTGGATTGAAAATTTATTTAGCCACCTTCTCTCTTCCTGGCACAGATCTCCAGTGGAAATATTTAGCCATCCATGGCCTTCCTAGCCTGGTCATCTAGAAAATGAATGTTTCCTGCCTAAGAGTGACATTTAAGTACGAGCATCTACCTTTCATCTAGGCTAGCTTAGCAAGCCATCTTGCTGGTACATCTGTGTCTAGGAACTCAGGGAGACAAGCATTCCTCACAGAAATTGAGTTTCTTTTAAACCTCCAATGGTCAAGTGATGCTGGGGACTTTTTTTTTTCTCCCTTAAAGAGACTCTGTAAGGAGAAAAACATTCATAATAAGTCAATTCACCTAATCATTTTCCCTAAGTGATGCTGAATAATAGCTATTTTTCAGCCATATCGGCCAGCAACTTTTCTTTCTGCTGGCATTGTGTGCCTGCTTTATGGAGCCATAAAAATATTTATAATAGATATGTATATAAAAATGACTGACTTTTCCACCCCAACCAGGGGCTAAAGCAGAGACCCACAACTTGTATGGACATAAATTTTTAAAATCTTTTTTTTTTCCCTGTTGCATGCAGTTTATAGCAGCCTCCTTTGTATGAAATCGGAATTTCTGTTGATTTTAGTTTGAAGGTTTTTTAACCAAAAAAAAAAAACTATAGCCAACAAAATGATTTTTTTTGCTGATTTACATTTAAGCAACCACATGGTTTCAGAATTAATGGCAAAGGTGTTGTACAAAATTATTTGTTCTATAGTATACACAAAGGTGCCAAAGTACACAATAGTTAATTTAAAGAAAATAGACAATTGTTAATGTTACTTTAGCTGTGGTTTTATTTACCTTTATTCATAATTCAGATGCTCATTTTATCTGTCTAATGCGTGCCCCATTTTTGTGTGTTTAAACGTGTGTTCCCATCTCGATTTCTCCAAAACGCAAAACATTTTGTCTTTCTAATTTTCTTCAAAATAAAATGTGTTTTTTTTTTTTTTGTTTTGTTTTGTTTTGTGCATTGGAAAAATACCACTTTTACTTTTAGTGATATATAAGAACATCTCCACCGCCTCCTTAAATGTTTAAAACTCTATAAAGAGTCCAGCAGCATTCAAAAATGTAATATACTTTTTTGTATAGACACATTCTTTGGAAAGAATATCTTTGCAATGGGTGGAGGGAGGGGACAGACAGCAGTGGGAGGGGAAAAAAAATAATCCTGTTTCTTTGAAGAAGCCACTTCAGTAGGCTATTTAAGATTGTGCTTGTTTATTGCATAGAAGTGTTCTATTTACACAGGTCTGCAAAGAGGACATGTCCGCATTAATTCCTTCAATGCAAATAAAATACCAAACCCGAAACAATTTTCAAACGCTTCATAAGTAAAAGTGGATGGGGTACAGAGAGTCTCTTTGGTAAATAATGTAAATACATGTCCTTTAAAAAGAGTGAGTCTGTTATCTAGGTATTTTGTGTCATTTAATAAATAATAAACAGTTTTGTGTTGCTAAAGTCTTTCTCAGTCGTGTGTGGGGATGAAACGAGTTTGTGACGATGATGTGCCTATCGCTTCTCGGGTTGACATTGGGCTATTTCCTTCCCTCTTAAAACCAAAAAAAACTCACTAAAGATAGTCCTCAGCTTACGACCGCAATTGAGCCCAAAACCTACGTTGCTAAGTGAGACCTTGGTCAAGTGAACTTTGTCCCATTTTACAACTTTTCTTGCCACAGATGTTAAGTGAATCATTGCTGTTGTTAAGTCAGCAGCCCGGTTGTTAAGTGAATGTGGCTTTCCCCATTGACTTCGCTTTTCGGAAAGTCAGAATTGAATTGTTAGAATAACCCGACTCAGAAGGCACCTTGGAGGTCTTCTAGACTAGGGATCGCCAACCTTTCGGACCTCAGGGACTACCAAACTCATAATTTTAAATCCCGCGGACCAGAGACCCTGGGAAAATTCCCAGAAAAGTCTGCAGGAAAATTTCCCCACCCCGTTTTCCTACCAATCGATCATTCTTTATTTGGAATCACAGGATATAGTTTCCAGCTCCGTTCTCAGGTGGAGAGAGAGAAAGAGACTTTAGGCTTCATGCAAGGAAAACAGCAGAAGCAGCAGAAGTCTTTCTTTCTCTCCCCCAAACTCTGCCAGAAATGAGTCTTTGTGAGACTTGTCATGCTGGCGCAGCCCCTTGGAGCAGGAGGCCTTGCAGAGTCCCAAAGATTCATTTCTGGCGGAGTTTGGGGGAGAGAAAGAAAGACTTTTGCTGCTTTCCTTGCATGCAGCCAAAAGCAGAAGAAGAAAGAATTGGAAAGAAGCAGCCCGGTGGCCAGGCCAGGCGCGTGGAGCGAATGGGGAAAGTTCTCCCCCTCCGCCCTACCTCCCTCCCCTCACTACCTTGTGTTATTCGCAATGCAAGTGACACAAGCCTTGTGTTCCCGCGGGCCATATGGGCGGCCCAGCCTTGCGTTCCCGCACAGCCTGGATTAATTGCTTTTGGGGGTGACATTTCTCTGCAGACCACCAAAATTTTCTCACACACCACCAGTGGTCCCCGGCCCACTGGTTGGCGACCCCTGTTCTAGTCCAACCTTCTCAGGCAGGAAACCCTTATCCCACTTCGGACGGACGGGTCTCCAATCTTTTCTTAAAAACGTCCTTTGTTGGAGTTACCAAAGGAGATCACATGATTCCAGGACACTGCCACCGTCATAAATATGAACCAGTTGCCGCCAAGCGTTTCGATTTTGAACACGTAATCACGGGGATATGGCAACGGTCCTAAGTGTGAAAAACGATGCCGTTGTAACTTGGGACGGTCACTAACAAACTGTCGTAAGTCGAGGATTGTGTTAGGCTAGTGTGATGACCCAGGGTGTGGCACAAAAGCAACAATGTCACAAAAATAGGTAAAATCCCTTTAATACCTTCAACTTGGCCTCCAATGTCCAGTTATCGGCTGGAGAAAAAAAGCTCCGAAAAACAGTTTTCAAAGGGAGGAAATTCCATCCAAACTCAAAATAGATATAAATTATAAATAAAAACCAACACAAACCACACTGCAGCAATTAACGAGACACAAAAAGGGATTGAAGACATCGAAAGGTAACGAAATACACACACTTGGGAGGATGCCAGAACTCGGATAAGACTTGACAAACCAGAATAATTTTACGCTTTGCTTCCAGCAACTTTGCCATGTGCAGTTTGCCCTTTTAAACAGTTTTCCCAGCTGCAGCCAATGAAGGGGATCAGGGCCCTTTCCTCCCCTCCCCCGTACACCATGCAACTCACGTTGCTCCCTTATCCCTTCCTCCCTGCGTGCCCTAGGATGAAGAGGGGGTGGGCCTGGGTCTTCTTCAGAATGCCCAGCTGGCCTGTGCCCTTCCCCAGTTTCCTCCACAGCCACCGGAACCACACTCCAACCCCCAGTCGTTCCACTTCTCAGAATCAGAGTCCAACAGGTGCTTGACAGCTAATTAAGTGCTTTAGGAAATTGAGAGTTTTGCCTTTCACTAACAGGGAAGTTTTCATCTTTTAGCACAAAGGAAAAGACATGGGCTGAGTTGCCACCTCAGCTTCTGCAGAGCAAAGCTACCTGGCAAGGTTGCAAATAGCAACTTTCCTCATTCGCATCATCTTGCAAATGGCCCTTCCTTGATCTCAGGCAATGGGGAAACCCTCAGGCAACTTGTAAATGCTGAAGGCTATTCCTGGGGAGGTGGGAGCATCTGGCTCATTTAATAACCTGGATGCTTTATTTTTTGGTATATGTGTGTGGTTCTTTTTTTAACTTCTGGTAAGCCAGCTCATTGCAACCATTTTTCCCCCCCCTGAATTTGCTTAATGAAAAAAAGGGCTTTGGCGTAGTACGGAATAGATGGGTGGATTGATTCAAAGTTGGCTTGGTTCAAAATAGGTGAGTTGTATTGATTGATTCAAAGTTCCTATCTCCCCAAGATTGTGGAGGGGGGACAAAAAAAACAGATATGTTTCTAATCTCTGGTGTTCAAGTGACGGAACAAAGAGGGGCAACCCGGCCTGTTTTGCTGCAGAGTTTTTGTGCCGCACAAACTCTTAATGAAAGTCCATGCCTGGGTTAACATGCCAAGCTGTCATTTCTTGGTTGAATATGCTGCATATAAGGCCGATTTGGGTGCTGTATATACATGTTTGTTAAGCATGAAAGCCAGCTGGGTGACTTCGAGACAATCACCAGGAGATTGGGAGTTCTAAATCCACCTTAGGTATGAAAGCTGGCTGGATGGCTTCAGGTAAATCTCCAGGAGACTGGGAGTTCCAGTCCTGCCTTAGGCCTTGAAAACTACCTGGTTGACTTTGGGCCAGTCGGCAGGAGACTGGGAGTTCTAGTCCCGCCTTAGCCATGAAAGCCAGCTGGGTGACTTCAAGACCACCACTAGGAGACTGGGAGTTCTAGTCCTGCCTTAGGCCTTGAAAACTGCCTGATTGACTTTGGGCCAATCGGCAGGAGACTGGGAGTTCTAGATCCGCCATAGGCATGAAAGCCAGCTGGGTGACTTCAGACCAGTCACCAGGAGACTGGGAGTTCTAGTCCCCCCCCCTTAGCCATGAAAGCCAGCTGGGCAACTTCAAGACCACCACTAGGAGACTGAGAGTTCTAGTCCTGCCTTAAGCCTTGAAAACAGCCTGGTTGACTTTGGTCCAGCTGGCAGGTGATTGGAAGTTCTAGATCCGCCATAGGCATGAAAGTTGGATGGATGAATTTGGTCCAGTCACCAGAAGACTGAATTCTAGTCGCACCTTAGCCATGAAAGCTAGGTAGGTGATTTCAAGACAATCTAGCGGTACCTGAACACACTTGTAAGTGGATCATAAGCTTCCTAACAGACAGAAAGCAGCAAGTGAAGCTAGGCAGAATCACATCTGATATCTGTACAATCAGCACAGTCCCGCTGCCCCCCAAGGCTGTGTGCTATCTCCACTTCTCCCTATATACAAATGACTGCATCTCAAAGGATCCAACTGTTAAAATTGCATTAAAATTGAATAAAAATTGCATTTTATTCTGGCTGTTCACCGCCCCGAGTCCCTTTGGGAGAGGGGGCGGTATATAAATTTAAATAAATAAATAAATAAAATACTGAAGTTTGCTAATGACACAACAGTGATTGGTCTCATTCGAGACAACGATGAATCTGCATACAGAGAGGAGGTTATACAACTTGCCTCGTGGTGTAACTGGAACAATCTGGAATTGAACACACTCAAAACCGTAGAACTGGTGGTAGCCTTTAGAAGAAACCCTCCCATACTACCACCTCTTAATACTAGACAACACAGTATCCACAGTAGAGACCTTCAAATTTCTAGGTTCTACTATATCACATGACCTAAAATGGACACCTAACATCAAAAACATCATCAAAAGAGCACAACAAAGAATGTTCTTTCTGCGCCAACTCAGAAAACTCCAACTGCCCAAGGAGCTGCTGATCCAGTTCTACAGAGAAATTATTGAGTCTATCAACTGCACCTCTATAACTGTCTGGTTTGGTTCTGCAACCCAACAGGACAGACACAGACTTCAGAGGATAATTAGGACTGCAGAAAAAACAATTACCACCTGCCTTCAATCGAGGACTTGTATCCTGCACGAGTCAAAAAGAGGGCTGTGAAAATATTTACAGACCCCTCATATCCCGGACATAAACTGTTTCAACTCCTTCCCTCAAAACGACGCTATAGAGCACTGCACACCAGAACAACTAGATACAAGGAGAGTTTTTTCCCCGAAGGCCATCACTCTGCTAAACAAATAGTTCCCTCAACACTACTATTACTATTACAGCACTACTATTACTGCTAATCTTCTCATCACTCCTTATCACCCATCCCCTCCCACTTGTGATTGTAGGACTGTAACTTTGTCCCTTGTATCCTTACAATTTATATTGACTGTTTCCTAGTATGATTTGATTGTTGATTGTACCCCATGACTATCATTAAGTGTTGTACGTTATGATTCTTGATTCTTAACTAATGTACCTTTTCATTTATGTACACTGAGAGTATTTACACCAAGACAAATTCCTTGTGTGTCCAATCACATTTGGCCAATAAAGTATTCTGTTCTATTCTATCCTATCACCAGGCAACAGGGAATTCTAGTCCTGCCTTAAGCATGAAAGCAGGCTGGCTGCCTTTTTTAAAAAAGTTACAACAGAAAAAAAGGCCCATTATCCCAACGTGACACCTCCGCCTCCTTTATTTGCAATTATTACAAGGTTTCACGTGGCTCCCCAGCAGAAACTCAGCACTTTCCCCGAAGCAGCATTTTTTAATTGTTTGGTGTGCCTTCCCCTTCCCCGTCTACCCGGCTTGGCTTAGCTTAGCTTGGCACGGCCGAGGCCTGCAGCCAAAACCGATTTTGCAAAGCAAACCATGGTTACGGGTGGGGAATAAAAGATTTCAAATCGTGGCTGATTGGGGGGGGGGGGATGTGCAGGAAGTAAAGATTTGCAATCGGGGCAATTTAATGAAATGAAATAATAAAATAAAATAATAAAATAAAGTAATAAACTAAAACTAAATAATAAAATAAATAATAAAATAAATAAAATAATAAAATAAAATAAAATAAAATAATATAATAAAATAAAATAATAAAATAAAATAATAAAATAAAATAATAAAATAAAATACAATAAAATAATACAATAATAAAATAAAACAAAACAAAATATACAATAAAATAATACAATAATATAAAAAATAAAACAAAACAATAAAATAAAATAATAAAAAAATAAAATAATAAAATAAAAGTTGACCGCTCACACCCTCCTTTGTGATGAAAACCTAAACCGCGCCCGGCCGCCTCTTGTTACGGCAGAAAGGCCGGCCGTGAACCGCAAGGTCGGACCGCGCCGCGATTGGTCGGCGCCGCCGAGAGGCTCCTCCCTTATCCCGCGGGGCCACGCCCCCTGGCTTTGCCATATGACCGGCTTGGGCGAGCTGCGCGGCTCGTCTCGCTGCCGGGATTCCGTTCGCGGCTGCTGCTGGTTCTCCTCGCCTCGTCGGCATGGACCCGCCTCGGCTTCGCTTCCGACCGCCCTTCTTCTCGGGCTGCCTGCTCCTCCTGCCCCTGCTGCTCGACGGCCTGGGTGAGAACCTGGGGGGGGGGGGGAGGCACTTTTGGGGGCGGTGGGCTGCCCTGGGAATACAATTGGGGGGGGTGACACCCCCAAAGGTGCAGGGAGCATTCGGGGAGGGGGCTCTCAAACGGGGAGGGAGGGGTCGAGGGTCTCTGGAAAGCAGTTTTTGTTGGGGGGGGAGGGCTGGGCTGCCCTGGCAAATGCCATAAGGGGATGAGAGTCCCCCCAAGGTAGAGCATTTGGGGAGGGGAGGTATCCCATGGGGAAGGAGGGGTGGAAGCAGCGGAAGGTCTCTTGGAAGCAGTTTTTGGGGGGTGGGCTGCCCTGGGAATGTGATAAGGGGGGTTGACCCCCCCCAAAGGTGGAGAGCACATCCGGGGAGGTGGGGGTCTCCCACTGGAGGGGGGGTGGAAGCAACTAAGAGTCTCTTGGAAGCAGTTGGGGGGGGGGGGGCTGGGCTGCCCTGGGAATGCGATAAGCGGATGAGACCCCCCCCAAAGATGGAGAGTGTACTCAGGGAGGGGTGGGTCTCAAATGGGGAGGGAGGGGCCGAGGGTCTTTGGGAGGCTGGGCTGCCCTGGCAATGCGATGGGGGGTGACACTCCCCCAAAGATGGAGGGAACATTTGGGGAGGGGGAATCTCCCATGGGAGGGGGGTGGAAGCAGCCGAGGGTCTCTTGGAAGGAGTTTGGGGGGGCTGGGCCATCCTGGGAATGCAATAAGGGGGTGATGCCCCCCAAAGGGAGAGAGATCATTCGGGTAGTGGGGAGTCTCCCATGGGGGGGGAGGGGTGGAAGCAGCAGAGGGAAGGAGTCTTTTTTGGGGGGTGGGCTTCCCTGTGAATGCAATTGGGGGGGTGACACCACCCCCCAAACATGGAAAGAGTATTCAGGAGGGGTGTGGAAGAGGCTGAAGGTCTCTTGGAAGCAACCCCAGAAATAGGGGTCCTGCTTGGGCGTACCCCGAAGATGGAGAAAGGGTTGCCTGGGAGGAGAGGTGATGGAGAATTCGGGCACGCCGCCCACCCCCCCAAAAAATTGACGGTGGAAACAGAGAGCAAAGGAGGAAGGGGGGGGCTTAAAAGTGGGGGAGCTGGAGGTGCAAACAGGAGTAGACATACCCTAAAAGTGGGAGTGAAGCTCCAGAAACAGAGGCCTACAAACTCGGCAACTTTTAAGACTTGTGGACTTCAACTCCCAGTTGAAGTCCACAAGTCTTAAAGTTGCCAAGTTTGGGGACCCCTGCTCTAAAAGGAATGGTGGAAGGCACCCCGAATTTGGATTTGATGCATGGGGTGGGCAGTGGAAGATTCAGAAATGCCCCCCTCAAATTTGTGGGTGGCGGTAGAGAGGGATGGAGGAGGGTTCCCCTGAAAGTGGGGGAAGGCAATTGGCACACCCTAAAAGTGGTAGTGCGCTGGGGAACCTTCTAAACATTGTGAGTGGATGCCTGGAATAGGGCTGTAGAGGATTCCTGGGTGTCCCTTTCCTAGAATTTGGGGTGCAAAAGATAGAGGCCAACAGAGAAGAAAGATCTCATAAAATGCAACTTAAGAAACTTGAGAGTGCTTGGATTGCATCCTCCAAATGAGTTGATGGTTGGAGGTGAAGAGGATGGAGGCTTCGGTGGTACATCCTTAAAAGCTCAGGAGAAGAGGAGGGGAGATCCCATGGAAAGCAGAGAAGTTTCTAAGATGCCTTCAAAAGGTTGTGAGAAGATTGGATGAAGTTGCATCTGAAGTGAGATGCGAGCAATTGCGTTGTGCTGCTCATAATGGAGGAGTGAACAATGGATGTTAGAGGAGAAACCCCTCCAAAAAGATTGGAAGAGAAGATTAAGAAGATCAGGAACCCACAATATTCTTGGCCACAAGATATTACAGAACTATATTCTGTTGGGTGGTTGGCTCCACTTCCAAGCTACACTGAAGCCCTGGGAGTTCTTATCTCCTTTCTAAACACCAAACCAGGCACGACCTTGGGTAGTTTTTTGAGGATTAGCCAAAAGAAGTCAGGTGCTATTACTCATCTGAGTTATTACAAGCTCAGGGGAAATTATACCTACTAAGGCAGCCTTACTCAATCTGACATCCTTCTCTTAGGCTGAAAAGCAAGTATGACTGTCAGCGAGTAGAGAAGATAAAGGTGGATTTCTGCTGACTTGCTCTTTTCTTCTCCTGGCTGATATTTTTCAGCTCCCCAGTTGAGCTGAGAGTCTTCCAGACGTTTCCCACTCACCCAAATCCAGATCCAATTTCTGACTTGGTTTATCTTGCCAAGAGCAAAGGGGAGCATGTCAAACTTTGAAGGTCTTCAACACACGAGTAGGGAGATGGTTGAGTGAGCCTTGTTTTTAAAAGAAGAGGTGTTCCTAAATTGGAAGAACTTCTCAGAGCTTGGAGAAGAAAAAGGCCAAAACCATGGCTTGGATGTGAATAAGCTCTTCTGAATCCAGCAGGGATCAACTTTTGTGACTTGACTTGTTGTCTAAACAAGGCTGTCGTTGTGACATCAACAACAACTAAAATCCCTCAGTCTCTTCATGTTGTGAATAAGCCCAGCCTTTGATTTCTAGCTGGATTCTGGATCCCACTGCCGTTTATGATCCAGTTGTCAATTAGAAATCCAGAGAGAGAATTCCCTATCCTCAAAAAGGAAACTGATCCATCCTTGGATGTGTTCTCAGAAAGCGATTGAAACGCTGTGGGTCCTAAAACTCATCCAAATCTTTTGAAGTTTTATGGGTATTGGAACCACAACTCTTCAGCTAGTGTTAGCGAAATGTGTTTCTGGGACTTCACCTCCCTTCAGATTTTGAGATCAGGTTTAATGAAGCTTGAAATCATTTTTTGGACTTGTGGGTTCATGTATGACAGTCAGTCATGGTGACATAATAAATGCCTTCAGAGGCACTTGGCATAGATATGAAAGCACCGGGCTACAGATGGAGATATCATAAATTTGAGTCCATTTTAGGCATAAAGCCAACTGGGTGACTTGAGCCAGTCACTCTCTTTCAGCCCTAGGAAAGGAGGCAATGGCGCAAACCCATAAATAGATTTCATTTTGGGAATATTTCATGTACCCTTAACAGATAATCAGAGTTGGAAGAGACCTTGTAGGTCATCTAGTCCAACCCCCTGCCCAAGTGGGAGACCCTACACCATTTCTGACAAATGGCAATCCAATAATCTCTTCTTAAAAGTCTCAAGTGATGATGCTCCCATAATTTCCGAGGGATTTGTCCTGTCAATCTCCAAGAATCCAAGATGAATGAAAGAAAAATAAATAAATAAATGGCTGATCTTTACATATAGAATAACTCTGTCCTGCTTTAAAGGAAAAGGGTGTTGTGCCAGTTACATTTGTTGTTGTTGTTGAGTTTTGTAGCAGAATTGGAAAGAATTTGGTCTCTGCATGGTATGAGTTCCTGCTCTGGTCTAGTTGTTTTCCTGTTTAAACTCGGGCATCTTCAGCAATTTCTTCTTGCAATTTCTTAGCCTTCCTGTCTTTAAAAAAAAAGTTGCTCTTGTTGTATTTGTGTGTCTTTATGTGCAACTTGCAAGCCTCACATCACGTTTGTCCAATTTGAAAGGGGAGAGGAAACTACATCATTAAAAGATGAGGTTAATTAGGAGGGAAGGATTTTCGGTTGCAGAGGTTTTAACAGCTGTTAAACCAGCATTTAAACCTGTTTGTTAAATGTTGTGTCAGGAGTTTTGTCTGGGAAAGACAAGCTAGGACATGTGTGTTGCAATTGCATCAAAAATTTACTACCATACTGGAGTGACATCCAGTCTATTAAGTATTGGGTGGCAGAAATAAAATAGGGTTGGGAGATTTCTAAAATATGCACATGCCCTTGAATTTTCTATCCACCCTCCAAGAAATGTGAGAACACAAACATTTGTTTCTTTAATAGCATTTTCATCAGCAGTGGGTTGTTTTTTTTCATAGTTAATGAAGTGTGGGTGTTTTAAATTCATCAGTCTAGATAAAAATCAGCTTTAGGCCAGAATGACTGGAAAAATACGGATGTGAAATTTTTCTTTCTGAAGTTTTTTTTTTTTTCATTAACAAGCGGCTACTTTCTTCCTACGTTCAAACATAATTATAATCTGAACACAAAGAGAAATGAATTTAAGGGAGAAAGATGATCGTGACTGTATAAAACTCGGCTTTTATTCTATCTTGCAATTCACACATAACAACTCTACTTAAATGGAAATTAAAACAAATTTAGTTTTCCCCCCCCCTGCCCCCACCAGAAATATCTCCAAAGGCCGACTCTGATCTCAGATTAAAAATAGATGAGGAATAGATTGGGTCTATTTTGTAAATTTGCCTTTTGCACAATTAATCTCTGAGAAGCAGAAAAACCCAGAAATTGTTTTCCTCTATTAATTCCAAACTGTTTGTTGAATGGACACATTCTATGGGAATAAATAAAAATTGAATAATTGCTAAATATAAAAATGATCTGAATGAAGAACTGAACAACAGAGTGGAAAGGGACCCTGGAGGTCTTCTAGTCCAGCCCCCTGATCTAGTAGGAGCCTCTATACCCGTGATGGCGAACCTATGGCACATGTGCCACAGGTGGCACGCAGAGCTATTTGTGCCGGCATACAAGCTGCAGGCAAATTTACCTTACTGGGCATGCGTGTGCCTCACAACTGATTTTTGGCGGGTTTAAAGCCTTTTTCGGCCTCCCAAAGGCTTGAGGAAGGCTTCTGCAGGCTTCTGAAGGCTTTGCAGGCCGAAAATTAGTCCTGTTTTGTCACTTCCTGTTTTTCCGAAAATATCGGAAATGACGAAACGGGGCTAGTTTTTGGCCTGCAAAGCCTGCAGAAGCCTTCCTCAAGCCTTTGGGAGGCCGAAAAAGGCCTCAAAGTGGCCAAAAATCAGTTGTGAGGTGCAGTGCAGGTAAAGGGGCAGCGTGGGTGGGTTGGGATTATGCCCTCATACGTGGGGGGGGGGGGCAAGCCTTCCAGCACTAGTTAATTTTTCTCAATTAAATCAATTAAATGCAGGGCAGAGGGACTTTTTGACACGAATTGTATCACTAGCTTACTGGGCAAACCATTTTCTAGTTGTGTTCCAGACCTATGCGGTAGATTTGGAGGTGAAAGATGACGCTAACATGTCTTGTCTGTTTGCAAAATGGATGGTGAAATTCTTGATAAACTACAAAGGAACCGATGAATCTGTAAGCATGCCTGATTTTTATTTTATTTTATTTTTGTTTCCCAGTATTTAAAGCTACCGATGGGAAAATTGGGGGGAACCTCTATATCCTGAAAACGGAAGCATCTCAACACCCCGGTCTGAAAATTGTGTTAAACTACCTAGAGGGCTGCCTGAGTCCTTTGGATTTAATTCCCAAAAGGCCTGGGGGGGGGGGGGGGGAAGAGAGAGAGAACAGGTGTGCTGCAGCACCTGCTGGCAGGTCTTTAAAGCAGCTGTGTCTTTTTTCTGGGTCTACACGCTTAAAAAGTAACCATACACTGAAAGCAACAGCTGCTTTAAAGGACTGCTAAGATGTGCTCCCTTGCGTGCTTGCAAAAACATCTTTTTCACCTATCTTTAAAAACCCACCGAGTAAGGGAAAGTTTTACTTTAAAATCTGTGCCTAATTTTTTTGTAATGTTAAGAAAATAACAGAGTTGAAAGGGAACCTCGGTGGACTTCTAATCCAACTCCCTGCTCAAAGTAGGGACCCCAAAGCAGGTCGGACAAATGGTTGTCCAATCTCTTCTTAAAAACTTCCAGTGTTGGAGCATTCACAACTTCAAGAGACAAGCTGTTCCACTGTTTCGTTGTTCCAACTGTCAAGAAATTCCTCTTGAGCTTTAGGTCCCTTCTCTCCTTGGTTCCCACCCATTCAGGGCTGGGATTCAGCTGGTTCGGGCGAACCGGATGTTACATTTACATCTGGTTTACCGAACCGGTAGTTGAACCAACTGGCTGTTCCCGTCCACCCGACCCCTCCCAGGAATTTCCACGCGCCCCATTTTGGATGCAGGTAAGTGCAGAGTCTGCACGTAGGCTCTGGGAGGGCGAAAAATGGCTCTCCCAGAAGTTCCAGAAGTCCGGAAACTGCCGTGTTTCCAGCTTCCGGAGCCCGGGGAGAGACATCCCAGAGGCCTGAGGGAAGCCTCCGGATTCGGGAAAGGTGAAAAATGGCTCTCCCAGAAGTTCTGGAAGTCTGGAAACTGCCCTGTTTCCTGCTTCCGGAGCCCAGGGGGAGGAAACCTCCAGATCCTGGGAAAGGCGAAAAACGGCTCTCCCAGAAGTTCCGGTAGGCCATGCCCACCCAGCAATCAAGGCAGAGAACCGGTCGTTGGGATTTTTAAATCCCATCCGTGCACCCCTTGCTTCTTGTCCTGCCTTCTGGTGCCTCGGAGAATAGCAGCCCCTCAAATATTAGAAGACTTCTGTCATGTCTCCACCCAACTCAACGTTGACCGTGGATGCTTTCTAGCCAGAGTTCATCATCACACACATTCAACTTTAAAAAAGCTCCCGTTTGGTTTGAAATCTTTTTTGCAGAAAACATCTACGTTTATGCTCCCGGAAGACCTGAGCTACATCGGAACCTCTTGTGGGAATGAGACCTCGGGCCCTGTCCTTTCTATTGAGTTTGGAGACGGGAATTCTTGGTCCATTAGTTTTACAAAGACCAAAGACACTTATCAAGGAGCTATCACCTTTGTCTACAACACCGGAGACTCGATGTTCTTTCCGGATGCTAAAAGGAAAGGTAGGTTTGGAGACTTCAGGTTGCTTTGGTTCTGTCGTGATCGTTCGCCAGCTGAAGGAATGTTGCCTCTTTGAATGGCGCCTCTGAACTTCTCTGGGTGGTTGTGGCAGCTTGGAAATGCCATTATCCACCATCTTAACAGGGGAAACATCTCAAAAGTGGGATATTAAACATATGTCTATATATATAAAGCGAAATACCCCTCACACATCACCACAAAATCTCCAGAACTGTAAAGCCTACAAACTTGACATTTGGCCCGTATTTTCCTCTTGGCTTCTAGATGCTCACTAATAAAGGATATTTCAAGATAATCATCAGAGCATTAGTATTTCCTCTATGATGATTATTAGCATGCTCTGATGCTGAGGAGTTCTATTCCCCCTCCCACCTGAAAAGAAATCTCTTCCAAATGCAAAACACAAGCAGAGGAGAGGAGTTTCAGTTTCAGTTTCACAGCACCAAGCAGCTTTAGTACAGAACAGTTGAGCTAAGCCACGCCCAGGCTCCTTGCTGTCTCCTTGCTCACAGCAAATACTGTTTCACTTTCCAAACAGCCCTCAACTCTCACACAGTGACAGGACGCTAGCCAGATGAATACCGACGGATGCTGGTACAAATTTGCTGGCACAAATTTTTTCCCCCTTATTTTCCTCCCAAAAAACTAAGCCCGACCACATAGTTTTGTAGCGAAGCACAGGTATCAAGCTAGTTTGGCATATTTTTTAAATATATATATATCCTAGACCTCCTTCCTGATTCCCCTACTCCTTCTCAAAACAGGGGAAATTAGAACATTTCAGCCAGACTTTGCTTGATTGTTTTGTGATTAATCATAGTTCTTCACCACATTAAAAACAAAAATGCAACATCCTTTTAAAGTGATTTGACATGGTTTCTTCAGGACACAAATCATACTTTAGTTGGTGTAATTGTTAAGAGGTTGACCTGGCAGCAAAGAGCTAAATCAGAGAGTCTCCAAACTTGGCAATTTTAAGACTTCTACACTTCAACTCCCAGAATTTCCCAGCCTCTGCAGGAAGGGCAATATCAATCTAATGAATAAACTTTTAGTCTTATTCCCGCTGTTGACTTTGAAATATCTACAGGGCTTTTTCAAAGTCCTTGTTTTGCTCATTGAAAGTGCCTCAAAATGCCAAAAAGAAAGAAAGAAAATTGAAAGTTTGAATCCTACTTAGTCTGGGTGGAAATTTGAAGTTATAAAATTCATATCGGCCCACCTCCTTCTATTTAGATAACCCTGAGTTCATATCTCAAGGCTCCGAGGAGGCCATCAAAAGCAGGAGAAATGATCTTGTAAAAAATAATAACTGAGGTGAAATTGGAACTGAATCTTGTGAGGATTATGGACTGCCCCATAACAGTCCCCAAAGGGGACAATTTGGTGTCTTTAACGCAGTATGAAGTGCTTGGGTTATGTGGAAGAGGTTTTGTCATGAGGAAAAACCGGTGGTGTATTTCTGCCCTCCGAGCTTATTGCAAAACCCAAATGTGGCAAGATTCTCTTGCAAAACCCCACGCTTCTTACTCTTCCAACTTCCAAATTGCTTTACCTCTTGTTTTTCCTCTCCCTGAGAACTTAAACTGGCCTGGCCTGAAAGAGTTTTTCCTCATTTTATACAAGGCGTGCTAGGAAGAGCTGAACTCAGTTGAACAAGACTGAGTGTGGGCACTTAATTATTCTTGATCTCCCTTCTTATACTTAAGACGCCACTCTGGCTGTATCTCTTGAGTGAGCTAAAAGTGAGCTTTCTCCCACCTTCCTTTGCAGTTCTTTGCAACAGATCTTGGTTAGGAAGTCATTTTCCCCCTGGCTGGATTAATCTCGTCGCATTACTTGGAATCTGATTACGGTTTTGCGAACCCTGATTGCTAGCTTAAGTTCAAATGGGTCGTCATTGTCTTTCTCGGCCTCTGGAATCCTGCGAGGAATTTTAGGTTTAAAATCCCAAAGGTGCTTTCTCCAAAGGGCAACTGGACTTTCTTGGGTTTTTTTTTTTTTTTTCCTGGAAAACGTTTCGCTCCTCATCCAAAAAGCTTCTTCAATTCAGTTCAGAAGAAGCTGACTGAAGTTCATCGGAGAAACGTCTTGGATGAGAAGCAAAACTTTTTAAAAGGGGGGTGGAAAACAAGGGGCGTGGCACAAAGGCAACACACTCAAATAAGCAAGAAGAGTCCCTTTATTAGCTCCACCTTTGCCCCCAATGTCCAGGTTACCTTCGCCTGTAGAAAAAACTCCCAGGAACAGTCTTTAGCTGTAGAAAATTCAATCCAAAAACAAAGTACATACAAACTGTAACTAAAAATGCACACAAATCATGCTGCAGTAATTAACTTAACCGGGCAGGAAAAGGAATTGCAGACTTGAAAGGCCAGCCAAACACACACAGTTGGGAAGGCGCTAGGAACCCAGATAAGCCTCAACGATACCAGACAAGTTGCTGTGTGCAGCTTCCCTTTTTAAACAGTGTGTTCCCAGCCGCAGCTAATGAAGGGAATCAGGGCCCTTTCCTCCCCCGTAAGCCGCACAACCCACATTGCTCCCTTCTCTGTTCCTCCCTGCGTGCTCTAGGATGAAGAGGGGGTGGTCTTGGGTCTTCCTCCAAACTCCCTTGTTCTACCTCTTCCCTGCTCTGCCCAGCCGAACTTTGCCCTTCCCCAGTTTCTTCCACAGCCAATGGAGCCACACTCCCACTGCCTATCAGCTGCTCAGCCTCCCCCTCCAAAACAGATTCCGACAGGGGCATGACACAAAGAAAATCCAAAGCATCTTTGGGATAGGCATGATCTGGATGATCGAAAGAATTCTCCATAGACATTTAGGTTCATATATCTGCAAGCCTCAGCTGACAGCCTTGGCCCCTCAAACTTGTGGATTTCTTTACAGAACGAATAACCGTTATGGCCAAGTTTCCTGCCAACCCAGTTCCGCTAAATACGGCCTTTAGTTGTGACACTGAAGACACGGTGAAAAGCGGCGATGTCACCCAGACGTTCCAGAGTGTAACGCTGCAATCTTTCCTTCAAGACGGACGCTTGAGTAGCCAGAGTGAGTAGCCCGAGAGTACTCGATGGGTTTGCAAACTGCCCACCGCCCACATTGGAAAAAAGTAAACACTTCCTTGACCTGAGAATTGAGGCGTTCCGTTGGACGCTCCCTGAATAAGGGGTTCTTTCTAGCAAGAGACGTGTTTCCCTTCAAGCAGGGGATGAAGAACGGTGGCCCTTTTATGACTTGTGGGCTATAACTCCCAGAATTCCTGAGCCCAGCTATTCTGGGTCAGGAATTCTGAGAGTTGAAGTCCACAAGTCATAAAGGGAGCCATCTTTGCCTTAAAGGCTGTATTTATGGGACTGATATCCGTGTTGGCCCAACCAAGGGCTAATGAGATGGTCACCTTGAGCAGTAGTGAGGAATAGCAGCAAGGGGTTAAGAGAAGGGAGCCAGCGGCCACAAGACCCGTTTCTTCTAAGCTGGGTTGGGATTTTGTCATTAAATATTCAACTGCCACCCTATAAAACCATTGGATGTGGCAATGTCTCATTGAGATCTCGGATCGGCCATGTCTGTGGTGCTATCTTTGGCTCCTAGGACGAACGTTTCATGATCCTTTTTTTAGATGACTCACCTGGTCTGTGGACGCCCATGAAAACGTTGCAACATAATTAAACATCCACAAAGGGAGACGGTAGCTCAGTGGCTAAGGCGCTGAACTTGCCGATCAGAAAAGTTTGGCGGTTCGAATCCCTAGGGCCACATAACGGAGTGAGCTCCCGTTACTTGTCCCAGCTTCTGCCAATCTAGCAGTTCAAAAGTTTGTGGGAAACTACAGTAGGGTCAGGGTTTCCAATGGGAAAAATACTGGGTTTGGTAGTATGCAGGTAGGTCTCAGCTTATAAATATTTGTTTAATGACCACTCGAAGTTGTAATGGCATTGAAAAAAGGGACACCCATTTTTAACATGACCGCTGCAGCATCTCCATCATCACGTGATCAAAATCCAGATGCTTGCCGTGTATTTATTATAAACATGCACATATTTATGACATGTTCAATGTCCTGGGGTCTTGGGATTCCCTTTTCCAGCTTGACCGAAGTCAACAAGGAAGCCAGATTCACTCAACGACCATATTGCTAACAATTGTACTCATTCCCTTAACAGCTGTGGTAAGAAAAGGTCGTAAAATGGGGGGCGAAACTCGCTCAGCAGCTGCCTCGCATAACAACAGATATTTTGAGCTCAGGGGGTTTTTTTGTTGGGGATTTTACCTGAAATTTATAGTACAGAAAAAAAAAACATATTTAATTATACTTATATTGACAGCAGTTAGAATTGTATTTGCTCAACATTGGAAAAATGAAAACAAAAAAAAGTCCAAGAGTGGAAGAGGTGATTATAAAAATTATTTGAATGTGCAGAAATGAACAGATTAACCATGGCAATTAAAGAACAAGAAGAAACAGAATATTCTATGACATGGGATTTATTTTATAAAAGGTTGGAAAAATAATGAAAGAAGTTAAAATGATTGTAAGACAAAACGTATTAAGATTATTACAATGATAAGATAAACAAGGATGAGTCATTTTTAATATCAATGTAACTGCGATATTATAGTAAGAGGTTATATTAAATGTGAATATGTGTAAAATATATGTACCCAGATGACACACTGTGGAATTGAAAGATAGAGTAGAGTACAGTCGAATAAAATAGAATAGAATTCTTTATTGGCCAAGTGTGATTAAGACACACAAGGAATTTGTCTTGGTGCAAATACCCTCAGTATACATAAAAGAAAAGATACCCTCGTCAAGAGTCAAGAATCACAAGGTACAACACTTAATAATAGTCATAGGGTACAAATAAGCAATCAAATCATACTAGGAAACAGTCAATGTAAATCGTAAGGATACAAGGGACAAAGTTACAGTCTTACAGTCACAAGTGGGAGGGGATGGGTGATAAGGAGTGATGAGAAGATTAATAGTAATAGTAATTCAGACTTTATAAATAGTTGGACAATGTTGAGGGAATTATTTGTTTAGCTGAGTGATGGCGTTCAGGGAAAAACTCTCCTTGTGCCTAGTTGTTCTGGTGTGCAGTGCTCTATAGTGTCGTTTTGAGGGAAGGAGTTGAAACAGTTTATGTCCGGGATGTGAGGGGTCTGTAAATATATTCACAGCCCTCTTTTTGACTCTTTTTGAAGGCAGGTGGGTAGCAATTGTTTTTTCTGCAGTCCTAATTATCCTCTGGAGTCTGTGTCTGTCCTGTTGGGTTGCAGAACCAAACCAGAGAGTTATAGAGGTGCAGATGACAGATTCAGTAATTCCTCTGTAGAACTGGATCAGCACCTTTTTGGATATGTTGCGAAATAAAAATGTATTCAAAAAAAAAAAAAAAGATATTTCGAGCTCAGTTATGGTTGTAAGTTGAGGACGACCTGTACTGTGACAGATACAAACTTAAGTGTCCTAAACTAAAGAATGGACTCCTGTTTCAAATTTCTCTGTCTGTTTTTCTCTCCCACAGAGACTCTGTGTGATAATGACATGACCGTGTCCACTGTTCCTGCGGCCACCAAATCCACCCCTCTGGCCACCAACTCTGATACCTCAGACTCAAATGCCACCGAAACGCCATCTTCTCCCACCATCCAACCGGAGGAGAAACCTGCCTCAGGAAGCTACACAGTCAAATCTGGACCAGTTACCTGCATTTTGGCAAACATGGGTTTACAACTGAACATCACCCAACAGGTTTAACACACATACTGTCTTGGTTCTTCCTTGGGCAATTGTGGAGTGTTGTGTCACAGCGTTTGAGGCTAATGGACAAGGAGATAGAGGAGCTGGCAATCTCTGGGTTTGATTTTTAACCCCATTTTTGAGGTTCTCTGAAAGTTTCTCACGAGGAGATGGCTGAAATTGGATGGAATATTGCTTTAGGAGTGTGGATCCTTCTCCTTTTTATGCTAAAGTTAGAGAGAAAAGGAGCATAGAAAACTTTAATTGTATGCCTAGAAAAAAAACCTGAAAGATTCATGTTAATCCAGCCCTGGATATTGGCATTAAAAGAAGATTTAAAGAATACAAATTCAGTGTTCTCAGCTACCAAGAGAATCCTTGCTTTGACCTGACCATTAACAGTTGTGTAAAAACAACTAAAAACTGGATTTTTCAACCATTTTTTCCTTCCACTTACTATCCTTGCTTGGTTCAAAGACAGGAATAAGCCAAAGCAGGGAGTTAACTTGTAAACGATTAATAATTAATTCCCTTTCTTTTAAACCACGCATTCGCCGATTGGTTTTGCTGATTGCACACCAAGCCAGAGTTGCAGTTCAGGTTAAGCATGCAAAAGTTATTAAGTGCACAAATAAAAAGAGCTTTGGTGCCCAGCTCACCAATAGAGGGAGTGTAGATTTCCCCAAATCTCGCCTGTAATGTCTGGGAATCCTGATTCCTTGAGACTATAAGGCGCCTTGCTGATTAATTATGGATGATAGAAGAATAAATTCATTTTAAATCAGTAAGCAAAGGCAACCTCAGGCTTAGAGGAACACCCTCCTTTTAGAAATGACTTCCATATTTTTTTCTTAGGTTTTTTTTTTTTTTACCTCAGCTAAATTTGAGTTAATTTTTTGAAAAGTTGGCCAGGTTGATATTTTAATAGAATCTTTACAGTGACATGCTTTGTTTCTTGGTTCTGGCATTGCCCCTAGCCATTGTGTACCTTTTAAAATAAGTACTGTTTTAAAATAAGGTGGGATGTGGGTTTTGGAAGAGATTTTGAGTTCCCCAGATGTTTATGGAGATTCTCCAGGTCATGGTTGTCCCAAAGGTGTTGTTTTTTTTTTTAAAGAGGCAACTCGACTTTCTGGTTTTTATTTGAAGACGTTTCACTTCTCATCCCAGGAGCTTCTTCAGCTCTGAGTTCCCCAAAGCAGGGGGTCTCCAACCTTGGCTACTTTAAGGCTTTTGTGTCAGGATTCCGGCAGTTATCCCCAATTAAATCATGAGTCTCGAGCCAAACTTCCAAAACTTCAAAAGGATTTATTGGGAGTTAACATGTCCGGCACTGCCTGGGTGTAGCCGACTCTGAGGCACATCATTCATTGTCACTCTTGGCCCTGATTTTCCCCCACCACCTGAGTGTATTGTAATTCATATTTTCCAATAGGACACATCCATAGCCAAGAGTCCTCAGGCTCTCCAGTTAGGATTTTGCATGGCAGAAACTTCAGTAATCTAGTTACTATCTTTGAAAAACTATGTATGGAATGCACTTTCGGTTTCCAAGCTGCCATACTGCTCTTTTAAACCCCTTCCCCCCCCCTTTCTTTTGGCAACTCTAAAAATACTATAGAGATATTTTATAAGTTGAAATTATGAACTTCAACTCCCAGAATTCGTCAGCCAGCTTTGCTGGGAGTTGAAGTCCACATGTCACGCCCTTGTTAGAATCAGATTCTGAGGAAGAGGAGGAACAGCCGACAGGGAGTGGAGGTGTGGCTCCGGAGGTTGTGGAGGAGGCTGGGGAAGGGTAGAGGCCGGCTGGGCAGTCAGAGGAAGAACCAGGCCATGCAGGGAGGAACGAAGGACATGAAGGGAGGAACGAAGAAGGAAACAACTTGGCTTACGAGAGAGGACGCGGCCATGATCCTCCTCATTGGTTGCAGCTGGGGAGAATAGTATATAAGAGAGACGCTTACAACACAGCATTGCCAGAAGCAAAGCGTGTGTAATTTTGGTTTGAAGTTATCTTGGTTGACATCTTTCCAACAGACTGTGCCTTGTTATCTCCTGAAGTTGGTAATTACTTATCCTGGTCCGTTGTGGAATTTCCTTCATTGTAGTTTGTTTTGGTTTTTTATTTCACCTCTATCTGGTTATTAAGTTCGGACTGTATTGCTTTCTTTTGAAGACTATTTTTGAGTATGTTTTATCTCCAACTGAGAATTATTGAACAGTGGGGCCAAGTTGGAGGCATTAAAGGACATTTATTTGCATTTTGGATTTTGTTATGTTTGTGTTACACTCCGGGTCATCACACCACAAGTCTTAAAGTGGCCAAGGTTGGAGACCCCTGCCCCAGAGTACAAATATTTTGGCAAGCTTTCCCACCCATGAGAGTTGTGTATGGTGAGACAGAATCATCCCGCTTCTGTTGGTCAGCCCGGATTAGCCCTGGAGATAATTCCGTGAGCTTCAAAGTATTGAAGATCTTTATGGATGGAGATTAAAAAAAAAAAACACATAGAAGAAACTCGCCTTTAAAAAGGCTGAAATGCTTATGTTTTGTTTTTTTTCCAGACTCCCATGATCACTAACTTTAATCCAAACAACACGGTGGCCTCTGGTAATTGTAGCAAGACAACCGCTGTGCTTCGACTGAGTGACGGAAACACTAAAGTTGATTTCCTGTTTGCTGTGGTAAGTAGCAATAGCCGTAGCACTCAGACTTATATACTGCTTCACGGCGATTTTTCAGCCCTCTCTGAGCGATTTACAGAGTCAGCCTCTTGCCGCCCAACAATCTGGGTCTTCATTTTACCAACTTCGGATGGGTGGAAGGCTGAGTCAATCTTGAGCCAGTTAGGATCGAACTGCTGGCAGTCGACAGAATTAGCCTGCAATACTGCATTCTAATCACTGCAGCACCATAGCTCTTCCTCCCTCCCCCCTCCATTTCCTTCCTTCCTTCCCACTTAGCACTACCTCTTAAACTTATATACAGTTTTATAGTGCTTTCCAAGTCCTTTTGGAGTCAGCCTCTGGCCCCCAATAATCTGGGTCCTCATTTTACTGACCTCAGAAGGATGGAAGGCTGAGTCAACCTCGAGCTGGGATGGATGGGAAAGGAGGGATGGGAGAGGAGAGGAGAGGAGAGGAAAAGAAGGAAGGAGTCAGGGAAGGAAGGGAATGGAAGGGGAGGAAGGAAGGAAAATAGCCATAGCACTTAGACTTATATACCGCTTTACAATACTTTACAGGCCTCTCTAAGCGGTTTACAGAGTCAGCCTCTTGCCCCCAACAATCCGGGTCCTCATTTTACCGACCTTGGAAAGATGGAAGGCTGAGTCAACCTTGAGCTGGGATGGATGGATAGATAGGGAAGGGAAGGGAAGGAAGGTGGGAGGCAGTGAAGGAAGGGAGGCAAGGAAGGAAGGAAAATAGCTTAGTTTACTTTATTGTCATTGCACTTCGTACAACGAAATTAAATGCCATTTACCGTGTACATTATGACTATGAAAATAAACACAAACATCCATCCTCCACATTCTATACATTGAATTGAAAACTCCTGATATTGCATGAATATTGCACTAGACAGTAGAATTCAACAGAGTTCCTGCCCTGGGATAGAAGCTGTTTTTCAGCCTATTTGTCCTTGTTTTTATTATTGTCCTGTACCGTCTGCCAGATGGTAATTGTAAGGAAAACAGCAATAACCCTTAGACTTACATACTGCTTCATGGTGCTTTCCAGCCCTCTGTAAGCGGTTTACAGAGTCAGCTTATTGCTCCCAAGAATCTGGGTCCTCATTTTATCGACCTGGGAAGGACGGAAGGCTGAGTCAACCTGGAGCCTGGTGAGAAGGCAAATTGCAGGCAGCCGGCAGGCAGCAGAAGCAGCCTGCAGTACTGCACTCTCACCACTGCGCCATCGAGGCTGGGGCATGTACCAGTTGATGCGTCCATTTTATTTATTTAGGTTTTTATTTTCCCCTTGCAAATTGATTTACTTGATAATTTTAAAACAAGAAAAAGCAAGGGAAGCCTTTTCACGTTTTTGCTGGAGGAAGAAAAGAAGCTCCCAAAACCAGTTTCTTCCAGAATTATTGCTTTAGCCTTAAATGCAGCCACTGCAGGTCCATTTTGCAGTCTTTCAAAATTGGATCGCTTTCATTAAACCGTGAATTAACAGCCCGTTGCGGTATCGGATTACACCCAGCAGCACTGAGATACCCAACTGGGACTTCAGTCTGTTAGGTATTTGTTACATCTACTTCCACGCTAAAGGCATTTGAGTGAGTTGCCTGCTAGGGGCTTGACACCAACAGTGTCATTTTTCATGGAACGAAAGGGAGGGAAAAAAATGATTTGGTGCATTCAGTGAAATTCCACTGAAACAAACATTGAATTTATTTATTTTTCCTTGCTCCGCTTCTCAGAGAATTAAGAGTCCCGTAATCCATCCTCTTCCCCCAGAATAAATAAATAAATTACCATTGTACGGTATGTTTGTGCTGTTAGGAGCAGTGCGATGGCCTAGAGGTGGAGCTCTGGTCTCACAATTGAGAGGCTGTGAGTTCGATCCTAGGTAGGAGGGGGGTATTTCTTTCTCTGGGCACAATGAGAATATATCTGCTCCTCATTGGTGACAGGAAGGGCATCCGGCACCAGATATATTCTCTGGGCACAATGAGAATATATCTGCTCCTCATTGGTGACAGGAAGGGCATCCGGCGCCAGAATAAATAAATAAATGTAATTGTACGGTATGTTTCTGCGATGGAGCTCACAATTGCCTCACAATTAGGAGGCTGTGAGTTCGATCCTAGGTAGTAGGCGGGTATTTCTCTCTCTGGACACAATGAGAATATATCCACTGAACAAAACTCCACATTGGCAACAGGAAGGGCATCCGGCCAGTAAAACACCCTGCTAGCTCCATTCGATTGCCCAGACTCCACCCCGCAAGGGATTATGGGCTCGTGAAATGTTCGTGCTGTTAAAACCTAGCAACCTGAAAAGTATTCTCGGTCAAAGTATGTCCGTTGAATGTGTGTTAATCGGTGTTTCGTTTTGTGAAACAGAAAAATTCGACCTCTTCGGAAAAATTCTATCTGAAAGGAGTGGATATCACTACGGCGGATTCGTCAAACGGTAAGAGAGGTTTAGTCGCTGGCAGCCTACTGCAGGGAGTCCTCAACTTACAACCATTCGTTTAGTGACCGTTGGAAATTATAACGGCATTGAAAGAAAAGGGACTTACGGCCGTTTTTCAAACTTACGACCGCTTGCAACGTCTCCACGGTCGCACGATCAAAATTTGGCTGCTTGGCAACCGACTCGTATTTACGACGGTCGCAGTGTTCCTGGGGGGAGGTGTCACATGATCCCCTCAGATTCACTTAACAACCAAGTTACTAACTTAACAACTACAATGATTCCCTTAGCAACTGTGGCAAGAGAGATCATAAAATGTATCCAAACTCGCTTAGCAGTTGTCTCACTTAAGAGAGATTTGGGGCTCCACATGACAGCCGTACATTGAGGACTACCCTGTAGAATGTTTTTGCTTTGCGTTTTGAACAAGAGGTTTCTGTCAGCCCATCTGTCCATAAAAGGGGCTGGCTTTTTATAATTTGTGTCAGGATTCTGGCAGTTACCCCCCATTTAAATCATGAGTCTCGAGCCAAACTTCCAAAATTTCAAAAGGATTTATTGGGAGTTAACATGTCCGGCACTGCCTGGGTGTAGCCGACTCTGAGGCACATCATTCATTGTCACCCTTGACCCTGGTTTCCTTCCCACCCCCTGAGTGTATCATAATTCATATTCTCCAATGGGACACATCCATAGCCCAGAGTCATCCATCATGCTCTCCAGTTAGAATTTGTGATAACCCAGGGTGGGATACAAAATAAACACAAAAACAGGTGAAGCACCTTTTATTCCTTCACTTTGCTTCAAAGCTCCAAATAGCCTTGACTGAAGACAAAAAAACTCCCCCACAAGCAATTACGAAAAGGAGAAAATGCTGTTTAAACTAAAAAGGCCTCTAAATTATAAAGAGTAAAAACAACACAAATCACACTGAAGCAATTAAGGGAACCAGGCAAGATAAGGGCTTGAAGACGTCCACAGGTATTGAAATACACATACTAGGAAGGACGCCAAAACTCAGATAAGAACTGACAAACTAGAAATATTTTCAGCTTTGTTTCCAGCACTGGCCCATGCACAATTTGTCCTTTTAAACAGTCCTCACAGCTGCAGCCCATGAAGGGGATCAAGGCCTCTTCCTCTTCCGTAGACCATGCCATTCACGTTTCTCCCTTATCTGCTTCTGCCTGCATGCTCTAGGATGGAGAAGGGATGGCCTGGGTCTTCCTCTGACTGCCCAGCCAACCTCTGCCCTTCCCCAGCCTCCTCCACAACCTCCGCAGCCAGACTTCCACTCCCTGTTGCTGTTCCTCCTCTCTTTCTCCAACAAGGGCATGACAGAACTTTGTGTGGCAGAAACTTCAGTTACCTAGTTACTATCTTTGAAAACGTTTATGGAATGCAGTTTTGGTTTGCAAGCTGCTGCACTGCTTCCCCTCCCTTTCTGTTGGCAGCTCTAAAAAGACCATAGAAATATTTTATGAGTTGACAGTTTGCACTTTTTTAACGAAAACATTTTGCAAGAAATCCTCCAAAAGAGAATGGCACAAACTTTGTCAGGATATTGACTCTGAGAAGGATATGGTTAACTGTCTTTCCTCACCCAGTTCCTACGGACAATGAGTCACCAACAAAACAGAAAACCAAGAAATTAGGTTGGTTGGAGAAAGTAAACATCACCTGAAATGGTTTGCAAAAAAGTACTTTTTTGGTACTTTTCTTTTAATAAGCAGACAATTGTAACTCAATAATGACGCAACTCAGTCACGGACAATATATTGAGCAACTCATACGCATTTAAACAAAAAGAAAGAAGTGGTTAGAGGTACTTATTGAACAAAACAACTCCCTAGAAACCTGACTAGGTTATCTGGGAATCTTTTTCCTTGACTCTTGGTTTTTTTACAGTGGACAACCAGAAATGCATAACCACCACCACCCTCTGCAAAGCAGGTGTATGGTAAAATATAGCTCCCACTATTGTATAAAGAAAACAGGTGGTTAAATTAGATATATAAACAGCCACTTTGATCTAGGGGTTGTAACAAGCTAGAAAGCCAAAGACTATCCCACCTTAGGCATGAAAGCCAACGAGGTGACTTTGGGCCAATCACCAGGGGACAGTGAATTCCAGTTTCACCTTAGGCATGAAAGCCAGCTGGGTGACTTTAGGCCAATCACCAGGAGACAGTGAATTCTAGTGTCACCTTAGGTGTGAAAGCCAGCTGGGTGAGTTTAGGCCAATCACCAGGAAATAATGAATTATAGTGTCACTTTAGACATGAAAGCCAGCTGGGTGACTTTGGGCCAGTCACCAGGAGACAGTGAATTCTAGTGTCACCTTAAACCTGAAAGCCAGTTGTGTGACTTTGGACCAATCACCAGGAAAAGTGAATTCCAGTTTCACCTTAGGTATGAAAGCTAGCTGGGTGACTTTAGGCCAATCACCAGGAAACAATGAATTCTAGTGTCACTTTAGCCATGAAAGCCAGCTGGGTGACTTTGGGCCAGTCACCAGGAGACAGTGAATTCTAGTGTCACCTTAAACCTGAAAGCCAGTTGTGTGACTTTGGACCAATCACCAGGAAAAGTGAATTCCAGTTTCACCTTAGGTATGAAAGCCAGCTGGGTGACTTTAGGCCAATCACCAGGAAACAATGAATTCTAGTGTCACTTTAGCCATGAAAGCCAGCTGGGTGACTTTGGGCCAGTCACCAGGAGACAGTGAATTCTAGTGTCACCTTAAACCTGAAAGCCAGTTGTGTGACTTTGGACCAATCACCAGGAAAAGTGAATTCCAGTTTCACCTTAGGTATGAAAGCCAGCTGGGTGACTTTAGGCCAATCACCAGGAAACAATGAATTCTAGTGTCACTTTAGCCATGAAAGCCAGCTGGGTGACTTTGGGCCAGTCACCAGGAGACAGTGAATTCTAGTGTCACCTTAGGCATGAAAGCCAGCTGGGTGAGTTTGGGACCAATCCTCTCTCAGTCCAACTCTCCTGACAGGGTGGTTATTGTGGGGAAAATAGGAGGAAGGAGTGTTTAATTTCTTTGCTGCCTTTTAATTATTTTAAAAAATAAATCGGGGATATAAAATTTAAAATAAATGAAAATAATACATTATTGCCATCCAAGCTCATCTGCCATCTCATTCCTCTTCAGCTACCGTTTCGGCTTCAAATCACACCCTCAACAACTGGGAAACCACCGTGGGGAACTCATACCTGTGCCGAAAACAAGAATCTATCTTAGTGAGCCCCGGCTATAAAATAAACATCTTTGATTTAAAGATCCAGCCATTTGAAGTGGAAGAAGGGCAATTTTCAGCAGGTAAGAGAGAAAAGCCATTGAAGATTTAGGACTCTTCCATCTAAAGATTCAAGGGAGAAATGTCTATGCAGATTCTCATTCATCCAGGTCATGGTTATCTTTTTTTGTTCAAGAGGCAATTGGACTTTCTGTTTTTGTTTTTCTTTTGAAGACGTTTCGCTTCTCATCCAAGAAGCTTCTTCAGCTCTGACCGGACGGTGGGAAATGGAAAGATTGATATTCTTTGCAGACAGCTGGTCATTTGCATCCTTTTAGCAAGTCATTGAGGCCACTTGGAGGTTTATCTGTGTCCTCAGGGCCATCTGTCTGGTGCAAATGAGAGGAACTGATCGAAAGGATTGTGTTGTAGACTGGAGATAGGTGATGTTGTATCCCTGTCCCTCTGTTGAGAGAGAGCTGTTCAGTTTTGATCTAGATGACCTCTTTGACCCCTCTTTCAAACCAGCGGCGCTCTCTATCCAAAATGTGGACTTTGCTGTCTTCAAAAGAGCGACCTTTTGTCTTTTAAATGCAGAACCTAGTCCAGATGAGTTGGTTTTGCTATGTTGCACCATGCGTTTATTCCATTCCCCACCATCCGGTCAGAGCTGAAGAAGCTTCTTGGCACGAGAAGCGAAACGTCTTCAAAGAAAAACCAAGAAAGTCCAGTTACCTCTTGGGGGAGGTTGGGAGAGAAGCACCTTTAGGGACATCGAAGGGACAATCAATCCAATGTGGAAACACCTAGTCCTCAGCTTACAACCCAAACCGGAGCGGGAATTTCTCTCGCTAAGGAGGCCGTTGTTAGAGTCAAGATCGATTTTGCAACTTTTTTTGCCCCTCTGACTTTGCTTGTTTAGAAGCCGCAAGTGGCCATCACATCCTCCTAGGACGCTGCAACCCTCACAAATACGTGCCGGTTGCCAAGCGACCATATTTTGATCATATTCTGGGGATTCTGTGACAGTCATAAGTGCGAGAATGCGTTCTGAGCCATTGTTTTCAAAATGGCGGTTGTAACTTCAAAATGGTGGCTGAAGGAATGGTTATAATTTCAGGACGGCTTCCAATCCCCGAATTGTATGACCCAGAATGGTTATCGCTAGAGAATAGATAAAACTAACAATAACAATAAGAGTTTATGCTGTGACAACTAGCTTTGGGGTTATATATCGAAAGAGGAGTGAATTCCATAAAGGGTAGAGAAACTGATATATCTCATAGAAAACCATAGCTGGGTTCCTTTAAAAATCAAGATTTCTGCTGTGAAAATACTTGGGTCAATTTACAAAGAATTTTCAAGTACACTTATGTCCCACTTCTCAAAACAATGTTGAATATCTTTAAAAAAAGATACTTAAGAACTTTTGATTCTTGAGCCTCTGCATCTTGAAACAAATTTATCTTAAGATAAACATACTTACGCTATAAACGTAGTTTTGTGTTGAATTAAGTTTATTCTGAATGTCTCATAATCATTTTTTTGGAGCCAAAACTTTTCAGATGATGAACAGGACTGAGAGAAGATTGACTTGAAGCCCGGATTGGCCTCTTAATCTAAATTTTTTATCATTTTTTCCCCCACCACTCTTTTAACCCAACAAGTGTTCAGGGTTTTTTAATACGTATATATATGTGTGTGTGTTTCATGAAAGTTGCATCACCTTTAAGCATCTATGGAAAATTTTAACCTAAAAGCTGGTAAGTGGGCATGCGAGAAAGCCAGAATATTCCCAAAATACTTGCGGAAGCAACCCCATAACTTAGAAAAGGATGTCAGATTTCACAAGGTTTTGATATCCTCATGATAAGAGCGTATAAAACTTCTAGCCAGAATGCCAACATCATGAGGGAGAAACCATGATATTAAAAGAAAAATTAATGAAGAGTTCTGGTGGAATTTTAGCCATTTTTGAGATTCTGGCCAGATTTCATTTCAATCGTTGGCAAAAAGGCCATCTTGGTGTCTTCCAAATTGGTCAGCTGTTCTTTTTTTTTCTCTGCATTTCCACGGAAAATGTTACGAAGGCATCTCTTAAGATTAATTCTCTAATTAGGTTTGTAATGTCTGCGTGAAGACCGACTCTCTGGGTTTTCTTTTCAGCAAACATCTTTTGATTTGTATTCTTTCTTTCTTTTCTTGTCACCCCCTTTCTCATCTACAGCGGGAGAATGTTTGCAGGATGATGACACTGTTCTAATCCCAATTGTAGTTGGAGCTGCCCTTGCGGGCTTGGTTGTCATAATAGTGACCACTTACTTAATTGGCCGAAGGAAAACTTATGCCGGCTATCAAACCTTGTAGGGTCTGGTGGTTTGACTGTTCTTCAATCTTAAAAGCCCGTTTCCCACATGGAAGCCAACTGTGTAAAACTTGTGAGACTCTATTTAAAAACGGGGAGCTCCTTTTCCCCTGAAACACAGCCAACAATTGATCTCATCTCATTGTAAGAAGGACTTTGCAAACTGCGTCGGAGAGCTTAGAAATGGCCAAACTCAGACCTGAAATGAAACTTTTAAAACTTGAAATAGGATTAATGTAGAGCTGTACCAGTCAGTCAATAAATAAGTAATTCTTGAAAAGAGAGTTAGTTATAACCAGGGTCAATTTAGGATGTTAAAGCAATAGGAGTGCAAATCAAAGCGTTTGCTAATTCTGTGTTGTGTACAAACGATGGTTAACCTAGGTGCCATAACAACTGTAACCTGGGAATCTAGGTCTATCTACAAAGTTGTTTTCTTTCAGCATATGACGTCAAACAAATCCATTGGGTCAACTACTTCATCCTGAATAAGCTTAATTAATGCATTCTTTTTTCTCTCTCTCTCTCTCTTTCTCTATCAATTTGATAGCAGTTACTAATTCCAAAACTCCACTTGGCTCTTTGAGACTTAAAATAACACAACAGCAACATTTTTAAATATTGGAGGAGTGGATATCCCTATCTTTTGTGTACCAGGCGAAAAGAGTTAATTGTCCTCTTTTTTAAAAAACCGTATATATAGAATGAGAGCATTGTCATTTTATGTATCCTTAGTTTGCACAGTAGATGTCCAAGGATTTAAATTCCTCTTCAGCTGAAGGACTTACTTATTATGAGCTGGGTGCAAATAGAAGACAGGTGTTGTTTAAAAAAAAAAACAGTTTGCCCTTTTTGTATCTGCAGCTACATGTAAATGGATCTGAGGATCTTAGCCTCAGAAAGTTGCTCCTTGAAGTGCCTGTAGAATGTTAGTGCATAAATTCCCGTTGTAAGCCTTCTTAACAAAAACAACATGCAAAGGGCTACTGTTTAAGGTTTTTTTTTTCTGATGATAATGCAAAGACCACAAAAGATTGGTAAGCCAACCTCATAGCAGTGGGCTTCTCTGCCAGTTAAACCACTTTCACAACTGGATCTTAAAGGTACTTTTAGTGTACTAAAACTCCCTACTTTACAGTTAAGTGAGCAGTAGCCCTATAATGATGCCTATTCTAAAAATGGAGAGGATAAAGTATTCCTACCCTTAGTTTAATACTGGACTTGTGGACTTCAACTCCCAGAATTCCTCCTCCAGTCATGTTAGCTCAGGAATTCTGGGAGCTGAAGTCCACAAGTCTTATGCTTGCCAAGTTTGAAGACCCTTAGTTTAATATCTTGCTTTTCTCCTTAATGTGCAACCATAATTAAGGTTGTACCTAAATCACTCTTGCACTACTCTGTGGATTCAACAGCTCTTTGTGTATGCGTGTGTTGGTTAACAAGTACTGTACCAGTTAGTATACTTGTCAAATCGTTATTTATATGCTACCGTAGATATTTACAAAGACCGAACCAAGCATGTACTTTCACTTGAAAATATATCAGTGCCTCTGTTGGATTTGTACCCAACGAAAAGTCTGAACAATAGAGTAACCAGTATGTGTCAATTCTAATGTCTGCTTTTAACTGTTGGAGCAACTATGGTCTTTACTATGTTTGTACTTCTGTGTAGGAATTTGACTGTTTGCACATAGTTCTCTAATAAAGAATTCTCCTGTTCATGAGAAAATTTGGTGATGCTTAATTGAAAATCTTTCTCTAGAAAAAGCCATCTTTGAAGACAATTTGCCCATGTTTCAACTAGAATCTTTTAGCACTCTGCATCATAAAATTCTTTATTATTATTGTTTATTGTCTGTCGTGAGCCAAAGTTTGGCTAAGGCATCTTTTTAATGTAAACCATTGTTTTTCTCAAACTTGGCAACTAAGATGTGTGAACTTCAATGCCCAGAATCCTCCAGCCAATGTTCTGAATTCTAGGAGTTGAAGTCTGCACATCTTAAAGAATTCTGGGAGTTGAAGTCCACACATCTTAAAGAATTCTGGGAGTTGAAGTCCATGCATCTTAAAGAATTCTGGGAGTTGAAGTCTGCACATCTTACAGTTGCCCTAGTTGAAAGACACCTGTATAGGGAGTCGGTTCTTGTCACCTTCTTAACAAATTACACACAAATCCTCAACCAAGCACTACCTCCTATCAGGGAAGCTGCCAATGCTGAAACTTAAAGCATTGACAAGTCTGACTTCATTAGAATATCTGCTCCGTGATTATAAGGTTGGAATTCACTGAATTGGCTTATCACCAAAGTGGGCCAGAGGAGGCCTTGTTGCAGATGTGAGCCAGATGCCAAGTCATTCCTATCATTTTTGGACAGTAGAGGGCAGATGTGTATAACAACCGATCTCCACTATTGATAGAACAAGACAGGAGTCTCCAAACTTAACAACTTTAAAATTTGTGGACTTCAACTCTCAGAATTCCTCAGCTAGTCATGCTGGCTGGGCATTGAAGTCCACAAGTTGCCAAGTTTGGAGACTCCTGTCCTAGGAAGTTTCCCTTAAAAAAGTTGTGGGGGTTTTGTTGTGATCAGTTTGGGCAGAGACAGAAGCTAGCTTTAAGCATTTCCCAAGATAGACATATCAATACAAGGAAATGCTTTTCCTGCCTCTTGGCTTATTCTGGTCTGGACCCCAATCACAGATGTAACAGCAAGCACTCATTGGATGTGAAAGGCCTGTGTAGCACCCTCCAATGATTTTTCAAACTCGGTCTATTAAGATGTCTGGATTTCAATTACCAGAATTTAGAATATACAGATCATCTGAAGATATATATCTTTGCTCCAACGAAACGTACATTAACCAGTAGACATTAATTGGAGACTTGGAGATGGTGCTCTTCGGTTCTATGCATTAAGCCATCGTGGTTAGTTTAGTTGTCATTTAGTCTATTGGGAAAAGACCATCATTGGAGCTTATTCTGCTCCTCATGATGAGAGCCTTAGAATTATTGTTACCAAAGCAAATGGCGCTGGTTATTCGCCTAAATGGCTAAATAAATGGAAATATTAGCTAAGGAGGAAGAAGATGGATTCATTTGAGATGTCTAGAGAGATTTCCTGGAGATTTTGCTTTTTCAGTTATACTGCAACATGATTTCTTAAATAAACCACAGTGGCCCAGTTTATTATTAAGCCACGAATTGGTTTCCCAACCACCATGGCTGGAGAATTCCTGCTGGAGAAAGAATATTGCTTCCTAGTTTTGATTTTCAGATCTCCAGGGACATCTGGAGTAATGTGGTGGATGAGAGAGTTGGCCTTTCCTTACTAAGTCTCGACAACCACAGTTTCCAATGTGGACATCCTCCAAATTGTGGTTCTGGAGGTCCCAGAATTTCAATCAGAAGTCATATTGGCTGGGAATTGAGTTTTATATCTCTTAGAGGGGCATCTAGTTATCTTAACATGTTCCATAAGCTTGGACTGTTGTTGAACTCACTAGGTCTATCAGAAGCTCTCTTGCCCAAAGTGTCTGGGAGCTTTGCAAGAGGGGAGGTCTCCTTTGCTTTGCCGTTTGTGTTAGACAGGCAAAAATCATGGGTGAGCCAGAGGCCAGAATGATGTTCTCTTCCAAAGAAGTCACCTGCTTAACTCTGTTTATCACCCTTTCTCCATCCAGCTGAAGATTGCATCCCAGCGGGGGACAACTTCTTTGTGCCACTCCTGATGGCAGTAGCCTTGGTAGGCTTAATTTGGCTGGTGGTGATGGCATATTGTACTAAAATTCGGCATCGTGCTGGCTATAGACAGATCTAGCGGCGAAAAACCGATGCAGAGTGAAGGCATCCCTTTTCAAACTGCCAAGGAGGAAGGATTGGTGTTAATTTCTCACACGTGTTTGTTCCTTTCCAAAAAAAAAAATCAGACAAAGGAACTGCTCTACTGACAGAAAGACGTTGTTGGATTGGTGGCTTACTATGATAAGCTTAGAAGAAGCTGAATTTGGATTTAAGCCAATAGAAGCATAGAAAAGACCTGCACATTGTGGGGTGATTTAAATGCGGCCAACGCTGTAACCTTAGCATGTTCGTGGTGTCGTTTTGTCAGGCTCCAAAAGGAGCAGAAAGAAGAATTACACTAAATTATACTAATGAAATTCCAGAAAAAAGAGATACACGCTTCTGAAAGATTTTTTTTCCCATTCTATGCTGGTGCTTTGCACCCTTACGAAAAAGCTGTGTTGTTGAAATGGGGCGTTTTTGAGGGTGTTGAAATATCCTGTGTTTTGTTTTCTCTGCTGCTTTGGTTAAACCATCTTGCAAAGACGCCAACCAGAATTGCAAACCCATGCAAAAGTTTGACCTTCTTGCTATATATATATATATATATATACGTGTGTGTATATATATATATGTGTGTGTGTGTGTGTGTGTGTGTGACTCCTGCCTGAAATGTGAACCAGATTTTTGAACGGGGCAGCTGGATTCACATGTTATGGAGCTACAGCTTAATAAAATAGCTACCCGGTCATTGTAATAGTAAGCCAACAACTTGGTTTAGCCAGCCACATGGGATCAGGCTGGAATGGGGGGGGGGAGGGATTTACCATTCTGGACACAGTTAGATCATTCCTATCTTCCCACAAGGTCAGCTATAAAGAAATGAAAATTAGCAATTGTGGAGGTTAAGAGAGGAACTCCTCTAATTGGCCCTGTCCGGTAAGTGTTCATTTGAGAAACTCTGTAAATCAAGAAGACAACTTAAGAGCCAAATGGTTAAGACCAACCCACCAACCTTTACCCAACATAAATTAAAGTATACTGCTATTTGCGCTTCTGCTAATTTACCTGCCAAAACTTGCTTTAATCGCTAACTAACCTTCTGTCTCTTGTTTTGTTTTGTTTTTTTCCCCATCTTTATCTCTGCAGCTGAAGAATGTAGAAGTTCTGATATTCTCTATGTCATCCCTATTGTGCTGGGTGTGGTAACTGGTGTCTTGGTTATTGTTGGCTTTGTGATTTTTATGGTTTCCAAACGCAAGGGTCAAGTGGATTATAACCCTGTGTAAATCTCTCTTCCCTTCCCTTTTTCCCTCCTTCCCTTCCCTTCCTCTTTTTCCTCCTCAATCCATTTTCTTCCTTTTATTTTTCCCTTTGCATTTACTCGGATGTTGTTCTTTTTGAAATTAAAAACAGGAAAAAAAAAACTATCCATTTCGTTGAGAGTATATTTTCACAGGTAAAGGTATGCAGGTCTTGGCGTGTTCGGGCCTTTTCCCGTGTAAGATTGTTTTTTGAGATTGTTACGACCCAGGAGATTACAGCACAAGACCCAGGATGTCAGAACAATAGAACTCAGAAGGTCATCACACAGCCCATTACCCAAGTTGTTACAACACAGGAGGCTGATAGACACACAGCCAATATCTCAGTCACACATGTTCTTATGAAAAAGCCAGCCAATCTGCAAACATCAACTCCATCAACCAATCAGGAAATGACAACACAGCCAACCTCCCCACCAGTATATATAGGGAGACAGTAGCTCAGATCACGCTTTGCTCGCACAAGCACAAAGCCGAAAGCAGCAGCCTGAAGTGAGATCTTGTCGAAACATTGCCAAGATAGTCTCAATCTTACACGGGAAAAAACCTGAACACGCCAAGACCTGCATATATATGTGTGTGTGTGTGTTAAGTTTTCGCAGGTATTTATATGTATGGTATTCAGCTTTGTTCGGGTATTTTCCCACATCATTATAGTTGTGCTTTTAAAGTTGTAGCTCAAACACACCCCAACCAGGCACCCAGATGAAATCTAGCTTCCTAATAAATGATAGCTGTCCATTTACCCGAAGCCAAGCTGCACTAAAAGCCCCCAATACACGAAACACAATGTTGCCAGCCAATCAAGACCAAAAAAAAAAAACGCTACAAAACAGAAGATATTAGAAACACCAATCAAGCAGAACACAGCAAACTCCAAAACCAATAAACACAGACCAAGACTCCCAACCAATCAGGATGAAGAAAAAAACCATTCCAACACAGCACGAGGCTAGCACCAAATTTAAAACAGAAACGGCTGCAAAAGCCTGACTCACAGACGAACCCAATACACAAGCCTGATGATGGCAGATGAGATTCTGCCAAAACGTCGCTACAACTTTAAAAGCACAACTATAATGACGTGGGAAAATACCCGAACAAAGCTGAATACCATACATATATACATACATAAATACATAAATACATATATACATACATACATACATCGCATTGACACTTAAGAAAATGCTTCATTTGCGGTGGTGCCTGAAAATGAAAGCACCAACCTTCTCAAATGCATTTTTCACGGGCCTTTCTCACGTGCTGGGAACTCTGATCCTACTACATCCAGCAGCTTTGGGTTGAGAAAGCCTGCTTTAAACAAATAGGAGGCCGAGATCAACAAACCCCAGGTAGCCGTGAACTGGGGAAACCGGTCTTAGAAAGGCATAGCCATTTTTTGTTCTACTAAGACTGGAAACTCCTGAATTGCTGCATTTTGGAATTCTGTTATCATGCAGGCGGAGAAAAAAGCTCAAATCTTTACTGAAAGCAGAGTCCAAAAAGTTGGTTATATCTGGAAGAAGTGGTGCTTTACTGACCCACGAAGAGATTTGCAGCAAGAACTCTGAAAGGCTGGTGAAGGGATTAAGCAAAGTTTTTAAAAAGCAGAAGTTCAAAAGAACTTCCTAGTCCCTCGGATTTCCGAGGTGGGAACCCTAATCTTGGTATACCCGAAGAGCCAGTTGGGTCCTAGTCCTGCTTTAGCCAGTGGAGTGGCTTGGCCCAATCGGCAGGAGATTATGAGTTCTACTCCCACCTTAGGCCTCAAAGCTGCTGGAGGACGTTGGGCCAATCAGAAAACTTAGTTCTTAGTTCTTAGTCCTTAATTCTAGTCCTGCTAAGATGTGGAAAGCCAACAGGGTGTCTTTGGGGCTATCATTCCCTCCTAGGATGGTGGTTATGGGGAAGGTGAAGTTATACTATGTATGTTCACCACCTTCAGTGATAAAAATAAAAGTGGGGTATGTATAAATAAATGAAACGGAGTAGGGCCCCAACAGACCTCAAAAGAGCTGCTAGGGTTCCATTTCAAGGTGGAATCCTAACCCTGGTTGATTGTTCATCCCACATCCTGGTGCAGCCCATCAGTGGCATTTTAAGGCCTACCCTCAACGGCCACCCTTCAAGTCTTTTGTGAGCCCACAGGCAGTACAGAAAGAGGCTTTGTTAGGCTGTAAAGTCAGTCCTTTTATTTCAGGGTACAAGCATCTGAGACCCCACTACCCCACCCACATCTCTTCACCACCTTCCCCCAGCCTCCCTCCCGGTCTGAAATGCTGCGTCAGGAACGTTGGGAGGCAAACGAGGAAGCAGTCTGTACACACTCCAAATGCTGGTTCTCCTTGTTCGCATGTAGGTTTAGCACTCCGTTCCAAGAACATGGAAGTGCACGACTAAAAGTCCCAGTTCTGGTGTCACCACTGTGGGGTGGCCCTTCCGTGGAGGTCCTTGTTCCCCCATGGGATTTTTTTAAAAAAACACGGTGCGGAGCGTTGAAGGCTTCCAAGCAAACTTCTTAAGATGGTCAAGACGGAGGAACAAGAGGCCTCCTCCCTAGACCTCCTTCTTGTCTTATCTTTGCAAACCTGATTTAGGCATTCAAGGCTGGTGAACATGAGGGGAAAAAACCCACGTTTTCCTCTCTATTTTAAGGGAACACCTATCTTGATTGAGAAGGTCTACGCTGCCTAGAAAGACATCACTGCTGCTAAATTGAGCCAGAAAAGCAATAGGACAAAAATAACTAGGGGGGAGGGTTTTGGTGGGGCGAGGGCAGGTCAAAGATTACATTTAAGGCCAACTAACCGTTGGCTGGGTGTTCTAACTTCTATGATGGTTAAATCTCAGGTTTCAGAAGGCCTTTTAGTAACGACTTTTGTGAATATCCGTTTCAAACATTGCCAAAATAGAATGCGGCCTGGTTCTCCTACACTACCTACTTACTACCCCATATTGGCCCATTAAATACGAAAATGGCTCGCTGACTTCTGTTATCGACAGCGAAGGTTATCTTTTCCCCAAAGAGAAATTTTTAAAAATATATTTTTTTAAAAAAATAACAATAAAACCAATTATTTGTGGTATGATGGCAAAAACTCTCCATTTGATGCCAAATGCTATCCCTTCCAATGCACGGGGGGGGGGGGGAGATTTAAAACACTGTTTGATTTAAAATGCTTTAAAACAAAATAAAAAAAAATTATCTCGTTTGGGCTGATGGGTTTACTCAGAGGACGAACGTTTTTGAGCGCTTTATGTTGAGTTCCATATCTTGGGAGCTATCTTTTTATTTTTATTGTATTTATTTATGTTTCCAAAGAAAAACCAAAAAACCATCCCTCAAAATAGCTCTGGAGTTTCCTGGTGCTACGTCAATGGCCAATTGGATTTGTTTTTTCTCCCGCGGCGAGGAAAGGTTTGATTGCCATAAAGGGGTGATCACAAAACGGGGAGATCTGGCCTTAGCTGTTGACGGTTAGTGTGAAAATGATCCGTCCCAGAAACCGATCCTTGTTCACCGTGTTGACAATCCCTTCCCCGTTCAGCTGGCACTGAAGGTCCAGGGTTTGGTTTCTTGTAATTCCTGTGAAATGAATGGCTATCACGGGCTGCGTGTAGTTCACCTGGAAAAGGATCAACCAAGCGAGACCTTTTATTTCAGACTCGGAAACGGCGCAAAACGGAAAGCAATGAGAAACAACGTAAGCGATAAAACGTTTACCGGTGGGCTCTAGGAACAGGTTATCCCTTCGAGCAGTAACCATCATTAGAAAGAGAAAGCCCTGAATAAAATGACGGACAGGTAGTCCTCTGATTAGGACAACACTTGGGCCTGGAACTCCCACCGCTAAGCCATGGGGTCGCTTACACCTGATTTTATGCACTTTGTCACCACAGTTCTTAAGTGAATCGCCAGAGGTTTGGGTGAATCCCACAGTTGTTAAGCTTCCATGGACTTTGGTTGTCGGAAACTCCCTGTTGTGGACTGTCAGAGGGGCCGGTGGCCGAATCGGATGAGGAGGTGGTGTGGGAATCAGGGTTAGCATCAAGGCAGCCTGAGAGCTCTGAGGGGGAAGAGGGAATGGAGCAGGAGGAGAGAGAGACAGATAGAGGTGGAGCCTGGGCCCTCAGATGGAGAGTCAACGGCCCCCAGGTCTGGAGGTGGTTGATGAGGAAGAGGAGGAACAGCTGGGTCCAGTGCCGGATGCACAGAAGGCAGAGGAGAGGAGAGAAATGGAAATCTATGGGCTGGTCCTTGGGATGGAAGAGTCACCACTGCTGGAGAAACCCAACCCTAGTTCTGGGGATAAAAGGCAGGGGGCGGAGATGAATGGGTGTGGCAGACAACTAATCATCTTCCGGATGGACGGACGGACTTGTTAGCTTATGGTGAGAGAGAAACTGTTTGTCAGGGCTGCCAGCACTCCTAAGGGCCTCTAGCACTTAGTGTAAGCTTCCTGCAATTAGTGTAGGTTCGAATCCCACCAGGCTCAAGGTTGACTCAGCCTTCCATCCTCTCGGGGTAGGTAAATAGAGGAACCAAGATTGTTGGGGCCAATAAGCTGACTTTGTAAAAATGCCTCTTGGGGGGCCAAAAGCCCTAGTAATAATAAGCAGGCATATACAATGGAATGAAGGCTATTGCCGAGCACTTAGCATGGTGCTCCATAGACTGTAAGCCGCCCTGAGTCTCCGGAGAAGGGCGGCATATAAATGCAAATAAAATAAAATAAATAATAAAAGGAATCATTGCTTCCACTACAGAGGGTTTGTCGTGTTTGGGGAACACTTCCCAGAAAGATCACAAATAGTGATCACATGCTCCTGGGATGCTTTAAATATATGCCAAGCACCCAAAATTTGATCCCACAGCTGTGGGACAATGCAACAGTACAAGGAAGAGCCTGTTTTTCAGTGCCTCGTAACTTTGAATGGACATTCAACTAAAGGTTTAACTACCTCTTTTGGGCAAAGTTCTGTCTGAAATGGTATGGATCTCCTGCTTGAGCAGGGGTTGGACTAGAAGACCTCCATGGTCCCTTCCAACTCCGTTATTCTCTAGCTGAACTGGTATTAGGTCATTCAAAACACAATTGTAACTTGGATACAAAATTGTAAAATAATTTTTCAAGCATCAGTAGAGCAGCACAAATGCTGGCAGAATTGTGCAGGCTGTATCTCCAGCAGTTCAAAACATCTGGAGGCCGCCAGTGTGGACTTTCTCTCCAGAAAGCATCCTCAATACCACAGGGGGTGATTCACACAAGCATTAATCCAACCGTTAAATTTCTACTTACGTGTGTAAGTTTGCCATAATAAGGGAAATACATGGGATCAAAGGTCTCGCTTGGGAAGAAGTCTAGTGACTGGAGGTGACTTGGTTCGCCTTTCTGCAATCCAAAACAGAATAATTAAGCCAACATATGCAACAAATCTACCACAGACGACTCCGTTGATAGAAATCGGCTAGCCACTGTACCCAGATATAAAAATTGTCCTTCCCTTCTCCAAAACATCCTGACAATTTTGGATTACAAGCAGGGGTGGGCTTCAAAAATTTTAGCAATGAGTTCTCTGCCCGGTTGCTTGGTGGGTATGGCCTAGTCAACCTCTTGCACCACAGTGCGGTTGTTTGCCCTTCCCGGGCTCCGAAGGCTTCCCTCAAGCCTTCGGGAGGGCGAAAATGGCCTTCCCGGGCTCCGGAGGCTCTCTGGAAGCTGGAAACAGGCCTATTTCCGGCCTTCCCAAACTTCTGGGAGGCCCATTTTTCACCCTCCCCAAGCCGCTTTGCAAGCCTTGCACTTGCCTGCATCCAAAATGGGCCACGTGGGGATTCCGGGGAGGGGAGGGGCAGGGTGGGTGGGGCCAGCCAGGAGTGGGTTTTGGGGGTTCTCTGAACTGCACAGAATCTTAGGTAGAGTCTCTCCCGAACCCCTGCAAACCCCCAGCAGCCCATCCCTGATTACAAGCAGTCCTTCACTTAACGGCCAAAATGGTCTCCAACAGTTCTGTTGCCGAGACATTTCTTCAGTGACTTTTGCCCCATCTTATGACCCTTCCTTACCACAGACGCATTGGTTAGGTTAGTAACGTGGTTGTTAAATGAATCTGGATTCCCCGTTGACTTTTGCTGGTCAGAAGGTCTCAAATGGGGGTCATGGGATACCAGCCCATAGATTTCCACTGCTCTCCTCTGCTCTGCCTTCTGTGCATCCGTGCCTCAGGCGCCGGACCCAGCTGTCATAAGTATGAATCGGTGGCTAAACATCTGAATTTTGATCAGGTGACCAGGGGGAGGTCGCAAGGGTTGTAGGCAGGGGTGGGATTCAATGTTTTTAACAACCAGATCTGTGGTTGTGGCTTAGTTGGTGGATGTGGCTTGGTGGTTATGTGATTGGCTGGACGTGGCCAACTCAATATCACTCACATCGAGGCACGCATCTCCTCGCCTGGCCTCTTGTGACTGTGGGGATGCTGCAACAGTTATAAGTGTGGAAAAATGGTCATAAGTCACTTTTTTCAGTGCCATTGTAACTTTGAATGGTTACTCTACACAAGCAAAATACCAGCAAAGGAGGGGAAAAAAATTCCAGATAGATTCGTGAGACAGGAAGTCTAGTCCTGCCAAGAACGTAATAAGGATTAACGGAGAAGCAGTTTCTGTAAGCAACACCAGAATGTTTCCTTCCTGCCTTCCTTACAGGATTAGGCCTGTAATCTCTTCTAACAACCGGTTCTCCAAACTGCTTAGAATGTTAACAACCGGTTCTAGCGAATAGGTGCAAACCGGTAGAATCCCACCCCTGGTTGTACGTGTGAAAAACACTCCTCGGTGTTTTTCAGTGCCATCGGTAACCTCGAACGGTCACTAAATGAACTGTTCATTGCGGAGTATTTGTAATTGTTTTAAGGAACATGGGGCAAGTGATGAGCAGTTTTCCCTGCCAAAAATCCTGCAGAAATTATTGCCAATCAGGGGAGATCGGAGATCCTTGGCCTTGATGTAGACAGTGGCAAAAAAATGACAGAAGTAGTAAAATTGGGCGCAACTCAATGACCGCATTGTTTAGCGATTGGAGTTCGAGTCCCCATTGCAGTCGTAAGTCAAGGACTACCTGAAGACCCTTATAGCTAAACCAGGGCGGTTCCTCATGTCATTTACAGAGTGCCCAGGCTAGTAAAATCTGATTTAAATGGTAACCACCTCTTGCTGCTCACAGTATTCTGTCAAAATTGTGTCTCATTAAAAAGAAAAAAGTAAGGAGTTTGGATAGATTTGGCTCAAAGAGTTTTTGGCTGCCAAGAATATCTGGTGCAAATTTACAAATGAAACAAATAAAATCAAGATAATTTACCTGGATTTTGCAACTCACAGTAATTGGAGTGCCGTAGCCAGGTTGATACCCGATTATCTGCAAAAACAAAAGCTTTTTAATTCCCTTTAAAAACACATCAATTTTCTAAACTCTTGTTTTGCTGCCGGTAAAAATGAAAAAAAAACGAGATCAGAAGCTACAATCGTTTCAAACTTCCTATTGCTTTGTTTTCAAGGGCCACAGAACTGTTCACGCGGCCTTCCTCAATCTCTCCTTACCCAATTTTATTCTTATTTTCATCATCCAATTTATATGGCTCCCCATCAAAGTATATAAGATGAGGAAGCATCAGAGCCCAATATCTAGAGGAAGCGAGTTTAAGACTGCCACCTGACTTGAGACAATACAATATTGAAGTCCGTGTTTTTCAAACTTTGCAATGTTAAGATGGATGGACTTCAACTCTCCTAGAGTCAACCTATTCTCCAAAGCATCAGAAGGCAGGACAAGAAGCCACGGATGGAAACTCACCAAGGAGAGAAGTAACCTGGAACTAAGGACAAATTTCTTGGCAGTTGGAACAATAAACCTCCAGAAGTTGTGAGGGTTCCATCACTGGAAGCTTTTAAGAAGCGATTGGATCGTCATTTGCCTGGAATAGCATAGGGCAGCGGGTCTTCAAACTTAACAGCTTTTAAGACTTGTGGACTTCAACTCCCAGAATTCCTCCTCCAGTCATGTTAGCTCAGGAATTCTGAGAGTTGAAGCCCACAAGTCTTAAAGTTGCCAAGTTTGGAGACCTCTGCTATAGAGAGAGGGTTGGTTAAGAAACATGAGAATAAATTTAAAAATAAATACATCAATACGACGTATTTGCTTCACCACTGGCGTGAGTCGTTTAAAGACCGCTTTAGTTAGCCACGGACATGCTGTTTTCTCAAGTCGGCTAGATGACCCAATGAAGGACCGTCACGAGTTACAACTGTGGCCATAAGTCAAGGACTATCTGTATTAGTCTGCTGTATCACTGGATTGCAAGGTAGTGAGGGAAGCTCAGAACAGCAGTGGGAAACCACAGATTTGAGAGAAGGTGGTAGGAAGACCAGAATAACCTGACACCCCTCCATGCCATATATGTAGAACAGGAGTCTTCAAACTTGACAGATTTAAGATTTGTGGATTTTAACTCCCAGAATTCCTCCTCCAGTCATGTTAGCTCAGGAATTCTGGGAGTTGAAACCCACAAGTCTTAAACTTGCCAAGTTTGAAGACCCTTAGCATAGAGTCTCCTGCTTGAGTAGGACTAGAAGACTTCCAAGGTCCTTTCCAATATTATTATTCTGTTAAGCCACCGTTCCTTCTCCCTCGCTTCGTGTCCCCCTACGTGCTTGACTTGAACTCACTACAAGCATCTAAAACCTCTCAAATCCCCAATATAATAATAATAATAATAATAATAATAATATAAATAATAATATAAGCAAGTATAAAATGACCTTACACGATTCATCTTTAGCAATATGCAAGGCTGGCCTTGTGAATATCCGAAGGTCTGGTCCTGAACTCCGGAGCACTTCATCAATTGGGACCTCTTGAATTGACAAGCTTTCTTCACCGCAGTTTCGTCGCTGTCTTGCACGAAATAGGCGCCCGGGGTGCAGGCGATGTTTCTGGTTTCTTGAACCTTGTCATCATACTCTAAAGACAACAGAGAATGTGGAGGTCCCGTAATGTAGATCTTACTGCAATATGTTTCAACGCTGGGCCTTTGTTCTGACCCAGCTCCCTCTGATATGAACTCAAAATATTCCTTTATTAGGAATGCCAGCAGCCCCAGCAAAAAGTTTTCTTGCAGAAATAGATACAAAGATTAAGAAGAATGGATTATTGTAAATAAACTAAGAGACCTTAAGAGATTGTTAATGTAGATATATTTATAATAATATATATATAAGATATATGTATTTGTTGATACTGTATATATAATGACAATATAAGACATAGATATCTATTGATATGTATGATAATAATGTATATAACAAGGTACATAAGATATATTTGTAGATGCCAAAACATCACAAACATGAATGAGATTTGTATTTTTGAAAAATGTAAAAAAAAACTATTTAAAAAAAGTTTTCTTGCAGATTCTCCCTCTCTCTCTCTCTCTCTCTCTCTCTCTCTCTCTCTCTCTCTGACAGCTCCACTACTACTACTATTACTACTACTACTACTACTCTAATTTGGCTGCTGGAGCAGTCGGCGGCTAACACACCACAACAGCTTTTCAGGATGAAAAAAGGCTCCTTCTCTTTTCAGAATCAGGCCTGGGAAGATGTCCATTGTGGATTTGGTTCTAAGACTTTCATATGTCTCTGATAGTAGTGGACTATTCCAGAGCAGCATATAGCGAACCAGTCTGGCCTAGTGGCTAGAAATTAAGAGACTGGCAGTTCTACATCCACCTTAGGCATGAAAGCTGACTGGATGACCCGGAGTGTATCAGAAATATAACAAAAACCAAAACGTAAATAAAGCTCCTTTAACGCCTTCAACTTGGCTTCACTGTTTAATTGTTCATAGTTGAAGATTAAACTGTTTTCAAAATAACATTCCAAAGGAAAGAAACACAGTTCAAATTCAAAGAGCCGATAACGAAGCAAAAACCCAAAATAAACCGCACTGAAGGAAGTTTCACGACAGACCAGGATAATTAATTACAAACTTCAAGAAGATAACCAGGCATAGTCCGTTGGAAGAACGTCAACCAAGATAAACCAACTCTAGGAATAAAACACTTAATTTGTCTCCAGCGTCTGTTAGCAGGTCCAGACTCTTATGCAGATCTCACACCTGCAACCCATGAAGAGGATCGTGGCCCTCTCCTCCCGAGTAGACCACATTTTACCCTGATCCTCTCCTCCCTGCGTGCCCTAAGATGGAGAGGGGATGGGCCTGGGTCTTCCTCTGACTGCTCAGCCGGCCTCTGCCCTTCCCCAGCCTCCTCCACCACCTCTGGAGCCACTCCCTGTTGGCTGTTCCTCCCTTCCTCAGAGTCCAACTCTACCAAGGGCATGACACACAGCTTATGCACACAATGTTTTTAAAACTACATATCTCTTTGTGGAAGGGTGCAATTTTTGCTTTTCTTAAAGGCAAATACCGTTCAAATAGCAAACTTGGGACGTGTTTCCCAAGTCTTTAGAGCTCTTAATAGCTGAAGATGTCAGTCAAATTGGCTTCGTTTTGTTTCTCTTTACCGTGTGGGATGGTTGGGTTTGAAATCAAAACAGGAATGGAAAAAGGAAATGCTGCTGCAGCTTTTTGGAGGCAAAGAAAAAGAAAGTAAACACAGACAATGAATAAACAGTTTACACAAAGGAGGAAAGGAAGGGCACCTTTTAAGAACAGTTCCAGGTTGTCCACATAAGGCTGCCACGAACTAGGTTGGGAGACTCTGAAGGCAATGTTGTAGCCGTGGTTTATGTATGGCCTAATCGTAACTCCTGCGAAAATAAATTTCAAAAGGAAAAATAAAACAGAATTCTTAGATCAACCTCCCCAAAGCATCTTTTCCTATGATGTTGACCAGCTCTTCCCCAAAATATGGCAGATGCAAGGATGATGAAACATACCCAAATTGTAAATGGGTATGGATCAATTATTTCATATCCACATTGTAGTTGCCCCTAATTTTAGCCAGAATAGCAATAACACTTATATGCCACTTCATAGCACTTTACAACTCTAAGTGGTTTACAGAGTCAGCCTCTTGCCCCAACAATCTGGGTCCTCATTTGACCAACCTCGGAAGGATGGAAGGCTGAGTCAAGCCTGAGCTGGCGAGAATCGAACTGCTGGCAGTCGGCAGAATTAGTCTGCAATACTGCATTCTAACCACTGCGCCACCACATATCTTCTGCTCATTCTACCTGGTCGGACCGGTTCTATAGAACCAGTTGTTATGATTCTGCCCAATTTGGAGAACTGGCAAATCGCACCCCTGTCTGGCCCCGCCCCTCCTCGCCCCGCCTACTCACTCCTTACCTGGCATGAGCGCCATCCAACTTGCCTGCGTTAGCCTAATTTTTTATAAGTTGCTATTTTTCTTTTTTCTTTTTCCCGACTATCAGCTGTTCTGCTGTGCCGGAAGATTTAGATTAGCTAGAAAGCGGGAAATCATTGGATTTCTTGCTTTCTAGCTAATCTAAAAGCAGAGCTGAACCTTCCTTAGGACTGAAACTTCTGTTTTTCAGTGCAGACTCAGGTAGAAGATTGCAGAATGGTAGATCTCTGAGTGAACCTGTGATTCTGTGAGCAACTCAATCTTGCCTGCCTGCTTTGCCAGATTTGGGGTAAAAGTTGCTCTTTTTTTTAATAAAAAAATTCAATATTTACAATATTTACATACAAGCCACATCCACCCAGTCACGTGTCCACCAAGCCATGCCCAGTCAGTAAGCCAGACCACCCAGTCACATGACTACCAAGCCACACCCACAAATTAGGCTACCCCCACAGAACTGGTTGTTAAGAAATTTGAATCACCCCCCCCCCTCCCCTTGCCTGCACACCCTTGGTGTCTTCCCTTCCAATGGACGCCTTACAAACCCCACTGGAGCACTTACCTGGCGGGGCAACTCTGTCCCTGTACCTCGGCGTGTAGGGGCTCAGCGTGATCAAGACTACGTACATATACAATATGAACATGCCAGCCAGGAACGTGTACAGGACAATGTAAAACAGGAGTATCAGACCTGAAAGACAGAGTAGAGTTATTAGCTGATGGCCTCCTGATGGCCTCGTGATGGCTGCTCCAGAAATATGTATCTCTATCTCTATCTCTATCTCTATCTCTATCTCTATCTCTATCTCTATCTCTATCTCTATCTCTATCTCTATCTATCTATCTATCTATCTATCTATCTATCTATCTATCTATCTATCTATCTATCTATCTATATATATAAAGTGGAATACCAATTACGCATCATCACAAAATCTCCAGAACCGTAAAGCCTACAAACTTGACATTTGGCCCATACGTTCCTCTTGGCTTCTAGGTGCTCACTAAGAAAGGATTTTTTGAACTGACCATCAGAGCATTAGTATTTCCTATATTATTATTATTATTAATACGCTCTGATGCTAAGGAGTTCTAACTCCCCCTCTCCACCTGAAAAGAAATCTGTTCCAAATGCAAAACACAAGCAGAGGAGGAGTTTCTGTTTCAGTTTTAGTTTCATAGCATCAAGCAGCTTTAGTACAGAACAATTGAGCTAAGCCACGCCCAGGCTCCTTGCTGTTTCCTTGCTCACACAGCAAATACTGTTTCAGTTTCCAAACAGCCCTCGACTCTCACACACTTGACAGGACGCTAGTCAAGATGAATACTGGATGGATGCTGGTAGGCAGAGGCAGAATTTTTCCCCCCTTATTTTCCTCCCTGTCTCCTGCACCGATAAAGCACCAGAAGACAGAATAAGACGCAACTGATGGAAACTAACCAAGGAGAGAAGCAGCCTAGAACTAAGGAGAAATCATGACGGTGAGAACAATCAACCAATGGAACAACTTGCCTCCAGAAATTGTGGGTGCTCCATTAATGGAGGTTTTTAAGAAGTGATCGGAGGTCCATTTGTCCGGAATGGTATAAAGTCTTCTGCTTGAGCAGAGGGTTGGACTAGATGGCCTCCAAGGTCCCTTCCAACTCTGTTATTCTGTGTTCCAGTTGGCCAAAGAACTGCATGCTTTCTCCTAAGAAGATCTTTACACTTGGCCAATAAAAAAAGCTAGACACAAAGGCAGTTTTTCCCCAAATGCCATCACTCTGCTAAACAAATAACTTCCTCAACACTGTCCAACTATTTACAAAGTCTGCACTACTATTACTATTAATCTTCTCATCACTCCTTAATGCCCCTCCCCTCCACTTGTGACTGTATGACTGTAACTTTGTTGCTTGTATCCTTACGATTTATATTAGCTGTCTCCTAGTATGATTTGATTACTTATTGTGCCCTATGACTATCATTAAGTGTTGTACCTTATAATTCTTGGCTCTTGATGAATGTATCTTTTTTTTTATGTACACTGAGAGCATTTGCACCAAGACAAACTCAAATCACACTTGGCCAATAAAGAATTATATTTCTATTTCTATCTCTATTCTATTTCTATTCGATTTCTATTCCTATTTTATTCTATTTCCATTCTAGTTCTATTCTTCACTCCTCTATTCTATTCTATTTCTATTCTATTTCTATTTCTATTCTATTTCTATTCTATTTCTATTCTATTCTATTTCTATTCCTATTCTATTTGATTTCTATTTCTATAGTATTTCTGTTCTAATTCTATTCTATTAATTCCTCTCTTCTCTTCTCTTCTATTTCTATTCTATTTGATTTCTATTTCTACACAATTTCTATTCTATTCTATTCTATTCTACATTCCTCTATTCTATTCTATTTCTATTCTATTTCTATTCTATTTCTATTCTATTTCTATTCTATTTCTATTCTATTCTCTATTCTATTCTATTTCTATTCTATTCTATTTCTATTTCTATTCCTATTCTATTTGATTTCTATTTCTATAGTATTTCTATTCTAATTCTATTCTATTCTATTAATTCTTCTCTTCTCTTCTCTTCTCTTCTCTTCTCTTCTCTTCTCTTCTCTTCTCTTCTCTTCTCTTCTCTTCTATTTTATTTGATTTCTATTCGATTCGATTTCTATTCCTATTCTATTTGATTTCTATTTCTATACTATTTCTATTCTATTCTATTCTATTCTATTCTACATTCCTCTATTCTATTCTTTTTCTATTCCATTCCATATTCTGTTCTGTTCTATACTTTCCTGATTTCTATTCTATTCCATTCCATTCTCAAATTATATTCTATTCTATTCTCCCTGAACAGCGGGTTAGACTAGACAATCTCTAAGATCCCTTCCAATTTTGTTATTCTGTGATCCTGTTAAACGGAGAATAAAGCCCAGGCCTTTTGGGAAAAAAAAAAAACAACCCCAAAATTAAAAATGCACGAAAGCCAATCCTCTATCCACCCCATGGAAGCTTCTTGCTGTGTTTTGATTTCCCAGCGGGAATCCCAAATGCATTTTCCAAAGCAGGCTTTTAGCGCAGCTGTGACTTTTTGGCCTCTGCGTTCCTGAGGTGTTTACGTTACGGGGAATTTTGAGTTCTGGGAACAAACCGGCCGGCCGTGGGGACAGGACATGTGGGGGGGGCCAGGGGGGAGCTGCTGAGGGGGGTGGGGGAGAAACAAAACTTAATTTGGACCCGTGAGTTTTTTTGGCCTGGAGTCAAGAAGGGCCGGGAGGGAACCTCTCTTTGAACACAGCAAGGGGGACGCTGCTGGCCAGGCATGGAATGGCTCATACGGGGCATTCGAACTGGGATGTGGGTAGACTCAAGACCAAAATGGAGAGCCCCTCCCCCACCAATTTCTGTCGCTAAGTGAAGCATTTACGGCAGCACCTTGCCTCGCTGTGCAAACTTTCCTGCCACCGTTGTCCGTGGAGCTCTTGCAGTTGTGAATGCAGGGCGGTCCTCGTCTTACTAAACCACGACTGAGTCCCCAAGGCCTGCCGCTAAGCGAGACGTTCCTTCCGTGAATGCCACCCCATTTTAGCACAGCTGACCAGTGAACCCCTGGAGTTGTGAATGCAGGACAGTCCTCATCTTACGACCACGACCGACTCCCCAACGCCTGTCGCTAAGCGAGACATTCATTCTGTGAAAGCCATCGGTCCTCATTCGAAGGCAGGTTGGGTAGCCATTGTTTTTTCTGCAATCCTAATCACTCTCTGGAGTCTGTGTCTGTCTTGTTGGGTTGCAGAGCCAAACCAGACAGTTATAAAGGTGCAGATGACAGACTCAGAAGTGGATCAGCAGCTCCTTGAGCTCAAAGGCGGAAGAATCAAGCCCAAAATATTTGGCATAACAGAGTTTCATCCTTCTCTTAATTTCACCCAGGAAGGAAAACGTTTGGCACAGAGGAAATCCTCAACTTACAACCATTCCAATGTCATTTTTAATGACCTAATAGTAAAACAGTTCAGTTCAGAAAATCCAGGCAGTCCTTGACCTATGATGGTTTGCTTAACGACTGTTGAAAGGCACTGAGAAAAAAAGGGAGTTCTATGTGAACTGAAGAAGCGTCATGGATGAGGAGCGAAACGTCTTCAAAGAAAACCTTCTTGGAAAAAAATGCATCTTTGGGACCACCATGACTGGGATGACTGAGAATTTCCATAGCCACAGTTTCTTGGTTTCTAGCCTGATGCACTTAACTCTTTTACTATGTACCTTTTAAACTACAGTATATTGGAATGCATTTTTACAGCACGCTAATAACAGAACAGAATAACAGCGTCATTTCAGACAAAGGAGTGTCCAGTGTCTTCTTAAAAATTCCCAATGTTGGAACATTCACAACATGTTCCACAGAATTAACTGTTGTTCCACAGAATTAACTGTTCTCACTGTCAGAAAATTTCTTCTTCATTCTAGATTGGATTATTCCTTGATGAGTTTCCATCCATTGCATCTGGTCCTACCTTCAGGTGCTTTGGAGAATAGCTTGACCCCCTCTTCTTTGTGGCAGCCCCTCAAATAAACTTCCCCAAACCCCAAAAACTTTAACCTTAGACTGTCTACTATTGACCTCACCCCTTTCCTAAGAGGTCCGTAGGGAGCGTGCATAAGCGCACCAACGTGCCTACCGTCCCTGTCCTATTGTTTCTTTTTATTTTTCTTATATGTCTCCATTTCATGTATTCATAACTATGTTTATACTTATAACTGTTATCTTATAATCTATAAATAAATAAAGATGCTATCATGTCCCCCTTACTCCTTCTTTTCATTAAATTAGACACACACAATTCCTGCAACCGTTCTTTATATGTTTGAGCCTCCAGTCCCTTAATCATCTTTGTTGCTTAAGGTTGCCCTCTTTGGAAGAGCTTTATAGCCTCTGCTGCCTTAAGAAAGTTCAAAACATCTTTAAAGATCCATCTCATCCTGGGAACCCTTTTTTTGAACTACTACCATCTGGCAGATGGTACAGGACAATAAAAACAAGGGCAAATAGGCTGAAAAACAGCTTCTAATGCATAAATGAAGGCTAGCAGTCTTAAACCAAATTTGCAAGCTACAAATGATGCTTGTAAAACTCTTGTTTCAGCTCACTATGTGAATTCTCTCATTTTATTAAGACGGATGAAGCAAAGCAAGAAATGTGCTTGTAGGAACAAATTAATAATATCTGCATAACCAAAATTTTGCTCCATGTTTACTCCTCCCTGGATAGATTCCTGGTGTTAAACTGAAAATGTTTCTTACCCACTCCATTTTTAAAAAGCAACATGGTGCACACGGAATGCAGTATTGATACAACTTTCATCCTTATCTCAATAGGAAATAAATGACAAATGATAAATTTCACTTACTCCAGCTCTTAGCAGACCGGCCCAAACATTCCCGGGTTTCTGGATTCCAAATGAAAGTTTTAAATTCTTTAATCCTTTCGGCTCGCGTTTTCTTGCCCATCGTTTCTTCGTTCTTCTGTTCCTCTTCTGCATCCAGCTGATGTCTCTCTTCATCCTTATTTCTCTGGAATGATGACAAAGCAAATCCCCCACACACCATGAGCAAAATGTACTGGCCTACTTTTGCTGGTTGTTTTCATTTCTTCCTTCCACCACCCCCTACCCTCTGGTCCATCATTCCTTCCCAGTAAAATAATTCCATTTGTCAGAAATAAGCACCGGTGGCTTTAATCTCCAGAGTCGGTGGAAAGTTTCCATTGTGTCATCATTGCTTGCTCCTTATCGAATCTTTTCGAAGTGGGAAGAAGTTTTAAAGAGAGAGAAAGTGTGAGAATGCTTGGGCACCTCAAGGGTTGCTGAATATACCCAAATGATGAAGGCAGGCAGACCTACATAAATGTTTGGGGTGTGAGATAATTGGATCCTTCAACCAAAGCACCCAACGGAGCATTTTTTTTTCATTCTTTAGTTTTATTATTTCCAGAAAAATTATCTCTGAATGGGGAGGAGGAGGAAGTGGAGGAGGGAGATTGTGCGGTCCTTGGTGCTCTCTGAGGATTCTTGATTTTTGGCTTGGCGAAGTTTTATTGCTCAACAAGAGAACGCAGTCAAGGCTGCACGGTGATGAGGGCTGTCACTAATGAGATAACCTAGTAGGGTATTGAATTGTCTGCAGGCAAACAACCAAGTTCAGAGAGCACCAAAGACCCTACAGTCTTCGTCCTTCTTTTCCTCCTTCTCTTTCTCCCTGCAAACCCCACTCCTTTCTGGCACTGAGGATGTTCCCTCATCCAGCAATGGAATATCTGCAAGTAAACATCACAGGGGGATGCATCTTTTCCCTCCTTCTCCTCCTCTTCCTTTCCACAAACCTCACTCTCTTCCAGCACTGATGATGTTACCTAGATTGGCAATGAAACATCTGCAAGGAAACTAGCAAGCTCAGAGAGCAACCAAGGACCCCATTGCTGCCGCCTTCCTCCCTTCTCCTCCTCTTCCTCCCTGCAAACCTCACTCCCTTTTAGCACTGATGATGTTAACTGAAAGCCACTCTTTCAAAGGCTTTACTGCAGTGACACCCACTCCTCAAGGAGTCACTTCATCCCCCTTCCTCTTCCTCCATCCCAGAGATGGAACTGCTGGTGAGTCACCTTTACCCATTTACCAGTATGGCCACGGTCCTTTTTAACCAAAAGAGCATCGTTTGTTTGTTTTTTTAAATTTTGTATTTTATTTTATACAAACAATCCATCTTCCATTTAAACAGTGTGTCACCTGGGTACAAATACCTTGTGCAATAACAATGACAGTTAATACATATTCATTACTATAGTATCAATATTCTATTCTAACTTTATACTACTATGCATAATATGTCTAGTTATTATAACAATCCCCATCTTAGCATATTTAATTCTTATTCACGTCCTTACTATTTTTTGCTAATTTTCTTTCATTCCTAATTTCCATATTTATTCTCCAGCCATTGATAAAATAGATAATATCATGTAATGTTCAGGTTGTTCCTGGTTAATCTAGAAGCAAGGACGATGATGGAGATGATGAGAGAAACACACAGGTAGCTCTCGACTTACAACAGATAGTTTAGTGATCATTTGAAGGTTACCATGGCACCAAAAAAGTGACTTATGACCGTTTCCTCTGCTTATGACCACTGCAGCATTCCCATAGTCACGCCATCCAAATTCAGACGCTTGTGAGATAATTAGGAAGAGACTGTGTTGCACAGAAATGGACAGACTTATGTAGAAGATTAAACAGAAAGAAGACACAGAATATTATCAAACATGGAATTTATTCTACCAGTGGTTGGAAAAAAAGGGGGCAGAGAATAAGAAGGTAATTTGTATTGCTAAGTGAATAAAATAAGCCAGACAACACAATGTTTATTAAGCACTAACGAAAAAAGAAAGTTAATAAAACTTTGCATGTTTTTTTAATTCAGACATTTGGCAACTAACTGATATTTATGACAGTTTCAGAGTGTTTTGATCCAGGCTTCCCAAAATCATGAAGCAGACTCCTCGTCCTGATAAAACCCCTTTTATTTAGGTTAAAGTGAATTCTTCTGCAGAAAAGTCCCGGCAAACAGTCTTTCATGAGATTTCACAACTACAGACCTTTATCAGGCTTGAAGAGTTGCCAGGATGATATCTTCCAAATGCCATGCTGTAGCAGAAATTACTTGGCAAGAAGTCAGGAACAGATATTTGCCCTAATGAATTGAACTATTGTCTCCTGCAAACACCACACCCCCTTTTGCTCCTCTTTATTCCCTATGGGAGGGGCCATTTACCGTCCATCCTGTGCCTTTACTCCCGAGTTGACCCTTGTTCCTTAACTGTTCCCTTCTCCTGGCAGCTCTGTGCATGAGCACACTGAGAACAGGCTCTGGCAGTTCTTCTTCCCCACTGATCTCCGACTCAGAAGGCAGCTGATAACTGTCAGAGGGCCCTGGCCCCATCTGTGCCTCTGATGCAGAGCCCTCATCAGAGCCTTCTCCAGACTCCAGGACTGGCCCATGTTCCTCCCCAACCTCCTCACTGTCCGAGTCTGCCATCAGCTCTGCTGGTGGGCCACAACACAGAGTCCTGAGGTCATGTGACCCCATTGACAAGCGAAGTCAACCAGGATGCCAGATCCACTTCACAACCATGTTACTAACTTCAAAATGGCAGAGTTTCACTTAACTACGGTGGCAAGAAAGGGCATAAAATGAGGCAAAATTAACTTAACAGCTGTCTCGCTCGCTTAGCCAACAAAATTTTGGACTCCACGGTGGTAGTACATCAACCTGTTTTCTACACCTGGCAAAACGGTTATACAGTCAACAAGCTACAATTAAGAGGGGTCACAGAATACAAGCTACTTCGTAGCACAATCACTATCCTGGTCAGATCTAAGATCTACGATGTTCAGGAAAGTGGACTGTTAGGTACATGGAGATTAGGATGGCTGCCAAAAACCAATGTAATTTTATCAATGCTGTCATCCCACAAATACTGACATTGGAATTTTTGGGCACACCTTCCTGCAATTAAATTTCTTGAAACCTTTCAATGTGGCCGGGGAGGGAAGGGTTAGTTAGCCACTTTGGTTCGCAAACCATGGTTTATGTCTTAACATGTTATGCATACCCTGGAAAATCACATTTTATGCACTCATACAGTTAAACAAACCACAATTTAATGTGATGCATGAATCTAGAGAATGAGAAACTCCTTTGGAGTTCATTGAAATAAGCCGATAGAGCCAAAAAATACTTGGATGGCACATACCCTTCCGGGCAAGAATGCTTGAATCAAACCATGTTCAAATTGTCGTCTTAAGTCAATGAAGGCCCAGTTAATGATATGCCTCAATGAAACTGGCCATATTTTGGACTCTGATTTCATTATTCCCTATTGAAAACAACATCAATCCACCGCAGCTTTTATATTCTTTGATAAACAACGATTCCATCTGCCTAATTACGCCCAACCCTTCGTATTTCCCTTTCTCCTTCTAAATATTCCACACCAGGGGCATCAGCTAAGCCCAGAGAAAAGTGGTATAAATGCAGTTTTTGGCACAGGTCTCTATCAAATTAACTTTAGCAACGTGGGAACACCGGAAGAGAATCAACACCCAGTAAGGTTCAACTTACCAGAGTTTGGAGTTGGTTTGTGTGAGGTTCTTTGGAAGCTCCAGAGATGTCATTTGTAGCCATTGCTTTGTAAAAAAGAAAACTTCCCCCCAAAAAAACTGCAAAAGGGGAAATAGGATCAATATGAGAAGCCAGCTCCAGAATTAAAGAACTGAACCCACTTCTACTGCCTCCACAACGTTCAACCGAGGTTCTTTTCTGAAAACCATCCAGCCTCGTGTTTTAGAAAGCAAGATTCGGGTCGTTCCACAGAGGAATGCGGGGAGCAATACCCCAAAACTGACGGTTGAAACTTTTGGGAATTTCTTTGCTGCCAAGTGCCAAGCGGCGGAGGTTGCTCTTTCAATGTTGCCCCCAGGAGGAGAAATGCAGTTGGCCAGCCGTCAAGAAAGGGGGGGGGGGATTGCTTTCCTCTGGCAGGTGATGTCATGTAATTCAAGGCTAAATAAGCATTCAATGGCCCTGTCCATCAAAGACCACTGGAGAAGACCTTGTCTAAAGAGAAAGCAGAGCCATCCTGATTGCATCTAGGCAAGCCTAGGATCAGTTTTTAGACCGTTGTGACACTGTTGGGCTTGAATGGAAAGCAGAGAGACTGTACAAGCAAACATGCTCCTGTCAGTCATGGCCGGGTGGACAGGACCATAGAAAGTTTATTTGATTGCTCTGAAAAGTTCAGGGACTCAGATGTGGCTATATTTACCTCTCTGTGCTCATTCAGGCTGGGCGGATGGGATTCTGCGGGGTCAGTTTTCCCAGCTGTCTAAGGTTCCACAAATCATCTCAAGAACCTCCGAGGAGAGCCAGCGGCCTCCACTCGCCCCCATGCCGAAGTTGGGTGCTCCGGTTGGGTTCCTGGTGGTACGAAATGAGGCTTCCTCACCTCCCCAGTTTGGGGGTATCCAGTGCTGAGGCATTCATCTTGGTATCTCAGCCTTGCTTTGCCTCTTTGGGCAATGGCTTAACTAGCAGCAGTTCTCTGAGCCAAGCTTTAAACCAGGGATGTCCAACCTCGGCGACTTTTAAGACCTGTGGACTTCAACCCTCAGAATTTGCCAGCCAACCCTGCTTGTTTCATGTTTTCATGTTTCATTTTTAGATCGTAAATCCCCGAGGACCGAAACATCCATCCACCCATCGGTTCTTTCCGAAACATCCTGACCATAAGGCAGTGCAACGAAAATTAGGAATGCACCTGTTGTTTCCAAAGTTCTCTAAAGTTATCTTAAGTTTAATGTAGTTTAAATTAATACCAGTTCAGTTGTTCTCACCCCACCCATGGGGGAGGGGGGGATCTGTCATGGTGCACATTTTGTCCCTTGCATTCTAAGGTCATTGATATTAGAATTAGAATAACAGAGTTGGAAGAGACCTTGGAGGTCTTCTAGTCCAACCCCCTGCTTAGTCAGGAAACCCTACACTATTCCAGACAAATGATTGTCCAATAACTTCTTTAAAACTTCCCGTGTTAAGAGCATTTACAACTTCTGGAGGCGAGTTGTTCCACTGTTTAATTGTTCTCACTGTCAGGAAATTTCTCCTTAGTTCTAGGTTGCTTCTCTCCTTGATGAGTTTCCCTCCATGGCTTCTTGTCCTGCCTTCTGGGGCTTTGGAGAATAGCTTGGCTCCCTCTTCTTTGGGGCAGCCCCTGAGATATTAGAACACTGCTATCATGTCTCCCCTAGTCCTTCTTTTCATTAGACTAGATAAAGATAATTCCTGCAACTGTTCTTCATATATTTTAGCCTCAGCTCCCTAACCATGTTTGTTTCTCTTCTCTGCACTCTTTCTAGAGTCTCAACATCTTTTTTGATTGTGACGACCAAAACTGGAGGCAGTATTCCAAGTGTGTCCCTGTTCCCCCGCTAGTGTATTTAATGTGCATCATGTGATCTTTTCAATCTGCTTCATGGCATTGGTAACCCACAGCATGAAAAAAAAATTGTCTACTCTCCCATCAATAGTGGTGTCATGCCCCGAACAGCTGATAGGGAGTGGGAGTGTGGCTCCATGGGCTGTGAAGGAAACTGGGGAAGGGCAAAGTCTGGCTGGGCAGAGCAGGAGAGAAGTAGACCAAGGGAGAGGGAGTTCAGAGGAAGACCCAGGCCCACCTCCTCTTCATACTAGGGCATGCAAGGAGGAATGGAGAAGGGAGCAACATGAGTTGCATGGCTTACGGGGAAGTAAAGGGCCCTGATTCCCTTCATTAGCCACACCTGGGAAGAAAGTTTTAAAAAGATGCGTGCTGAGACAGCATCTTCTGGGAGCAAACGTGAGTTTATCTTGTGTTGACTTTGCTTATCTGCACTCCTGGAATCCTCTCAACCGTGTTGAGTTATTGCCGTGCCTTCACATCTGGAATTCCTTCTCCTGCCCTGCCGACTAATTACCTCATTTTGCCTTGATTGGACTTATACAGTTTTTGTTGACCATGTTTTGGACTTGATTCTCTGCAGCCCAAGGCTGTTCGTGAGAGAGTTTTTCTCCAGCCCAGAAGGTAACCAGGATATTGCGGGGGCAAAGTTGGAGCTAATAAAGGGACTCCTACTGATGATCTGACAGGGTTGCCTTTGTGCCACGCCCCTTTGGGTCATCACAAGCGGTTAACTATGAGACAAGAACTAGCGGAGTTTCCCCAGACTGCTCTACATAGGCGTTTCTCCAGAGCAGTGTTCTTTAACCTCTGGACCTTGAAGCTGTGTGGACTTCAATTCCCAGAATTCCCCGATCCACCCCTCTTCAAAGTCCAGACGATAAGAAACGCTGCTCCAGAGCATTCTGGGAAGTTTAAGCTGATCATGAGGGAGTTGAGCCGTTCTCTTTAACCAATTAAGCCCCACCCCCACCCCCCACCCCCCATTAAACGAGTGGAAATTGGCTAACTAATGTCGCTGCAGGGGGAAATGATTTATCACTTGTATCTTTGATGTACACTGAGAACTTCTGCACCGAAGACAAATTCCTTGTGTGTCCGATTCCACTTGGCCAAGAAAGAATTCTATTCAAAAAACAAGCAAATCCTAAATCCATTGAAATCCAGATCTGAGATTTGGTAAAATGATCCAAATTATTTCGCGGATTTCCAGCCCTCCAGCCACTCTCCCTTTGTCCCCATCTCTCCTGCAAATATGATTTACCTATTTTTCCCATCACTCCCCCGCTACAAATCATCTCCAATGAATTTTGCGCCCAAATTGCCCTGCAGAAAGAGGCCACACTGAAAAAAATGGAATAACACTCTCTACATAGCCAGATAGTGTTTTCCAAAGCTGCTTCTATTTTTGGTTTTTGGGTGATCAAGTTACAGTGACCAGATTGAAGTCTGGTCTTTTCCCCTCTTTTTAAATTATCTTCTGCCCCCTCCTGGCTACATCTGACCCTCAAAGAAAGGATTTAATCCCCAGAGAGACCTGATTTCACAGGACTGACTTTTGATTTGGATTTTTCTTTCAAAAGGTTCCTTGAGCCTTAAAACTTGCCTGAGAAATCTCCCAAGAAATATACACCCTGAATTTTAAAATTTTGAGCCCCACAATCTTTTAGATCTCGATTCTGTGTTCCTGAGGAAGAATTCACATTGAAGGAATTTAAGGCACAGCTATACTTTTCAGATCTGCTTATTTCAGAGTTTATCAGGACAGTTTTGAACCAATACAACTGTTTTATGAGGGGAAAAAAATGTGTTTTTTTTTTCTTATTGGGTCTTATCCCACGGAAGCCCTTTTTCCAACAATTGCTGCAATACATTTTGCTTACATGATGTAACTTTTTCCTTGTTTATGAAGAACTTGCTTGATGCCCGCGCTTCACTACAAAACTATGTGGTCGGGCTTAGTTTTTGGGGAGAAAAATAAGGGGCAAACATTCTGCCTCTGCCTACCAGCATCCATCAGTATTCATCTGACTAGTGTCAGTGTGTGAGAGAGTTGAGGGCTGTTTGGAAATTGAAACAGTATTTGCTGTGTGAGCAAGGAGACAGCAAAGAGCCTGGGTATGGCTTAGCTCAACTGTTTTGTACTAAAGCTGCTTGGTGCTATGAAACTAAAACTGAAACTCCTCTCCTCTGCTTGTGTTTTGCATTTGGAACAGATTTCTTTCCAGGTGGGGAGGGGGAGTAGAACTAATAATAATAATAATAATAATAATGGAAATACTAATGCTCTGATGGTCATTTCAAAAAAGTCCTTTCTTAGTGAGCACCTAGAAGCCAAGAGGAACAGATGTGCCACATTTCAAGTTTGTAGGCTTTACGGTTCTGGGTTCTGGAGATTTTGGGATGGTGCGTGAGTGGCATTTCACTTTTTTATGTATAGATTTTGTGTATTCCTTTAAAAAGACGTGTGTTTTTGCAAAGACCTTCAGCCTTGTGCTTTCCTAATTGATTCCTCCTCTTCGAATTATAGTGGGAAATAGCTCAGGCTGGACCTTGAACATCAAAATCCATAAGTCATATATCGTCCAACCTAAGTGGTTTTTAAAAATCCTCTTTACATTAAACCTGCACATTTATCCGAAAATACGCCCAAGAGCCATTTATTGCAAACCGCAACCCTTAAAAAAAATAATAAAAAATTAAAAGACGGGCGAGATAAATCCGGCCTAAGATATTCCTAGCGGAGGAAGCAGCCAAAATTATACGATCGTAATAAATACGTTCTTAAGGAAAGGTTGGCCTGTCCCCCTTGCAAGGCCGGCGAATAATGCAGGTTTTGAAGGATCTTTCTCCAAGCCGACAATTCTGCAACCTTCGGTTGGCTGAACGGAGAGTTTCACCAAGGGAAAAAACGTGGCGCAGATGCATCTCGGAGACCATTTTCATCTCCCGAGCCAAGATCTATTATAATCGTTGCCTTTTTGGGAATTTGGGCTTGCGCGCCTGCAGTTTGCATTCCAGGCGCAATTCTGGCTCTTGGGAAGGGTTGGGTTTTTGGTTTTTTTTCCTCCCCTTCCTTGGCTTTGGCATCTCTCACCTCTGCAGAGGCGGAATCCAAAAGAACCCGTCTCCTTTCCGTGCCCGCCTACCCTCCCGACCCCCTGGATCGAGGCGCAAGGCTCTTCCACCCTTGGAATCCGGCGCATCTCAACCCCGCGGGGTGGGTAGGTCGGTGGGAGCGAGCCGGCCGCGAATCGGCGCAACAGCTGGGACACCATCACCATCGCCACCACCAACCCGGTTCGCCTCTGGGCGCGCAGCTGCCTCCGTCAGGCTCTCTTCCCCCGCCTCGCGCAAGCGCCACAAGCCGCCGGCGCCGACCGGGAGCGCTGCGGGAGGATGCTCCGTGCCCGGTAACTTGTGCGCGCTTTGCCGGCTCCACGGGCCGGGGAGCGGTGGGGGGAGCGCGCAGGAGACGCGCCGCCACCGCCATGCGCCAAGCTTTGGCTCCGCCGCGCTCCAGTGCCATCCCGCTGTCCACCTCGCTCGGTGAGTAGCTGGCAGGGCGGCCAGGGACTGGAGGATCGGGCGAGCTCCCGAGGGCCCTTTTCCAGTGGGGCAAAGCGCGCCCGGGCGCCGTGCGTAATTGGAGAGGTCCGGTTGGGCGCGCTCTTGGGGTCCCTCGGTCAGCTGGAGAAGTGGGTTGATGGCTTCAGGGCGAAGGGGGGGGGCTGTTCAGCCTCTCCCCTTTCCCTTCATTCCTTCCTTCTCTTCCTCCCCGCCCCTCCCCCCAAATTTCCAAGACACCCGCTTCCCTTCCCCCGCTCCAAATAAGGGAGAGGGTTAGATCTCTGGATTTGGAGCAGCCGGCCTGAACTTGAAGGGGTTCCCAGTGTAAGGAGTTTCCTGGGTGGCAATGGATCTCTTGCACAGTGTGAGGTGGGGGGAGAGAGAATGATGGGGACAAGCCCCCTCTGTGCCCCTTGGAGCTTTCCCAGGAAATTCAGGATAGTGCCAAAAATAGATAAGTATTTCAAAGAAAGGGGGAGGGAGGTGGCCTGCAACATTGAAAGCACCCCGATGAAAGGTGACACCGCCCCTCCTCTCTTCAGAACTAGGGTGCTTTCCTTTCCTTCCAGTTGCTTAAAACGATCTCTCCTTCCTTGTTTTCCCTTTTGGAATAGCAAAAGAAGGGGAGACCCCGAGTTAGCTGTTGCTTTTTGGGTTCAGATCACGTATAGGTTGGTCACTTGATCCAATGGTGGGATTCAAAAATGTTTACTACCGGTTCTGTGGGCGTGGCTTGGAGGGGTTGGCATGGCTTGGTGGGCGTGGCTTGGTGGGCGTGGCAGGGGAAGGTTACTGCAAAGTCTCCATTCCCTCCCACTCCTGGGGGAAGACTGCAAAATCCCCATTCCTTCCCCACCCCACTAACCTGCTTTCCAGCTCCATTCTCCTGTGCAGGGCAACCAAAGAAGACCCAGCCAATCAGCTGGGACTCGGGAGGCAGAGGATAGATGGGGGCGGAGCCAGTCAGAGGTGGGATTTGCCGGTTCTCCGAACTACTCAAAATTTCCGCTACTGGTTCTCCAGAACTGGTCCGAACCTGCTAAATACCACCTCTGACTTGGTCCCTTTGGTTTTCACGTCCCTGTTCTGCGGTTTCTCCAGGGGATGAACCTAACCTAGTTGGCCACCTTGTGGGTTGGTGGCCTACAATATGTGGCCACCATCCACCTTCTAGAGAAAGTCGTCTCAAAGCTCACAGCCCCTGCTTTGTAGGAGTGTGAATGAAGACTCGGTTCTTCAAACCTTCTGAGAACCACAATCTTCATTTTTGGGGTAACATTAGTGGATTTCCCTATGAGTGGTGCAGTGGTCGCCTAGAGGCGAAGCTCTCGCCTCACAATCGGGGAGGCTGTGAGTTTGATTCTAGGTAGAGGCAGATATTTCTCCCTCCGGGCACGTTCAGAATATATCTGCTGAATATAACTCCGTATTGGCAACAGGAAAGGCATCTGGCCAGTAAACAGTCGGTTCCATTGAGTTGCCTAGACTCCACCTCGCAAGGGTTTATCGGTCGTTAAAAGGAGATAATGATGATGATGATTGGATTTCCCTATTTCAACTGGAATGTTGACAGTGCCAGATAGAAGCTTGGTGTGTGGCATGCAGTAGCGTGTTTACTCATTTGCAATTACAGTCTGGAGCAGGGGTCCCCAATCCCCAGTCTGTGGACCACACCCGGGCCACAGCACGGCAGAAACTGGGCCACGCAAGCGAAGCCCCATCCATGGGATACAGGCAGCTGTCAACACCACACACCCTCCGGTCCACAGAAAAACCTTACTCCATGGAACCAGTCCCTGGGCCCCCCCCAAAAAATGGGGTCCATTGGTCTGGAGAATTCTGGAGAACAGTTGACCCTCCAGGTTGAATCTAGAAATATGCCAGGTGGTTTTAAGGTGCATCTGAAAGTGGGAAGAAATCCAGGATGCCAGCACAGATCTGAATTGCAGAAGCTGGAGATGTTCCTCCTCTGTGATTTAATATTTAGATGTTCTGTCATTCATTAAACTTATTTATTAGATTTATGACCAGCCTTCCCTTCAGGAGCTCAAGGTGACTTATGTAGCTCTCCCTCCTCTTGTTTTTCCCCACATCAACAACCTTGTGAGATACAAGGTTGGAAGGAGAGAGAAAGTCTGGCCCAGAATCAGCCAAAGAGCTTCCTCAAGATTGAAGCTAGATTTGAACTTGGTTCTGACAACTAAACCATCATATGGTATAAAACCAGGATTCCTTATCATCTTTAAAGGTAAAAGTTCCCCTCGCACATCCGTGCTTAGTTGTTTTTGGCTCTAGGGGGCGGTACTCATCTCTGTTACAAAGCCGAAGAGCCAGCGCTGTCCGAAGACATTTCCGTTGTCATGTGGCCGGCATGACTAAACACCAAAGGCGCATGGAACGCTGTTCCCTGCCCACCAAAGGGGTCCCTAATTTTCTACTTCTATTTTTACATGCCTTCGAACTGCTAGGTTGGCAGAAGCTGGGACAAATAAACAGGAAAGCTTACTCCAATCTGTGGCGCTAGGGATTCGAACCGCCGAACTGCCAACCTTTCTGATCGACAAGCTCAGCGTCTTAGCCCCTGAGCCACCGCGGCCCTTTATCATCTTTAGGTTGTTCTTTTCAAAGAGGGGTGGGAAAGAATAAAAACAATAAAAACACCTTTTGTTGGTAGAACATTGATTTTGGATGTTGAAGGTTTTCCTTGTAAAAAATGAAAGTCAACTTCTCTCTCTGCCCAAAATCTGGAGATGATCAAATTAACTAGAGTAGAGAACACTGGAAATCGTTAACCAGATGTTAACAATGTGTACGAACATGTAATATGTTCAGAAGTCTTCTTTCATGACCCAAAGGTGCTTTTTCAACAGGCAACTGGATCTTCTTGGGTTTCTTCCTTGAAGACATTTTGCTTCTCATCCAAGCTTTTTCAATAACTTCATAGAACTGAAGAAGCGTCTTGGACGAGAGACGTCTACGGAGCTTCTCGGTCATCCAGGTCCTGGTTGTCTCCAAGAGGGTTTTTCAAGAGGCAACTGGACTTTCTGGTTTTTCTTTGAAGATGTTTTGCTGCTCATCTAAGAAGCTTCTTCAGGTCTGTCTGGAAGGGTGGGGAATGGAAGGATTTATACTCCTTGCAGATGGCTGGTCATTTGCATCCTTTTAGCGAGTTGTTGAGGCCACTCGGAGGTTTATCTGTGTCACCTGAGTAGCGCAAATGGGTGTGAAGTGGCCTCAAGGACCCTCTTTAAGGGAGGCAAATGACCAACTGTCTGCAAGGAGTATCAGTCCTTTCATTCACCACCTTCCAGCTAGAGCTGAAGAAGCTTCTTGGACGAGAAGCGAAACATCTTCAAAGAAAAACTAGAAGGTTCAGTTTTTTCTCTTGAAAAAAAAAAAGCAGTTTTGGGACATTCTTGGATAAGAAGTGAAATGTTTTCAAAGAAAAAAAACCCAAAGAGGTCCATTTGCTTTTTAATCCTCGGATCATAAAGGAACGTTTTATTTTTTATTTTTATTTATTTTATTTGGTCTGTCAATTGCTTACAAGATAATAGGTATAAGTAAAAACATAGTTATGGATACATATTAGAAAAATAAAAAAGAAACAATAGGACAGGGACAGTAGGCATGTTGGTGCGCTTATGCACGCCCCCTACAGACCTCTTAGGAAAGGGGTGAGGTCAGTAGTAGACAGTCTAAGGTTAAAGTTTTTGGGGTTTGAGGAAGAAACCACAGAGTCAGATAGAGTATTCCAGACATTGACCAGTCTGGTGCTAAAGTCGTATTTCCTGCAATCAGGTTTGGTGCAATTAACCTTGAGTTTGTATCTATTATGTGCTCTTGTGTTGTTATGGTTGAAGCTGAAGTATTCATTGACAGGTAGGACATCGCAATGTATGATTTTATATACTATACTTAGATTGGACCAAAGGCGGCGTAATTCTAGGTTTTCTAGGTCTAGAATTTGAAGCCTGGTGGCATAAGGTATTCTGCAACGAGTAGAGGAGTGGAGAACTCTTCTTGTAAAATATTTCTGTACTTTCTCAACTGTGTTAATATCAGATACGTAATGTGGGTTCCAGACTGATGAGCTGTATTCGAGTATTGGTCTAGCAAATGTTTTGCATGCTCTAGTTAGTAGTGTAATATTACCAGAGAAAAAGCTACGTAGGATTAGGTTATGTTTCCGAAGAACATATTACATGTTTGTACACATTGTTAACATCCATTCAACCTCCTGGATGATTGAGAACCTCTATAGATGTTCAGAAGGAACTTCTTTAGGACTCCCTCAGGGAACTTCAGCAGAACACGTGGCAGGTGGAAGTGGCCTCCTTGGTGGACTACTTGACAGAAACAGGCCCGTCCTTTTATTGTTATCCCTCTATGTCTCTTTCTAGGGTCTTTCAACAGAAGGAAGCGAAATTCCCTCTATGTCACCGTGAGTCTCCTCATCGTCTCGCTCCTAATTCTTACAGTGGGCCTCGCTGCCACCACACGGACTCAAAACGTGACCGTTGGGGGTTACTACCCTGGAGCTATTGTAAGTATAGAATTCCTAGACTGAGGAAAAAAACCTGGACCTCTTACAAGCAGAGGTGGGCTCCAAAATGTTTAGCAATGGATTCTCTGCCCGGTTGCTGGGTGGGCGTGGTCATGGTGGGTGTGGCCTAGTCAGCCTCCTGCACCATGGTGGAGCCCCCAGGCTCCGGAGGCTTTCCTTGAGCCTCCGGGAGGGCAAAAACAGCTTCCCCGGGCTCCAGAGGCCTTATGGATGCCAGAAACGGGCCCGTTTCCGGCCTTCCCGAAATTCTGGGAGGCCTGTTTTTCACCATCCCCGAGGCGCTGCGCAGGCCCTGTACTTACCTGGGATCCAAATAGGGCCATGTGGGGACTCCGGGGAGGGGAGGGGAGGGGTGGGTGGGGCCAGCCAGGAGTGGGATTTGCCAGTTTGCCGAACCAGCCATAAAATTAGGTACCAGACAACAGATAATCAGAGTTGGAAGGGACCTTATAGGTCATCTAGTCCAACCCCCTGTCCAAGCGGGAGACCCTACACCATTTCTGACCAATCTCTTCTTGAAGGTCTCAAGTGATGGCGCTCCCACAACTTCCGAGGGCAACTTCTATTTCATGGGTTGAGTGTTCTCACTATCAGAAAGTTTCTCCTTATTTTCAGGTTGAATCTCTCCTTGTTCAGTTTCCATCCCCTTCCTCCTCTCTGTGGCAGCCCCTCAAATATTGGAAGATGCTCTCCTGTCTCTCCTGGTCCTTCTCTTCCCTAGATTAGCCAGGCCCAGTTCCTGCAACCGTTCTTCATATATTTTAGCCTCCAGTCCCTTCATCATCCTGGTTGCTCTTCTCTGCCCTTTTTCTAGAGTCTGAACATCCTTTTTATAGTGTGGTGACCAAAACTGGATGCAGTACTCTAGGTGGTCTTACTAAGGCTTTATAGAGTGGTATTAGTACCGGTTTGGTACGGGTTCGCCTGAACCGGGGCGAATCGATAGCATCCAACCCCTGCTTACAAGTGATGAAGGATGGTTTAAAGTGGGAGTAACAGTTACATTAACACGATGCCCAGAATAGCAAAGTTTGAGAAAATTGCTGTGTTTGTATGACATCCGAAGCATTTCCTCCATCCTCTTTTCTAAGCAGGAACAATCTTAACGTAAAATCAGGAAGGGAATGATTGATGTGTTGGAACAGGCCAAGGACAAAGAAATGGAATCAGGGGGAAGAGATTTATCTATTAGTTGTAATACAGCTAGTCCTTGCCTTACGACCACAACTTAGCTCCACATTTCTGCGGCTAAGTGACACCATTGTTAAGCGAACTCTTCCCCATTTTGCCTTGCTTGCCGCCCATTAAGCGAATCGCTACAGTGAGTAACACGGTTGTAAAATGAAACTGGCTTGCCTATTGGGCAGAGGGGAGGAGTTGGATTAGATGACCTACTAGGTCCCTTCCAACTCTCTGTTATTCTGTACTCGGTTGATGTTGCTTGTCAAAGGGTTGCAAAATGACCTCAAGGCACTGCAACCGTCATAAACGTGAATCAGTTGCCAAGCATCTGAATTTTGATGAAGACGCTTCTTCATAAGTGTGAAAAACGGTCGTAAGTCACTTTTTTCAGTGCCGTTGTAACTTCGAATGGTCAGTAAGTGAACTGTTGTAAGTTGAGGTCTACCTATATACATATTTAGGTCTGTGCTTCCCCATAATTGTCGATCTTCATTTTTTCCCCCTAAGACCGACTCAACTGGCTCAGTTTTAGCTGACCAGAAGAAAACTAATAAGGTCAAATATTTATAGTTATAATATCATATATTGCCTGATCTGTCTGTGTTCCCGAAGGTGCCAGCATCGAAATATTGAAATATTTTGTTGGTGTAAGTTTATGCTCTTCCTTCCTACTCTTGTTTCCATATTCAACGGTGCCGAAAAAGCAATTGACTTCCAGGCCAAAATGTAATTTTTTAAAAAAAAAATCTTTTCCCTTTCAGCTGGGCTTTGGATCGTTCCTTGGCATTATCGGATCCAATTTGATAGAAAATAAAAGACAAATGGTAAGTCACTTCCCGCTGGTGAAGTTACTTCCCTGTAACATAATTTGTGTTTAAATATAATTTTTCTTTCACTTCCCTTGATCCCAAAGTTGACATTTCTGCCTGGTTATTCTTCCGTTCTTTTTTGTCGCTTAATTTGATGAGCACGTAGTTCCGTAACATGGAGAGAAGTTTTTTTTCCTCTGCTTAATCAAAGGAATTTATAACTGAGCGGTAGACATCTGTCACAAGCCAGGATTACAGCTTAAAAATGAAAATGACCCACCTGACCGTCTCAATACTGAACTATGTGTGTTGAGTGAAACTCCTGACATAATCCAGCCTTTGCTGGAGACTAAAACATATGCAGAATGGTTGCAGGAACTGGGCCTGGCTAGTCTAGGGAAGAGAAGGACCAGGGGAGACAGGAGAGCAGTCTTCCAATATTTGAGGGGCTGCCACAGAGAGGAGGAAGGGGGTCAAACTATTCTCCAAAGCACCCGAAGGCCAGACAAGGAATAATGGATGGAAACTGAACAAGGAGAGAGATTCAACCTAGAAATAAGGAGGAATTTTCTGACAGTGAGAACAATCAACCCATGGAACAGAAGTTGCCTTCAAAAGTTCTGGGAGCTTCATCACTGGAGGCTTTCAAGAGGAAACTGAACTGCCATTTGTTGGGGATGGCGTAGGGTCTCCTGCTTGGGCAGGGGGTTGGACTAGATGACCTACAAGGTGCCTTCCAACTCTGTTAAACTATGAACCACGTAAACTTCAACGCAGCTAGCGTGGGTCAAGATTTCAGCCACAGCTCACTGTTTGCCCCTGTTCTTGCAGAACCCAGAAGTTGGCTTGAGACAAGAGCAAGGAAGTTAAGCAGTTAAGTTAAGCAGGAAGTAAGATTGGGTTACAACCCCTCCTTGTTCCATCAGAGTTCTCATATCAGTTGACCAGTGATCTCAGAATGACCCCTTCTCTTTCTTTTTTTTTTAAAAAAACTCAAAACAGAGATTGAGATGTCCGCCCAATTAAGCAACTATGCAATATTATACAGTGGGTTCAAATTGTATTTTTAACACACCAGAAACAAATGAGGGGTGTTGAAATCACTGAATTAACTAGCATTCCTGACTTCTTCCAACTATTTTTGATTTCTCCTCTATAAGCGGAAGGTGGACTTTTCTTGGCTGAGATCAACCGTGGCCAGATATTTCAAACCCTGCCTAGCGAAGCCTATTTTTGAAGGGATGTTCTTATGAAGAATGCCACTTGATTCCTGATCGAGGAGGAGATGAGTCAGAGAGTTAACCCTAAGCCTTCAGAGAACTTTCTGCTTAATATCTTTGCTGGGAATTGAAGGGGAAGTCCAACTCAGGCTCCCAGAGAAAGGATTGTGTAGGGAATCTCTCTCTATAAAAGCGAAATATATCCCTCACACATATCACAAAATCTACAGAACCGTAAAACCTACAAACTTGAAATTTGGCACCTATGTTCCTCTTGGTTTCTAGGTGCTCACTAAGAAAGGATTTTTCGAAATGACCACCGGAGCGTTTAGTATTTCCTATATTATTATTATTATTATTAACACGCTCTGATGCTATGGAGTTCTACTCCCCCTCCCTACCTGAAAAAAAGAAATCTGTTCCAAATGCAAAACACAAGCAGACGAGAGGAGTTTCAGTTTGAGTTTCACAGCACCAAGCAGCTTTAGTGCAGAACAGTTGAGCTAAGCCATGCCCAGGCTCCTTGCTGTCTCCTTGCTCACACAGCAAATACTGTTTCAGTTTCCAAACAGGCCTCAACTCTCTCACACACTGACAGGATGCCAGCCAGATGAATACCGATGGAGGCTGGTAGGCAGAGGCAGAATTTCCCCCCCTTATTTTTCTCCCCAAGAACTAAAATTGACCACATAGTTTTGTAGCGAAGCACAAATATCAAGCTAGTGAAAAGATATGTATGTATACACGGTGGAGGGTGAATTAGTTGGGTTCTTGATCTTATCCAGCCATCAGACTTTTTTTGTGCCAATTTTACTTGGAGATAGGTGGCATTCAGAATACAGAATAACAGAGTTGGAAGGGACCTTGGAGGTCTTCTAGTCCAGCCCCCTGCTCAAATCAGGAGACCCTATGGTATTTTAGATAAATGGGTATCCAGTCCCTTCTTAAAAGCCTCCAGTGTTGGGAGTACCCACAACTTCTGAAAGGCAAGTTGTTCCACTGGTTGATTGTTCTGTCAGATAGTATGATCTCTGCCACTAAGTCTTGTAGTAACGAGCTTAGAAAGTATCTGCTTAACTCAGACCATTAGTCCATCTAACTTGGGCACCCATTAACTCAGGTGGGCAACAGCTTTCTTGTTCCTTAAACTGTGACCTTTCTACTACTTGATTGACTCAACTGGAAGACGAGGAAGTTGAATCTGGCTCTTGGGCCATGTAGAGTACTTCCACTATTTATTTTTATTTATTAAATTTATTGGCCGCCCATCTTACCACAGGATAACTCTGCACTTCTTCCTAACCTCTTTAAAATCTCTGGGCAGCAAAAAGAAAAAACCCTAACAATTACCACATTTTGGTCGTTAAAGGCCCTAGCAACTGTATTTGTACGAGGTGTAACATTTGGTTGGTTTTAACCTTATTTTGGCTTGGGCGAGTAGGTTTTGATTTAACACGAACAAGCTGGCCTTATTTGATAAGTCCAGTGTGTTATATAAACTCAGGAAGTGGGTCCCTTACAGAGGTGGCATTCAGCCGGTTCTGGCCAGTTCTGGAGAACCGGTAGCGGAAATTTTGAGTAGTTTGGAGAACTGGCAAATAGCACCTCTGACTGGCCCCGCCCGCATCTATGCTCCGCCTCCCGAATCCCAGCTGATCGGCTGGGTCTTCTTTGGTTGCCCTGCACAGGAGAATGGAGCTGGAAAGCAGGTTAGTGGGGTGGAGAGGGGAGGGGGATTTTGCAGGATATCCTTCCCCAGCCATGCCCACCAAACCACACCATACCCACAGAACCGGTAGTAAAAAAAATTTGAATCCCACCGCTGATCCCTTCAACAGGCAAGTTAGAAGTTGTTTTACTATTTCTTATAGTCAAGAAATCTTTGGCCCAGAGACATTCCTCCAGATGACCGGCAAGGCAATGGATGTTGTATCTTCCCTGGAGGGAGTTGAGGGTAGGTTTCCTCATGTGAAGAAGAGAAATTCTGACAACCCAGATCTTGAGAGCAATTGTCTCTGAAGTCTGCATCTCTTGGCTCAACGGGGACCATTCTAGCCAGTTCCCATGGCTACTCTCCTTGGTGCAGTTTAGGGAGGAAGGGGTGGGCTGGGTGCAGATAGGGTCTTTATCTATTGGTTCATCAACTCAAGGGTTGCTTCGGTAGGTTGACCTCTTTTTAATCAGCCAAGTCCTGGATTCACCCATTGCTCCATCCCCCACCAGAAGGAAGAGCCTAGAATCTGGATTATGTCATCAACTGCCGTGAACGAAGAGAGGCTGTATGTTTTTTACCCAGAGAGAAAGATAGAAAGCAGATCTATCTAACTTGGTTAGACTCCATCTTTGGGCTTCGTTTGAATGGCCGAAGGTACTTTGGGGGGAAGCCTCCCCTTGAACTGAAAAACGGAGAACCAGGAGAAAGAACCAACCCTGAATGATTACCTGGCTTTCTTTTGCCCTCTCTGGACTGTCTCAGAGAGTGCTATGGGACAATACCACGATAATATCTAATAAACCACCATGAAACAACAAACCCCATCCATGGGCTTCACTTATTCCCCCTCTTTCTTCCTCTCTTCTCTTTCCCTGATCGCCATTCCGAGCTGTTGTTCAAAACCGTGGTTCACCACGGGAAAAAGGGAGAAAGATATAAATAGAAACAGAATTACCTTGGGGTGGACCATCAGGGGATAGTAAGACAGATGGAAGAGCAAGTGTCCAGGAGGCCAACGAGGTGTGGCCAGGCAGCCAGATTCCCTTAAGTGACCAGTTGACCAGGAAGTGATGTTGGGATGAACAAATCTCTATTGTTCCGTGTTGCATTCTCAGCTGTTCTTCGAGGGTTCTACTCCTTTGTGTTCTGTCTCCGTGTCTCAGAACAGGTTGGTGCCATCACCAAGGGAAGTAGGAACCATCATGGCAGTGGTGGGATTAAAAAAAAAAATTATTACCGGTTCTGTGGCTTGGACGTGGCGTGGCTTGGTGGGCATGGCAGGAGAAGGATGCTGCAAAATCCCCCTTCCCTCCCCACCCCACTAACCTGCTTTCCAGCTCTGTTCTCCTCTGCAGGGCAACAAAAGGAGACCCAGCCAATCAGCTGGGACTCAGGAGGCGGAGAATAGATGGGGGCGGAGCCAGTCAGAGGTGGTATTTGCCGGTTCTCCGAACTACTCAAAATTTCCACTACCGGTTCTCCAGAACTGGTCAGAACCGGCTGAATACCACCTCTGCATCATGGTAGTAGGAACTAAAGAAGTCTAGTTGTGAAGCTCTTTGATTTCTTAGTGGATACATCCTGGTGGTAAACTAATTACCTTTTTACCCAAACGATAACAGAACATAGGCAAGTGAGACACGAAGTCCATGACCTTGAGAGCTCCAGAAGATAGGTAGGATGAGAAAAAAACCCAATACATAGGACAAGAACCTTCCACAGAAAGCTATGCCCAATAGAGGTATTTAAGACAATGCTAGCAACAGCAATATCATTTAGACTTATATACCACTTTATAGTAAGTACACTCTCTCTAAGCAGTTTACAGAGTCAGCCTCTTGCCCCCAACAATCTGGGTCCTCCTTTTACCCTCCTTGGAAGGCTGAGTCAAACTTGAGCCTGGTGAGATTTGAACTGCCAAATTGCAGGCAGCCGGCAGGCAGCAGAAGTAGCCTGCAGTACTACACTCTAACCACTTCACCACCGAAGCTCCTAAATTTTAAAAATACATATTTGAATAGAAAAAATGATAAAGGAACACGTAGATTTAAAACCAGAAATATTTCTGTTGGGTGTCGTACCAGAAAAATATAATAAAGGGACTATGTATTTAATATCACATGTGTTAAGAATGGCCAGAAAGCAATGCACACACATGACATAGGTTCACCATCACAGGACTGGCACGTATGTGCGAGGGGAACTGTAAGTCCCAACTTTTATCTTAGTTCTCAACTTACAACCACAAAATTGAGTAGCTGCTGGGATAAAAGTTGTTGAAATAGTTATCGGTGTGAGTTTATGCTCAGTGCAGTTGTCCCTTTGAGTGGTCACTGTAAGTCAGCGAATGCTTGACCCTTGATGGAGCTGCTCTCCAAAAGCTCGCTGGCATCCTGCGGAAAGGAACGCTGGTGGGTTCTTCTTCGAATAGCTCTCGGGGTGTGTCAGGAGGCAGAAGAAGGGCTGCCCGCTGCAGATGACGCGCCAGCCCTTTGTAATTGACCGCTTCCTCCCTGCCCTCCACAGCTGGTCGCCTCCATCGTGTTCATCAGTTTCGGCGTCATCGCTGCTTTCTGCTGCGCGATTGTAGACGGTGTGTTTGCCGCCAGGCATATCGTGAGTACGGACCCAGATGGCGGGAAGTTGGCAGAATCTGGCCGTTGGAACTGTTTTTAAAAAGCAGGGGGGAAACTTTTCTTTTTACAGGACCTGAGGCCACTTTATGCCGGACGCTGTCACTACTATGCCAAAAGTACAACCCAGCCCAAAGTAAGTCAGCCTGATTTTTTTATCTCTCTGCAACCAAATGTTCCTCTTTATTTAAAAATGTAGCTATGATTTTGTTCTGGTCTGTTCATTTTATTGTTTTGGTTTATTTTATTCTTTTACTTTACTTTACTTTACTTTACTTACTTTACTTTACTTTACTTTACTTTACTTTACTTTACTTTACTTTACTTTTACTTTATTTTTACTTTACTTTTACTTTACTTTTACTTTATTGCACCGCACTGCACTTCACTGTACTACACTGCACTTCCTGGTTCCTCCAGACAACAGTAAGAGTGCAGTGCTGTGCGGTGCGGTGCAGCGCAGCACACTGCACTTCACTGCACCGCACCATACCGCGCTGCAATTCCTGGCTCCTCCAGCCAACAACAAAGTGAGTGCAGCGAGGTGCAGTGCAGCATAGTACAGTGCACTTCACTGCACTGTACTGCACCGCACTTCCTGGTTCCTCCATCCAACGATAAAGAGTACAGCGCAGTGCGGCAGATTATGGTGCAGTGAATTACAGCACAGTACGGTGTAACGCACTTCACTGCACTGCACTGAACTTCCTGGTTCCTCCAGCCAACAACAATAAAAAGAGTGCAGTGCAGTGGAGTGCACTGCAGTGCAGCACACTGCATTGCACTTCACTGCACTGCCTGGTTCCTCCAGCCAACAATAAAAAGTGCGGTACAGCGCAGTGCACTCCACTGTACTGCACTGCGCTGCCTGGTTACTCCAGCCAACAATAAAAGAGTGCTGTGCGGTGCAGTGCAGAGCAATACCATGCAGAGAACTTCACTGTGCTACACTGCAATTCACCGCACTTCCTCTTTCCTCCAGCCAACAACAAAGAGTGCAGTGCAGTGCAGTGATGTACTGTGCAGCACACACCACTGCACTTCACTGTACTCTGCGGCACTTCCTGGTTCCTCCAGCCAACAATAAAAGTGCAGTGTATTGCAGTGCAGCGCAGCAGAGTGCAGCGTAGCAGCAATGCATTGCACTGCACTGCACCGTAAGACGCTGCACTTCCTGGTTCCTCCAGCCAACAATCGTAAGAGCCAGTGAGGTGAAGTGAAGTGCAGTGAAGTGCAGTGAAGCTCTCTACATGGTTCTGTACTGCACCGCACTGCGCTCTTATTTTTGGCTGGAGGAACCAGGAAGTGTTCTGTGCTGCACTGCACCACACTGCATTGTGCTGCGCAGCGCTGTGCTTTTGTTTTTTGATAGAGGAACCAGGAAATGCACCGCACTCTTTTTTCTGGCTGGAGGAATCAGGAAGCATAATGGAGTGCACTGCACTGCCCTGCACAGCACTGTGCTTTTATTGTTAGATGGAGTGACCAGAAAGTGTGGTGTGGTGCAGTGTGGCGCAGTGAAGTGCAGTGAACTGCACTGCACTGCACTGCACTCTATTGCTGTTAGCTGGAGGATCCAGGAAGTGCGGTGTAGAGCAGTGCAGCACAGCACACTGCAAGTGCTCTGCGCTGCACAGCACTACCTGGTTCCTAAAGCCAATAGTCAGAGTACAGTGAAATGCTGCAAGCGCATCACAAAGCAGTGAAGTGCAGCACACTGCAGCGCACTGTGCTGCACAACACTACACTGGACCACGCTTCCTTTTTCTTCCAGCCAACAGCAATAGAGCACAGTGCAGCGAAGTGCAGTGAAGTGTAGAACAGTGAAGCGACACTGCACTGCACAACACTGCATGGCACTTCCTGTTTCCTCCAGCCAATAACAGTAAGTGTACAGAACAGTGCAGTGCAGTACGGTGAAGCGCATTTCACTGCACTTCGTTGCACTGCGGTTCCTGGTTCCTCCAGTCAAGAATGCAGTGTGGTGCAGTGTCATGCAGCACAGTGCAGGACAGCACAGCACACTGCACCGCACTGCATCGTACCACGCTGCACTTCCAGTTCCTCCATCCAACAATAAAAAAGTACAGCGCAGTTCGGCATAGCGCAGTGCAGTGCACTACACCGCTTCACTGCGCTGCACCACACTTCCTAGATTCTCCAGCCAACAACTATAAAAGTGCAGTGTTGTGTGGTGCAGTGCAGTGCAGTACATTGAAGTTCACTGCGCTTCACTGTGCTTCACTGCACTGCAAACCCTGGTTCCTCCATCCAGCAATAAAATCCAGCGCAGTACGATGCGGTGCAGTGTAGTGCGGTGAAGTGGTCTTCGTTGCACTTCACTGTGCTGCACCACGCTTCTTGGTTCCTCCAGCAACAATAAAAGTGCAGTGCAGTGCAGTGCAGTACTTTGCAGCACACTGAACTACACTTCACTGCACTGTGCCACACTTCCTGGCTCCTGAAGCCAACAATTTAAGTGCAGTGCAGTGTTGTGCAATGCAGTGCAGCATGGTGCAGTCCGGCGCAGTGCACTTCACTGTACTCTTCTGCACTGCACTGTGCTTTCAGCTTCCTCCAGCCAACTACAATAAAAAGTGCAGTGCGGTGGTGCAATGCACCGCAGCACACTGCGGCACGCTGCACTGCGCATCACTGCACTTTGCCTCACTGCACCACACTCTTGTTGGCTGGAGGAACCAAGAAGTGCAGTGCAGTGTAGAGAAATGCACCGCAGTACAGTGAAGTGCACTTCACTGCATGTCACTGCACTGCACCACGCTTCCTGGTTCCTCCAGCCAAAAACAAAGAGTGCGGTACAGGGCGGTGCAGGGCAGCACAGTACTGTGCAGTGCCCTTCACTGCACTTCACCACACTTCCTCGTTCCTAAAGTAAACAAAAAAAAGTGCAGTGTAGTGTTGTGCAGTGAAGCATGGTGCAGTGCAGCATTTTGCAGTGCAGCACAGCACAGTGCAGCACACTTCACTGCATTGCACTGCACTGCACCGCACTTCCAGGTTCCTCCAACCAACAACAGTAAGAGTGCAATGCAGTGTGGTGCAGTATAGCATAGTGCAGCGCACTCTACTACACTTACTGCACTGCACCACTCCACACTGCACTGCACTTCACTTCCTGGTTCCTCAAGCCAACAACAATAAAAGTGCAGTGCGGTGTGGTGCCCTGCGGTGTGATTTGGTGCGGTGTGGTGCTACACACTGCACTGCACTGCACTGTGTTGCACTCTTTTATTGTTGTTGGCTGGAGGAACCAGGAACCAAATACACTTCCCAGGAGACACGCTTTATCAAAATGGTTTGGATGTCCAATGAGAGCTCTCCTCATGCTGTCTTTTCTGTATGCAGGGCCAAAGTTAAATTTATTTGATGCATTCCACATCAAGGTTTCCTTTGCAGCAAAAAGAAAAATTATGCAAGCTAGAAAAGGGGTTCTAATATCCTTGTAGGGATAGTGGTTGGAAAGAGGCTAAAACTATCAAGAACAGTTACAGGAAATGGGTATGTCTGGTCTAGTGAGAAGGACTAGGGGTGACACGACAGTAGTCTTCCAATATATGGCAGGTTGCCACAAAAAAGAGGAAGAGGGGTTCAAGCTATTCTCCAACACACCAGAAGGCAGGACAAGAAGCAATGGATGGAAGCAAGGGTAGAAGCATCCTAGAAGTAAGAAGAAATTTCCTGACAGTGGAAAAACAATTAACCAGTGGAACATCTCCAGAAGTTGTGTGTGTTCCATCACTGGAAGTTTTTTAAAAAGAGACAGGACAGTCACTTGTCTGAAAGGTTCTAGGGCCGTGATGGCGAATCTGTGGCACATAGAGCCATTTGTGTCGGCACGCGAGCTGCAGGCAAACTTACCTCACTGCGCATGTTCACGCCTCACAGCTGATTTTCGGCGGGTTTGAGGCCTTTCGGCCTCCCAAAGGCTTGAGGAAGGCTTCTGCAGGCTTCTGCAAGCTTTGCAGGCCAAAAACTAGCCCCATTTTGTCACTTTGTTTTTCCGAAAATACCGGAAGTGATGAAATGGGACTAGTTTTCGGGCTGCAAAACCTGCAGAAGCCTGCAGAAGCCTTCCTCAAGCCTTTGGGAGACCGAAAAAGGCCTCAAACTGACTGAAAATCAGCTGTGAGGCGCAATGTAGGTAAGGGGGCGGTGGGGCGGTGGGGGGGGGTATTGCATATGCATATGTAGGGAGCATGGGGGAGCGTGCATTGACTTTTGGGTGCTGGCATGCATGCGCGAGCCTGCAAGAGCGCGCACACAGTTTTTGGCACAGGAGCCCAAAAAGGTTAGCCACCCAAAAAAGGGCCTCTTCGTTGCTTCTGTCTTTCCCGCAGACCGTTTGCCACCCGCAGCCTCGGAGTTCCTGCGTTCCCAAAATCAGAACCAACACCTGTTTTTGTTGTGACTTGTACCACTGCGGAAGGTGAGTGGCGCCGACGGCACCGTAATGCCACCCAATGATTTGTTGTGGCGGCACTCAAGCTAAGAGAGTTTTGCAGTCTCTCGAGGGAGCGAAAGACAGTTTGAGATTGGGTTTCATGCTGGAAAATAAGGAGTATGTCCTCCACAGCGTGTCTCTCTTGTCCTTTCAGATCTGGTTTTGGTAGCCAAAGTGTCCCCAAATATGACAAACCCTCTGAGGTGAACTCAAATTCCTTTATTAGGAGCGCCAGCAGTCACAGCAAAAAGTTTCTATCTCACCACAGGCGAACAGGTCCGGACAGAAGATGAATCGTTGTCTGCTACACCTACTCATCTCTGCCCCCTGTCTTTTATCCCCAGAGCTAGGGTGGGACTTTGCTAGCAGCAGTGGCTCTTTTGTCCCGAGGACCAGCCCATAGATTTCCACTGCTCTCCTCTCCTCTGCCTTCTGTGCATTCATGCATCAGGCACTGCACCCAGCTGTTCCTCCTCTTCCTCATCAGCCACCTCCAGACTTGGGGGATGTTGACTCTCTATTTGAGGATTGACGGACGGCCCAGGGTCTGTCTCTGTCTCTCTCTCTCTCTGACAGCTCCATTCCCTCTTCCCCCTCGGAGCGCTCAGGTTGCCTTGATGCTCAGGCCCCTCTTCATGATTCTGCTGCCGACAGCCCACAACACAAAGTATACGCCAAACCACAAATGCCAGGTCCTCCTCCACAAGCAAACCTGGTTTGCTTCGCCCCCCAAAACGGTCATTTGGGCCCTCTCGAAGTCTTATTCATCTACTTTCCCAATCTGACATGTCGTTCTCTAGTTACGACCGTGACGGAGCCTTCCCCTCACGCTTATAAATCAAGTTGCCCACATGACCGGCCTGGTTTTACCATCTTTTCTGCCATAGTTTGTTTTTTTTAAATGTAAGAGACTGTGTCGTTTAGCTTGGATGCCGTTGAGAATGTTTGCTTCTTTTGGTTCATCAGGATGGAGATTTCCGGCGGCTATTATGAATTCATCGATGTCAACAGTTGCCAAGATATCGTCCATCTCTATCATTTGTTGTGGTCGGCAACGGTGTTGAATATCTTGGGTTTGGTTCTAGGCATCATCACGGCGGCCATTCTGGGTGGTTTTAAAGATATGGTAAGTCCGAATGCTGGTAAGAAGTTAGTTCCATCTCAGAGGCTGTTAGATAAACCACTGCGCCATGGTGGCACAGTGGATGGAATGAAGTATTGCAGGCTAACTCTGCCCACTGCCAGGAGTTCGATCCTGACCGGCACGAGGTTGACTCATCCTTCCATCCTTCCGAGGTTGGTAAAATGAGGACCCAGATTGTTGGGGGCAAGAGGTTGACTCTAAACCACTTAGAGAGGGCTGTAAAGCATCATGAAGTGGTATATAAGGCTAAGTGCTATGGCTATTGCTAAACCAACATTAGACTAAACCAACAATAGACTGACAATGTGGGTTTAAACATCTCAGTGGTTCCGTCTGCACAACAGGTGCATGAGCCAAAGAAACCATGGCATGGCTTTGTATCCATGTGGTCCTTAACTTAATGACTACTATTGAGTCCAAAAATTCTGTTGCTAAAGAAGGCAGTGAGCTGTGTGACTTTTTATTTTTTGGGCCACAGTTGTTAAGCTAATCATTTCAGTTTTGAAATGAATCATGTGAATTACTCTGAGGATAAACCCTAAATCAAACGAGGTAAGGAGTGAAGGGAAGGCAAAAACGGCCTCAAACAGGCCGAAAACCGGCTGAGAGACACACGCATGCACAGTGCAAGTAAGTTTGCCGGGGGCTTGCGTGCCCACACAAATGGCTCTTTGTGACACCTGTGGCATGCGTGCCATAAGTTCGCCATCACAGGTCTAACTTCTCATCCTGGGACTTTTAGGGTTCACGCCCCAGCCAGACCTGGATTTAGCTTTCTTCTAGATGCCGCCAGCCGATCCAGAGCTTAATCGAAAGACACCGCCTTTTAACTATAATGGAGAGGGTTCACTTTGGCTCCACCGTGAGGTATTTCTGGGCAAGCTTCCTTGAAAAGCATGCCAAACAAATGGAAGTGAAGTCTGGAAAGCCTTTTATAGTTCAAAGGCCATTAAGAGCTCGTCCTCCTCTCCCGCCCCACCCCCGCTCTCCAAATTGGAGATAAATTTCACAGGATGCAAAGTAGACTAAGACCAAACCACCCCCTCTCTAGATCCTACATTCCAGATATTTTTTTTTTTAGACCAGGGATTTCCAATCTTGGCAACTTTAAAGACTTGGGAGCTTCAACTCCCAGAATTCTCCAGCCAGCTTATTCTCCCAGGATGAGAGGTTAGATCGGAGAGCTGGAAGGAATCAGTAACTAACTGGGTTTAGCAAAAACTATACTCTAAGGCAGGGGTCTCCAATCTTGGCTACTTTAGGACATGTGAACTTCAACTCCCAGCCATTTTATGACAGACCCTTGGTCCACTTCTTACACCTCCTACTTCGTATTTTGAGTTTTTCTTCCTTCCCATCACTCCCTACCTCGTTCAATAGCTTGTCTTTGGGTTCATGCTTAAGAATTATGCTGGCTGGGGAATTCTGGGAGTTGAAGTCCACAAGTCTTTTCTTCCTTCCCATCACTCCCTCCCTTGTTCGATGGCTCATTTTCAGGTTCATGCTTGATCATTATGCTGGTTGGGGAATTCTGGGAGTTAAAAGTCCATACATCTTCCTTCCAAACATTCCCTACTTTTTCAATAGCTCGTCTTCAGGTTCATGCATGAGAATTGTGCTGGCTGGGGAATTCTGGGAGTTGAAGTCCACAAGTCTTTTCTTCCTTCCCATAACTCCCTACCTTTTTCTATGGCTCGTCTTCGGGACCATGCTTGAGAATTATGCTGGCTGGAGTTTCCGGGAGTTGAAGTCCATATGTCTTAAGTTGCCAGTTTTGGAGAGCCCTGATTTAAAACTACAATCCCTATCGTTCCCAACCAGGGCATTAGCTACGCCGGTTAAGGGGATGACAGTTTGGGCCCAGAGCATCTAGAGCAAGGGTCTTCAAACTTGGCAAGTTTAAGACTTGTGGACTTCAACTGCCAGATTTCCTGAGCTAACATGACTGGAAGAGGAATTCTGGGAGTTGAAGTCCACAAATCAACTATCAAGTTTGAAGACCACTGATCTAGAGGGTACCAGGTTGGGGAGACCTGGATGAGGTCTTTCAATCAGATCATAGAGTCTTCTCTCTTCCTTGTTTTCAGATTCCCGCTCATCCTACTCTTACATGCACAGTCGAAAACACCCGACCCGCTGTGTCTTATTACTCACGACCCCAGGTGGCCTCGTACAACACCTATCACAGCACCCCTCACCTGCCACCGTATTCAGCGTATGACTTCCAGGTACGGTATCCCAGGCAATATCTTTGCCTTCATCCCTATCCAACTGAGAGCAGACTCTTTCATTGAAAGCTCTTTTTCTACCGGTTTAGCAACCCCTTGAAATTACAACAGCCTTAGAAAAGGTGGCCTGCGGCTGTTGTTCCCTTCATGGCAACCTCTCCAGTCATGTGATCAACATTCAGAGGCTTGGCAACTGGCATGTACTTATGACGGTTGCTGCAACTCGGGGGGGGGGAGGTATCACGTGATTCCCCTTTTGCGACCTTCGAATGGGTGAAGCCAGATTCACTTAACATTAAATTGTATTTTATTCCAATAGAAATAGAAGTAGAAATAATAGAAATAGAACAAAACAGAACAGAAACAGAGCAGAACAGAACAGAACCAGAATCGAACTGAACCAGAGCAGAACAGAAACAGAGCAGTGCAGAAACAGAGCAGAGCAGAACCAGAACAAACAGAAAAAACAGAACTGAACCAGAGCAGAATCAGAACAACTGAACCAGAACAGAACCAGAACAGCTGAACCAGAACAGAACCAAGAGCAGAACAGAACACGATTCTTTATTGGCCAGGTATGATTGGAAAAACAAGGAATTTGCCTCCTGTGCATAAACTCTCAGTGTACATATAAATGGTGTAAGGTTTCCTTTTGGACTAGAAGACCTCCAAGATGTCTTCTGTCTCTGTTATTCTGTATTTTTTTTTCTCTGTCTTCCGTTCCTCTTGTAGCATTCCAGCCTCTTTGCAACCTCCAGCCCATCCGGCCTGCCGGAGGATCCGCTCTCGTTACCGCCCTCGCCGAGCTTGGTCTGGTCCCCAACCGGTGCTCCCCCTCGTTATTCCCCGCCGTATTTTCCACCTTCTGAAAAGCCGCCGCCTTATTCGCCGTGAAGACTGAGGAGAAGGGGAGAGGACACAAGCCCTTCGAACTGCCCACAAATCTTTTGTACTGGAAGAAACAAAGGAACGCGCCAGACTTTTCCTCAGTTTCCTTTCCGTGCCGGGAGTCTTGCATCCATCGCTCTTGAGCCCCGGGGTGGGGGGGGTGTTTCCAAATTTGACAACTTTTTAAAGATGTGCGTACTTCCGACACCCATGGCTGGGTGGGGCATTCTGGGAGTTGAAGTCCACACGCCTTAAAGTGGTGTCCAAGTTTTGAGATCCCTGCACCAGAGGGATTCAAAAGTGCCCCGGATCCTTGCTTGTTTTTAAATGATGGTGGAAGATTTAACCGTTGGCCTGTTTTTTTTTTTTTTTTAAAGAAGTTGCTTTTTTTTCATGGTCTCTTTGAGCGAATTGCTCGTTAAAGATAGCGTTTGGCGATCCGGGAAGATCTTCGGGCCTTCCGAAAATGGGCAATTTGGTCAAACTGTCGGAGGGACCACGCTGAGCATTTTCTCAAAACTGACACAGGCTCAAGAAAGTCAGGAGGGCAATTGAAACCCATGCAATCCTATTTACTTGGGTTGCAGTGGACACACAACAGGGAGCCGAAGTTGGATCGACCAATGGTGGCTGCCAGCTTGATTGATTTGTCCGGGATGACTCTGTGAATTGGAAACTCTGTTGAAAGGGCAACATTTCTCCACTGTTCTTTTAAAGGAAGTCTCAAAGAGTCGGAATGCATGGAATTAATTCTTTAAAATGGGTGTGCAGAGCGGAGAGACAGACATACGACAAATCAGCAGATGGCCAAGAAGGAACGCAGGGTGGTTAATGGATTTCAGAGCTGCTGATTGAAGAGCCAACCCTAATCCTGACACCCAGTGGTAGATTCATTGGCATTGTGCTGGAAAAAGACCGTATTTCTTTGAAATAAAAGCTACCCTGGTGTTAACTCAACCTTGGCATCTTTCAAGATATGTGGACTTTAACTCCCAGAATTCCCCAGCCCCAGAGAAAACTATGTGCTGCTGAAACTCTTATTGTGGTGATCTCTAACTGGATGAAACAGTGCCTTGTAAGGCAATTGTTTTTGAACCAAGGTACCTCAAGTGGGCTAATTTATACAGAAATGTGTTCAAAATCCAGAACCCATCACTCCTTTAGAGAAGGAAATTTGGAAAGGTTGTGACTGCTTTGGTACTACCAAGTGCTGCTGCTGCAGCCATGCGATCTTCCTTTTCAATGTTCCGTGACAGTTTTCCAGGCAGTCTAGCAATCCCTTGCTGCCTCCACCTAACAGCAGCCTGGTACGGAAAAACAAATTGGTCCCATCAACAGCTATAGCCATTATATCTAAATTTGAGGTTTCTTTAAAGAAAAGACTTTAAACAGGTGCCTCTTTTATACGTGTGTGAGTGTGCATGTGCACACCCGGAAACTTAGCATGAATAAATGAGTATTTCTACCGCTTTGCACATTCAGTTTACTTGCTGCACGCTTGAGAGAACACAGGTGCTTTGTTGAAAATTTGGAAGCACAAATTGTGACGTGGGAAAAAAAGATTGTGCAGCTGAAAAGCGGGGTGTTTTACGGGCAGCATTTCTGGATTAAACCTTGCTCAACTTGCGTTAAAGGCAGTGTGACTGACAGGAGCCGTGGCTCAATCTAGAGAGTGGGTTAGGGAAGACATGTCTGTGATTACTGCAACGATGCAAAATTGCAAATAAACCATCCTTTTTGTTATAAGACCGCACATGGTAGTTTCATGCATGTACCACTTCCCAAACTTCTCATCTTAACGACTTTGAAAACGGAGATGTATAATTTTAACCGATGTGCCCCAAAATCGGTGGCAATTACATAGATGGGTTCCAGAATCTTTAGGGGCCTCCTCAAGTTGATGCCTTAACATCATTGCAAACTCAAAAAAAAGTATAGGTAAATTCCTTAGCCTGTAAATTCCTTAGTCTAACGGAGCCTGTCCGTTGTGGACTTATCTTGTAATGGCTGTAAAAGGGATCGGCCGTTAAGCCAATTTGCAGTCATAAATGTAAACCTTGCAGCCCTTAAAACGAACTGGTGATTCTCTCCGGGTACAGTTTTGCCGAAAATGAAAGTGCCCGTTTTGAGCCAAACCATCATGAAACTGGATCACTTGACTATGGGAACCTGCAAATGGCCTTCAAATGCAGCCGTGTTGCTGCCAAACACCCAGTTTGGTCACGTGTCTGCAGAGGGAGCCTGGCCATCGTAACTTCAAATCTGGCCATAAGTCTCTCTTGTAGAGTAGAATGGAGCTGGAAGGGACCTTGGAGGTCTTCTAGTCCACCTCCCTGCTCAAGCAGGAGAACCTATATCATTTCAGACAAGTGACTGTCTCCAGACTCTTCTTTAAAACCTCCAGTGATGGAGCACCCACAATTTCTGGAGACAAGGTGTTCCACTGGTTAATTGTCCACACTGTTAGGAAGTTTTTCTTTTTAATTCCAGGTTGCTTCTCTCTTTGGTTAGTTTCCATCCATTGTTTCTTGTTGTTGTTTCTGGTGTTTTGGAGAATAGCTTGACCCCTTCTTCTTTGGGGCAGCCCCTCAAATACTGGAACACTGCTATCATGTCGCTCCTAATTCTTCTGTTCTTTAGACCAGCCAGACACAAATCCTGCAGCCATTTTTATTGGATTGGTTGTAACTTCAGTGGCTAAGCAACCGTTTTTTGAGGACTACCTGGTACAGGAAGTCCTTGGTGTATGACCGAAACCAAGCCCAATTTGTGCTATACTAAGCAAGACAGTTAAGGGGAGTTTTGTTGCATTTTACGGCTTTTCTTGCTGTGGCTGTTAAGTGAATCACCACGATGGTCATTAAGTGTGAAAAACGGTCATAAGTCACTTTTTCAGTGCCATTTGGTAACTTCGAACAGTCACTAAATGAACTTTTGTTAAGTCGAGGACTAGCTGTATACATAAAAGCACCAGTGAGCAGACTGATTTAGGATCCTAACCACGTTTCTCGACCAACAACGTGGACTTAAGCAATGATGCCTTTCAAGTTTAGCCCGCAAGGACAAGAGATTTGATTCCAAATTACAAGGATGCCATGATTGTAAAAAGAAAAAAGAAACATTTGCACCTCCGCAGAATTGAAAGGGTTTATTTAGTTATTTTTTTTGCCATACAAAGCTCTAAGGACTAAAAGTCAAGTATTGGTTAATGAAAAGCAGAACAACAAATTCCCAGAAAAGGTATGTTAAGAGGGAAAAAAGCTGTACAACTATATACATTACAGTACTGTATTGATAAAATTAAAAATAAAATAATACCGCTCTGTAAAAACAGTCGTTGAAATAAAACCACTGCCCCTTTTTTGCATCTTTCGTTTTGCTAATAAGCGATAATGCTTCGGGAGGAAATAAATTAAATCAAGTAGATCATTTTTTTCCTTATTAATCTCGTCATATACAGGAATGCATGAAAGTATGTTAGGCGCAAAGCCACCCTTGAAAAGGAATCGAGCTCTCTCACTCGCTCTCCTGCCCCCCAAATAACGAATTCATAACTCAGAAATATCTGCACAAAAAAACCCCCCAAGGTGGTAAAATATTGGATTTTATACAAACTTCAGGCAGGCATGGCTATCTGAATTCTCTCAGATGCAGAGTATCTTTTCCACAGCGATCCAGAAAATGTGACAATCGGGTGGGATTCTACTGGTCTGGACCATTTCGGACAAAGTGTTCACTCACTTTATTACCCTGGTTGAATCTCACCACTGGTGACTGCTAATTTTTTCATCCTGTTATGTTGCATGCAAGTTTTCTTTTAGGGGGACCTAAAAGAAATTTTTAAAAAAGGGATTCTTACATTCTCTGTTCAGGACAGGGAAAATTTATAACATTGGTACATCTGAACTCAAGCGGGATACGAATTCAAGCATCGTTGCTCCAAGAAAGACATACTTGGAATGATTTAACCTGCTGTTACCATTTTCGCTTTAGATTTCTCCTCTAGGATGTACTTCACATTCATCTCTTTAGTAAATGTGTGTGTGGGGGGGGGGGTTGGGGGGGGGGGGAGGAGGAAGAAACAATTCATTTAGTAATGGAATTTAGAGGCATTCTTTCCAGAGCCGATGCCATGATCTTTTTATAAAATGGAAAAGAGAGAAATTGAAAAAAGAGAATGTATATTTTTTCAATCAGTAACCTCCAGTTGCTTTAAAAAAAACCCTCATGAAAAGGTGTCAGTCAAAATATTTTCAACACCGTAAAGCAAAAAGGCTTTAAGTATATGTGATAAGAACCCCTTAACTTTGGAAATTTGAGAATTTCCTTCCTAGGAAAACCAAACTACATGCAGAGTTGTCTTTCTAACAAGATAAACAGTTTCAAAACTGAGCTTTTCGGTTTGCAAATTTTAAAAAAAAAAGATACTTTCAACGGGCACTGATTTAACTACTGGTTATCAGGATTTTCTGAGTGGGAGTGGGAGGAGCACATTCAAGCTGAAAGTTTGATTGACATACAGCAACACAGCAGGTTTTACTTAGCAAACATAACACCTTTTGCTATGGACAGCTGAATGAAGTTAAGTTTCACTTAGCTTATAAAATGCTACGGACACATCGGTGTCTCTTGAAGAGGACAAAAATATACTGGAGATCGACTAACAGTGAGGGTATTTCTTTTAATAAAGTCCCACAAATTATTCACTTAAGTATGCAATGCCAATTTCAAAAGATAATTTCCATTTATTAAAAAAAAAAAAAAAACCCTTCTAGCCATAATCAAACCTAGTCTCAACTCTACAGAAAAAAAAAAAGGCATTCGCTTCTCTTTCTCCCATTATTAGAAACACGATCGGCTCTTTTTCCATTGTGATTTTCGTACATGATTTTTCATTTTTTACTTCACAGCGGAATTTCATTCACTTCCTGGCTGAAAACAACGTTAAAGAAAGAAAAAGACGACACGAAATTAAGGACTAGGAATGACTACTCTGAATACAAAACAGAGATTTCAGAAAAGGGGAAAAGAAGAAGGTAGAAAAAATAGTTAAAGTGATGAGGACAGGAGATTTTTTTCCATGACAAACCACCAATTGCTAACTAATTTTATTCATCACAGTCCTTTTCAACCTTCGATAACACCCACTCCAAATATAATTTACACAAAAAAAAGGCAAGAGATTGTTTGAGACACAAGAAAAAAAAACAAACTCTTGACCACTTCTGTTATTTGCTCAAATCGAGACCCTGCTTATCGCCGATAAGCATATGGAAAAGTATATTCCCAATTTGCAATGAACGGAAAGCAGGACCACGAAAAGAAACTTGCGACCAGCCCCCACTCCAAAAAATAGCCAACCCCTTCTCCATATGGCTGCTGTAGAAAAACGAACTAACCAGTCTCTCTCTTAAAAAATAAAAAAAACTACCCACTCAGTTACAGAGCAGCAACAACAACAACAACACCAACAACAACAAAAAACCCCATCATTTGCAAGGCTGCTTTGGTAGGAAGCTTCTAAACTGTTCTGGGCAGAAATCTACACAATTAGATTTCTAAATATTTTTTTTCCTCCCAAGGAATAAGACGGGAGGGGGGAGAGGGAATTAAGGTTCGTTCCAAATGGCCAACCTGCTTTTCCTGTAGAAAAAAAGATCCTGATCTTGTAATGTTTTCCATCTACCTTACTGAGTCCAAAATAAAAAATAAAAAAATGGTGAAATACAATGGTCCAGCCACTGAGTTATCTTAATCCCTGGGGATAATAAGAAATGGGTGTTAATGTTTTCCATGGAGAAAGCGTCTTCCTTCTCTTTTAAGGTGGCCCACATGCATTACCAACAATGTACAATTGCTTATTTCAAAAAGCCAACAGGAAATGGCTTATGCCTCTTTCGCCGTTAAACTTGGTTTCGTTAGACCAAGCACGATTTGGACCCTTATAATGTTCAGTTGCAGGAACGCACTGATTTCTATTTTTTTTTTTAAAAAAGGGGGGGGGAGGGGAGGGCAACATTTCCTACTTCCCATCAGCAAGAAAATCTAGCTGTGTGTCTGTTTTGTAGTCACAATGGAACCCCTTTCAGCATTAAAGTGCTAACATGAAAATAAGAAGTGGTTCAAGGAAGTTGATATGTTCCTGCTATTCTACACCTAACGGGGGAAACGGTAACTTTAGATTTCGATCCGTACGAATAAAAGCCGAAACGCCTAACTTCCTAAGCGCCTTGTAACCTGTATTCAAGTATTGTTTTATTTCCTGACCAATTTTTTTTTTTGTTCACAAGTTCAAAAGTTACACATTATCTAATTTTAACATACTACCATAGGCTAAAAGGTCGAAGAAGCACGTGGACGTGTTCCGTTAATAGGAGATGCTCTCTAGATGCTTCCAAGCGGCCCGTTGAGAAAGAGCTCTGGTTTTTGTTTTGTATGTTTCCTTTAAACCATCCAACAAACACAAAAAAATTTCCTCCCCCTTTTGATAACGAAACAAAACATTCCCCCTCCCCCTCATTTTCAGCAACAACCTTCAGTAAGATTCCGGTATCACAAACTCAAATTCGGAGGTGCCGTCCGAAGGGTTTTGTTTAAAGAGGGATTCGTTTGCTTGCGGGACGAAGATGTCGTCCCAAGTCATTGGCTTCGCAGGTTGGTTCGGGACCGGTTCCTGAGGGGTTTCTTTTGAAGGAGTGCCAGAATAAACCAGGGTATTGTCATTGGTGACCGGGATATTGTTGGAATTCCCTGAAATGTATGCGTAATTTCTGATCTGCAACGACCGACACGGATGCAAACGGTACAGCTTGGATTCCCCTGAAGGATCCTGGCTGTGAACCGATCGAAGGTGAGTGGCCATCACCTGGTAATTGATAAAACATTGACCGCAAGCCAAGCACTGGTATCGCCGCTCGCCGGTGTGATGGATTTCATGTTTGGTGCGGTACTCTGCCAGAGGGAAAACCTTCTCGCAGTAACGACACGGGTATTTCTTCTCCCAGGAATGTACATTGAAGTGTCTTCGCAAACTCGTCAGGCAGACGTAAGACCTCCGACACACAATGCAGATGTAGTAGACTTTCCCGTCCATAATCAGCTCGTAGTGATCGTCGTGCTTGACTTTCAAGCGCTTGCGGTTGGGATCGTTGCCCGAGGTGCGTGGCATGTTGTCCAGGTGGACTTCTCCATCGGCCTCATCTTTCACCGGGATGACGATATCATAGGTGTCCTCACCGATGTTTGCATAAACTTTGCAGCCGGTGGACAAGCTTTCGATCTCCGTTGCTTTGTCTAATGTGATAGTTTTCTGGCCTTCAGTGATGTGCTTCGGCGCAACGTTTGGGGATGCGTCCTTGAGGCCTCCGGAAAGAACGTCAGAGATCAAGATCTTGAACTCGTTGGGTTGGGAGACAGGCTCCGGCGGGAAGCTCACCACTTGCTTCTTCTGGGCGGCTGTGTTGTCGGCCACAACAGCAGGCTTGGGAGTTGTGGGCTGCTGGACCAGAGAACTGCTGCTTGCTGAACCAGGACTGGATAAACCCAGGATGTCGTCATCATCTTCCACATCTTCCTCTTCCTCTTCTTCTTCGTCGATGACATTGGTTTCCATGTCGGTTAAGGAATCGTTGGTAGATGGCTGTTGGTTCTCTTCAGGAATTGGCAACACCTCTATTTCGTGGGAGGAACCGACCCCCGGAGCAACGCCAACCTGTGATGTGTTGAGCACGACGACGTTTGGAGTCATGGTCTTTGGAGCTGGGAGAGGAAGAACATCAAGAGGCTTTTGGTTTTCGGACGGATTCGGAAGAACAGTCGAGGAGTCAAGCCGTGGAGGTGCCACCGGTTGAGAGAGAGAATGACTGTTGGTAGAGCTGGCTACCTCAGAAGACCCAGTGGGATTCGGGCAAGGCGGGATCTGGGTTATGACTTTGGTCTCCACCGAACGCTCCTTAGACGGTACCAGCTCAGAGCAAAAAATGACATCATCGTCGACATCTTCATCCTCCGAATCACTAATGGTGATCTTTGTGGATTCACACGGCTCCCGGTAAAGAGAAAAGGATTCTGTAATGATAGGTTTCCCGAGTTTGATGGATTGATTCTCAGGTAGCGCTGGGGGCTTCTGGGCTTTGAGCCCGTTTGCCTCCAGGATGGGTACCTCCGAAGCGCTGGGATTGGCCTCCGACGACATGTTCTTCACCTGTTGTAGAGGAACGCCCAGTTCGGCGAGGAATTTGACCCCGAGCAACTCGCCTGATTTAATCAGTTCATCCAGCAGATCCGATCGCACACGGATAATTTTGGAGCTGTAGATGTAGTTGAGGATTTCCGCAAAAACCTCCCCCCGGATGAAGTTCAGCTCGACAACTTGTCCCGCCACAGCGAAGAGTTGGTGAAAGTAAGTGCTGGAAGCCGAAAGGATGTTCCGGTGAGCTCGAAACTTGCGGTCCTCCACAATCACAGTGACGTCGCAGAAAAGTCCAAGGCCTCGCTGCTCATCCAGTGCTTTCAAAAGCATGCCAGAATATTGGTTGTCAGTAGCGGTGATGAGTTTCCTGGTCTCCATCCCTGTAACAAAGAAATAGAATAAAAATTCTTTTCTAATGTAGAACGTTAGCACCCACCCCCCTCCTAGAAAAGTGAAATATTTTGAGAAATAATTAAAAAGGCAGAATATTATATTTCCCTGGATGAGAAACGGAGAAACATGGTTTTTTGTAGAGGCAATAGCCCTCAGCACTTAAGAGATAGATAGGTCTATTCATAAGCAAATTCCACAATAGCCCCTTCATTGCATCAGTCCAAACTTCAACCAAGCTTAGCTCAGACAAATACGACCCCATAGGAGTCTGACAACAGCCAACAGAATACATGTTCTTGCACAGGAAGAGGAAGCTCAAATTCAAAGCTCAAAATAAGTTATAAAAAACCCTTCCCTCTCAACTCCATGTGGTCAGCTACAGCAGAACCATGGGCTTGATGGTTCTGCTTCATCACTAAACCATATTTCCAATCAGCCTCCATGTCTCCAGTGTCTTTCTTCCAGCTTGGAACTGAACCAGATGGATATTTCTTCCAACACCACTAAGGAAAAGTTCATTTGGAACCCGGAACGTCAAGACAGGTAGTTCTTGACTTACAACATTTCATTTAGGGACCATCCAAAGTTACAACAGCACTGGGGGAAAAAGTGACTTATGACCGTTTTTCACAGTTACGGCCTTTGAAGCCTTCCCATGATCATGGGATCGAACTTTATAGGCTTGGTAACTGGTTCGTATTTATGACCGTTGCGGCATTCCAGAGTCACATGATCCCCTTTTTGCAACATTCCGATCAGCAAAGATCAACAAGCGGGATTCACTTAACAACCAGATTACTAGCTTATCAACTGCAGTGATTCATTTAATGACTATGGCAAGAAAAGTCATGAAGTGGCGCAAAATTCATTTAATGAATGTCTCGCTCAACAACAGAAATTTTTGGCTCAATTACGGCCATAAGCTGGGGACTTCTTGTAACTTAATTTTAGGCAGGGTTATCTGGCTTGGAATTGACAAGACAACTCTGACCCATGGTTTAGGAACCCCAACTAAGCCAAGATGGGTTATATCTTGGTCTGACTGAATAAACTACAACTGGCTGGAATTGGTTTTCCTACTAAAGCAACACCCACAGTCACATGATGGCCTGACATGGATGGCTTGGGAATTCTGGGAGTGGAAGTCCACCGGTCATAAACTGGCCAGAGTTGCTCGCTCCTGATTTAAGCTAATCACAAACTCACAAGTTTCTTAACCAGAACTAAAATCTAAAAAAGAAAAAATATTTTGCAAATACTGAATGACTTTTTTATTTTCATACTAGCTCAATACCCGTGCTTCACTACAAAACTATGTGATCAGGCTTAGTTTTGGGGGAGAAAAATAAGAGTGGGGATGGAAATTTTGCCTCTGCTTACCAGCATCCATCAGTATTCATCTGGCTAGCATCCTGTAAGAGTGTGAGTGTTGAGGGCTGTTTGAAAACTGAAGCAGTATTTGCTGTGTGAGCAAGGAGACAGCAAGGAGCCCGGGCGTTGCTTAGCTCAACTGTTCTGTACTAAAGCTGCTTGATGCTATGAAACTAAAACTGAAATTTCTCTCCTCTGCTTGTATTTTACATTTGGAAGATATTTCTTTTCAGGTGGGGAGGGGGAGTAGAACTCCTTAGCATCAGAGTATGATAATAATAATAATAATAATAATAATAATAATAATAATAATAATAATAATAATAATAATAATAATAATATAGGAAATATTAATGCTCTGGTGGTCATTTCAAAAAATCCTTTCTTAGTGAGCACCTAGAAGCTAAGAGGAACATATGGGCCAAATGTCAAGTTTGTAGGCTTTACGGTTCTGGAGATTTTGTGATGATGCATGAGTGGTATTCGCTTTTATATATACAGATAGAAGAAGATTAGCCTGCCAGCCATTTTGATATTAGAATATCAGGAAAACAAAATCTAACAAAATTGCAAGAATAAAGGCAGGTTACTTTTTTCCAAACACTACATCAAGAGAGGCACAACATTTTTAGGCAGTTGCCTCTAGATATTAACTGATCCAAAATTCTTATTCCAAATATTCAAAACAATGAATATTGGTATTACCGGTGAATTTATAAAAATGCTGCAGACCATATGAAGAAGGCCAATCTCTTCTAGTTAGCGATCGAGAAAGTGCTTCAGTAAAAATATGTCAATCTCTCCTTTAAACAAAACTATTAAATATTTCCCGGCATGTCCCACGCCGGTCCTGTTGTAATTTTACTTTACTGTGCAATAAGGCAGGAACCAGGCTGCTTATTGCTATTCTAGCATTTTAAAAAAGGCTAGATCTTTATTTATTAAAGTAGGGATTCCTGATGCAGCTGAGAGAGGAGGTCAAATGAGAAACGCAAAACTTGCAGAACCTGAAGGTTAGTGAGGGAATTTGACAAGCAAAGTTAAGGCGTGATGAAACACATCCACGGATTAACATGCTCAAAACAGAAGCTGGAAAACAGGCTGTGTGTATTTCTTCACTGTTATTTCTCAACAGCTGCTGAAGCGTTGGCCTTACTAGGAAGATCATCGTGTGGGTAACATGTGCCAAAAGATGCCAGGCTCTGAACCAGGGTGGATTTGATTTAAATCAAGTCGATTTAAATCACGATTTAAATCGTGATTTAAATCACTGGTAGAGGCTTGATTTAAATCATATTTTTTAAAGATCAACTGTCATCTCAGCTGTGAAATTGTGTGAATGCATCAATGCAGTGCAGGTTATCTCAGCTTGCAGAGCTTGGATTCGTTGAATTAGTTTACCAAAAATGTAAATATTGCAGAATATACAGCCTCGTGCTACACAACTAAGGTCCATTTCGTGCTGAACAAACTAAATTATTAATGTATCTTAAATAGAACACTATCTTTAGATTGATTTTATTCCAAAGGCATTTTATTAAAATAAATTTGATAAAAATAAAAAAAAAAATCCAATTTAAAATTTTAAAAAATCTGATGTTTTTGATTTTGTAAAAAAAATCATTGATTTTAGAATAATAGGATTAAGGTCTTTTTCTCAACTCTGTTCATGTTATAACATTTTTGCTGTGAAGGAGAGGCATGTGATCTCTGCTGAGTCAAATTCAGTTTTGAGAACTGCAAAAGTAAACCGAGCATCTGTGATAATATCTTGTAGGCAGAGAAACTGCCCAATAATCTTACAAAAACCTCTGGAAGAGCATGACATTGTGAATGGATTAATGGAATTTATTTACCAAAAAAATTAAACATGTATACAACCTTATTCTACATAATTAAAAAATCTTTATTTCATGATGGAATAACCTTTGGATGGTAATATATTTTCCTCAAAAAGCATTTTATTTAAAAAAAATCCGATTTAAATCAAAAAAATCTGATTTAAATCAAAAAAATCCGATTTAAATAAAAAAAATCCGATTTTTTTGATTTTTTTTTTAAAAAAATCATTGATTTTTATATCCACCCTGCTCTGAACTACCATGCCAGCGATGGACAATCCTGAATAGGGTTCACATACCTCTCATTTCAGTCTTTGAGGGGCAGCCACAAAGAAGAGGGAGGGGTCAAATTATTCTCCAAAGCACCAGAGGGCAAGGCAAGAAATAAATGGTTGGAAACTGGTCAAGGAGAAAAGCAACCTGGAATGAAGAGAAACTTCCTAACAGGGAGGACAATTAACCAGAGGAAACAGCCTGCCTCCAGAAGATGTGGGTGTTGGAGGTTTTTAAGAAGAGAATGGACAGTCACTTTTCTGAAATAGTATAGGTTCTCCTGCTTGAGCAGGGGGCTGGACTAGAAGACCTCCAAGGACTAGTCTAGTCTTGTCTTGTCCATTCCATTCCATTCTTGTCCATTCCATTTATTCTTTCTCAATTCTTTCTCCTATTCTATTCTGTTCTGTTCTATTCTATTCTACTCTATTTTACTCTATTCCTATTCCTTATTCTATTCCGTTACATTCTTTCCTTATTCTTTCTCCTATTCTATTCTGTTCTATTCTTTCCTTATCTTTCTCTATTCTGTTCTGTTCTATTCTACTCCTATTACTATTCCTTATTCTATTCCTATTCCATTCCATTCTTTCCTTATTCTTTCTCTGTTCTGTTGTTCTGTTCCGTTCCATTCTTTCCTTATTCTTTCTCTATTCTATTCTATATTCCATTTCATCTGTTCTTCTCTCCTATTCTCTTCTATTCCATTCCATTTTCCTTATTCGTTCTGTTTTGTTGTTCTGTTCCGTTCTGTTCCATTCTTTCCATATTCTTTCTCTATTCTATTCTATATTCCATTTCATCTTCTCTTCTATTCCATTCCATTCTTTCCTTATTCTTTCTCTATTCTATTCTATCCCTTATTCCGTTTTATCTTCTCTTCTCCTCTCCCCTCCCCTCCCCTAAAGTGAATCACTGCAGTTAAGATGTTAGTAACCTGGTAGCTTCCCCCATTGGCTTTGCTTGTCAGAAGGTCCCTAAAGCTGATCACGTGACCTCGGGACACAGAAAACAGTCACAAATATGAACCAGTTGCCAAGCATCTGTATTTTGGTCATTGATCGTAAGGGGTGCCGCAAAGGTCATTAACTATTGAAAAAAAAATGGTCGTAAGTCACATTTTGCCACTTTGAACGGTCACTAAGCGAATTGTTGTTAAGTCGGGGACTACCTGTATTACAGTAATAATAGCCAAGCCAATTCCTGCAGTGGAGAACTACGAAAGAGGAACAATAAAAGAAGAAATGTGAAGAAATGTAGGAAGAAGAGCCTAGTTCCCTTGGCTTGTGATGACCCAAAGGGGCGTGGCACAAAGGCAACCCAGTCAGATAGTCAATAGGAGTCCCTTTATTAGGTCCAACTTTGCCCCCCCAATGTCCTGGTTACCTTCTGGGCTGGAGAAAAGCTCTCCCAGGAACAGCCTTGGGCTGCAGAGAATCAAGTCCAAAACATGGTCAACACAAACTGTAACTATAAGTCCACTCAACGAAAGATTCTTTGGCTGCAGAGAATCAAGTCCAAAACATGGTCAACACAAACTGTAACTATAAGTCCAAACAAGGCAAGAGGAGGTAATTAATCTGGCAGGGCAAGAGAAGGAATTCTAGACATGAAGGAACGGCAGTAAATCAACCCGGTTGGGAAGATTCCAGGAATGCAGATAACCAAAATCAACACAAGATAAACTCATGTTTGTTCCCAACAGACGCTGCACTCAGCATGCATCTCTTTTAAACTCTCTTCCCGGGTGTGTCTAATGAAGGGAATCAGGGCCCTTTCCTCCCCCGTAAGCCATGCAACTCTCATTGCTCCCTTCTCCATTCCTCCCTGCAGGATGAAGAGGGGGTGGGCCTGGGACTTCCTCTGAATCCCCTCTCCCTTGTTCTACCTCTCCCCTGCTCTGCCAAGCTGGACTTTGCCCTTCCCCAGTTTCCTCCACAGCCAACAGAGCCACACTCCCGCTCCCTGTGGTCTTCTCCCTCAGATTCAGACTCCGACAGGGGCATGACATGGTTTTACAAGATCACAATGAAAGTTGTTAATTATGCTAAAATATACTCTCACTCCTGCTTCTTAGACAAGGAACTCAAGTGGGACAGTCAGGCTCAGAAGGCTGGATTTAGTCACGCTTATGGAGCGGTTGCCACCAGACAGAAAGAGCCATGATGTGCCATTGCGTTCGTTTTTCTCGAACATGGCTGCCAAATTCAGGTTATTTCTGCTTGAAAGTCCCTGTCCTTGTGGAAAGTTCCAGAAGCCCTTAGTTACATAGCAAGGGAGACTAGGAAGCATGCATTGAGCGCCATCTGAATTTTCAAGGTTTTTTTTTTTCCCTGGGGCTTTTTGAAGCAGCCCCAAAAAACACAGGCCGGGTTCGGATATATAAATCTGGGTTTTATCAGCCCAGAAGCAAGATGCAGACATGTTCGTTCCTCAACCCTCACAGGACCTGTTTCAAGAAAAGAGTGTTTTGGTCATGTCTAAACAAGCAGATTTTTCTCTTACTCAGACGATTTATTGCCCTGCCTGTCAGCCCCACCAGCTTTCTGGTCGGGATGGACTACAAATCCCATCACTGGCTGCAAGAGGACAGAAATTGTAAGCTAAAAGAGCTGGAAGGGTTGCAGAATTAAAAGTTTCCTCAGGGTCACAGCTCTAATAGAACCAGGTTTTCTTAGTTGTCCAATAAAGCACACAACCCCGTTGTTTTAGCATTACACCTCCCTCAGCCCTGCTGGCTGGGGATGATGGGAGCGGCACCTATCCAGAAACCAACCAATGGGAGTGGGGCGAAGATCAAAAGAGCAAGGGGAAAGGAGTTGCCAATTCGTTTCCTCAGCTTTAAGATGCCGACTTTCCTCTTCTCTCTATCCTGAGCTAATCCTGAAAAGAATTCTCTTGGCCCTGCTGGCTAGGGGTGATGGTTATTGTAGTCACAACGCACCAAGTTGTCAAGCTGTTCAGTTGGGAAGAGGGGAGGGCGGATTTCCAGAACTCCTCCTTTAAGCAAGCTTGCCACTCTTCCAATCCTTCCCTTCCAGGGAAGCATGACAAAAAAGAGAGGAGAGAGAGAGGAGAGAAGAGACAGAAAGGAGAGAAAAGAGTAAAAAGAGAAAGAGGAAAGAAAAGGTGAGAGAAATAGTAGAAAGAGAAACAGGAAAGAGAAGAAAGAGAGAAAAGAGAAAGAGAGAGAGGGGAGAGAGAGAGAGAGAGAAAATAAAAGAGGACAGAGGAAAGAGATGAGAGAAAAGAGGAGAGAGAGAACAGAAAAGAGAGGAAAAAGAAAGAAAAGAGAGGAGAAAGAGTGGGGAGAGGAAAGAGAGAAGAGATAAAAGAGAGAGAACAGAAAAGAGAAAGAGGAAAGAAAAGAGAGGAGGGAGGAAAGAGAGAGAGAAGAGAGGAGAAAGAGAACAGAAAAGAGAAGAAAGAGAAAAGGGAAGAAGAGAGAAAGAGAAGATAGGGGAGAGAGAAAAGAGAAGAGAGAGAAAGGAAAGAGGAGAGAGAGAGGAAAGAAAAGAGAAGAGAAAAAAGATGTTGCAGGAAGCGCCTCTCCTGTAGGCAACCACAGAAGCAGCTGAACTCAGGCCCTGTTGATGGGTGCGAATACAGAGGGTTTTTTCCCTCATTCAATGAACTCCAGGGGCTGTGCAAGATGGGCAAGAGGCTAAGCCAGCCCAGAGTTCAGATGGGTATTGTAGTCCCCATGCACCTGCAGGAGCAGCTAACCCACCGGGGGGAGTTAGGGAGGGTGAGTTTGCAGGAGGCAGGGAAGGGGGCTCGGCTGGCCCGAAGTCTGCCCTGCTCCAACTGCTGCCGGCCTGGCAAAACAACTGAGACCGGCCCCTCCGTACCTCCGCTCCGCCCCGCGTCTTCGGCTCTCTCTGCCCGCAGCCAACCAGCCCCGCGTCCCTCCGCTCGCTCGTCGCGACGCTTCCCAGCCCTGCGCGCCTCCTCGGCTCTTTCCGGAGCCGCTCGGCGGCCCTCGCGCTCCGCCCGAACGCTACTCTCGGGGGCCTTCGCGCCTGCCCGAACTCCGCTCGGCCGCGCACGGCGAGGAGCCGAGCGGGAGGAGTCGCTAGCCGAAGGCGCTCGGGCTTCCAGGAAAAAAAAAAAAAAGAGCCTTCGGGGATTTTCGGCTTCGGAGCGTTCCCGGGCTGAATATATTTTTTTTCCCTTCCCCTTCTCTCTCTCGCGGCTGCGGCTGGGAGGCATGATCCAGTGCAAAAAAAGCACCCGCGTGCAAATGCTGCAAACACGGGGCTGGCTGGGCTCCAGGCCGACCTCCTGGGTCTGTTTCTGGGGAGATGCAGTAACATTGGCACGGGCTGCCCGTTGCAAATCTGCAAAACTCTCTTTGCAAGAGTTAGTTAGCATCCCAACAAATATATATACTGAGAGATTGGACGTCGGTTCCTTGCTGAGCGCCAGCTCTGCTCCTGAATAAACGAAGGAAATTCCATTTAATATAGTGGCCGAAAAGGGATTTTAGCTCTTAGGGAGGTCCAAAGGAACAAAATTGGAATCTTTAGAGATTCCAAATAGATAGATTAGATAGATAGATTAGATAGATTAGATAGATAGATTAGATAGATAGATAGATAGATAGATAGATAGATAGATAGATAGATAGATAGATAGATAGATAGATAGATAGATAGATAGATAGATAGATAGATAGATAGATAGATAGATAGATAGATAGATAGATAGATAGATAGATTAGATAGATTAGATAGATAGATAGATAGATTAGATAGATAGATTAGATAGATAGATAGATAGAAATAGATAAACATATATATGAAGACATATATATATATATCATATATATAAAAGATATATATATAAAATATACACATATTTTAAAGATATAATTATAAAATATACATCTCATATATATCATATATATTAAAGATATATATACATGATATATATATTATATATATATATATTATAAACCTCTGAAAACATATATATATATATACACACACACACAAAGATATAATTATATATATAAAATCTATACATCTCATATACATACATACATACAAATCCAATAGTCTAGATTTGCACCCTCTGAACCCTAAACTTAAAAACGCAACCCATTTCTTCCAGCAAATCAACATCCATCCGTTGTGTCTTAAAGGCTTTGCAGTAAAAAGAGGAAAGTGCATGGGTGTGAAAGGGCCATTTGTGTGAATTGGCTTTTGATATTCTTGAGGCCCAGGGGGCTTAGTTTATCAAAAGCTACCAACTAACTCATCTTTAAAAGCAGCTCCTGTTAAAGTACTGCAAGTTCTTACCTCCCTATTATGATCTGTAGTAGTTTTTATCAGCATGAGAAAATGGGCGTTTTTTTCCCGTTTGAAAGACTTTGTTTATTCGATTCAGTTGTTCAGCTTTAAATCTTAACTTTCACCACTAAAATTGCAATGCTCTCCCCAGAATACATATGCGATGTATTCTCCCCACCCCTCCACCGACCCTGGGGGGGGGGGAAACTTGTTTTTTTAAGAGTTATTCTCAACCACAAACCAGCCAAACCTTCTATAGTATATCAGCCCAGCCTATGTGGATTACAACCTCAAAGAATTAGGCTAAATAATTCTACTTATATAAAGCCTATGCTCTGACTTGCATTATATTTAATATCTTCCCTCTGGTGATCTGGCTTTGAATTCACGCCCCTTGCTTTTAAACGGCTTTCATGGAATGTTTTTTTACTGTTAGTTATATCATGCCCAGAGACTCCCTTGTGTGTGTGTGTGTGTGTGTGTGTAGATGGGCAGCTGTAGAAATTTGACCAATAAATAAAGGATATGGTACGCTCCCCCCCCTCCTTTTATATATTATGGCAAAGTTTCTATCCATTAATAACCATTTTAGGTTAGATCCCAGCACTCTTCTTTTGCAAAGAAAAAAGAAAAGAACCCACTCCCCACATAGATCAACCCCCTCCATGGCTCCAGCAGGTGTCAAAGGTGGAATTTCATCCCTGCTGCGGGTCTCCAATCTGAAGTTGATAGGATCCATCCTATAAGTCTGTAGAGATTCTCTGTCTTCCAGGTAATCCTGGTTGTCCCAAAGTTGCTTTTTTTTTTTTTATCCAAGAGGCGACTGGACTTTCTGGTTTTTTTCTTTTGAAGACCTTTCACTTCCCATCCAAGAAGCTTCTTCGGTTCTGACTCGATGGTAGGGAAGCTTCTTGGATGAGAAGCGAAACGTCTTCAAGGAAAATCCAGTTGCCTCTTGAATAAGAAGCACCTTTGAAACCACCATGACCTGGAGGACGGAGAATCTCCACAGACATTTCTCCCAAAGACGGGTTTTTTTTTTTTTTTCAGGAGGCAATCTTTTTCTTTGAAGACCTTTCACTTCCCATTCAAGAAGCTTCTTCAGTTCTGACTGGATGGTGAGCGATGGAAGGATCGATACTCCTTGCAGACAGAGCTGGTCGTTCGCAGCCTTTTGGATGGGAAGCGAAAGGTCTTCAAAGGAAAAAGACAAGGAAGTCCATTTGCCTCCTGAAAAAAATAAAATAAAAATACCTTTGGGACAAATGTCTAGGGGGATTCTCAGTCATCCAGGTTTATGGTTGTGCTTATATTTTTTCCTCAGGTGGCAACTGGACCTTCTCTTTTTCCTTGAAGACCTTTTTGCTTCCCATCCAAAGGGAAGCAAATGACCAGCTCTGTTTGCAAGGAGTTTTCAATCTTTCCATTCCCCACCATCTCGTCAGAGCTGAAGAAGCTTCTTGGAGGAGAAGCGAAATGTCTTCAAAAGAAAACGATAAGAAAGTCCAGTTGCTTCTTGAAAACAAAAAAGCACCTTTGGGACAAATGGAGACGCTCCGTCCTTCAGGGGATCCTGGTTGTCCCAAGGGTGCTTTTTAATTTTTTTTTAAGAGGCAACTGGATTTTCTGGGCTTTTTTAATTGGAAGACTGTTTCACTTCTCATCCAAGAAGTTTCCCCACCTATCGAGTCAGAACTGAAGAAGCTTCTAGGAGGGGAAGCGAAACGTCTTCAAAGAAAAAACCAGAAAGTCCAGTTGCCTCTTGGGAAAACAAAAAAAAAAAGCATCTTTGGGACAACCAGGATTACCTGGATGACTGAAAATCTCCATAGACATTTGTCCCAAAGGTATTTTTATTTTATTTTTTTCAGGAGGCAAACGGACTTCCTTGTTTTTTCCTTTGAAGACCTTTCGCTTCCCATCCAAAAGGCTGCGAATGACCAGCTCTGTCTGCAAGGAGTATCGATCCTTCCATCGCCCACCATCCAGTCAGAACTGAATAAGCTTCTTGGATGGGAAGTGAAAGGTCTTCAAAGAAAAAACCAAGGAAGTCCAGTTGCCTCTTCTGGAAAAGAGAAAAAAAGCAGTTTTGGGAGACGCATCCTACCGATAGGATCCTATTGGGATCCGTCCTTCTCCTGGGGAGAATTGGGGGGGAGGTGTTTTGAAATAAAGCAATTCGGCCCGAGGCTCCAAAGGCTTCTTGGGGGCTCGTGCAGGAGGGACCCCAGCCTTCTTCCCATATCGAGGAGACGCCGGTTGGAGGGCACCGCAGCACCGCGGAAACCGTATCCACTGCAACCAGCCGGACTGGCTGGGCAGGGAGAAGGGAAAAGGTCTCAAAGCAAAGCAGCCTCTTTGGCCCCGGCCGCCTTCTCGCCCGCTTGGCAGCATGCGGGAGCCAGCCAAGCCCGGGGCTGAGCGGGAAGCCCGGGCCAAGCCCGGCCCGGCCACGCGTCCGCCGCCCTCCCGCGAACAAGGCCGGGCGGGCATCGCTCGCCCAGCCGGGTTTCTCCCTCCCCCCCTCCCACCGCCCTGTTCCCGGCTCCCGTGCTCCGGCCTGGTCTCTCCGAGGGAGGCCGAGGACGGCGGTTCTTACCCGCAGTCTTGCCGCCCGCCTCACTCATGGCGCCCGGCTCCATCGCGTCTCACCGGCGGCAGCCCATTCGAGCACAAAGGAACCGCCTTGCGGAACTCCAACGGAGCCGCCCCAGGGAGCCGGACGGACGGAAAGAGGGAGCGCACCGACCGGAAGTGGTGGGGGAAAGCGTTTCTTCTCCCTCTGACGGAGGGTCGGAGAAGCCGAAAAGGAGCCTGCAGGGCTTTGTTATGAAGAGGGGGAAGGGGCTGAGGGGAAGGTCAAACGGCGGGGCGCGAAACACCGGGCCGGAAGTGAGGCACGGGGGAAGGGGTAAACGGACGGAACGTTTCTCCCCCCTCTCCCCCCCAGCAGGGCTATCCTCTGAAGGAAAGGGTCCGAAGTGCTTCGGACGTCCTTTATAAAGACATCCAGGCTACAGGCCGGGTCTCCCTCAGAAAACCTGCCCGACCGCGCTTAGCATTAGCCGGATCCCGATTATCCGATTGAAGCGGCGCCGGAAGTGAAGTCTTGCGCACACCTCTTACTCTTTCGTGCCTCTAGGATCAGAAGTGACTCTTCCGAAAAGAAGATCAGAGGCGGGCGCGCGGAGCATATGGCGGTTTGCGGATGTGACGTCAGAAAACCGGAAGTCGCGATGTTGGGGCCTAGAGAAGCCGCGGAGGTCTGGCCGCCTCAGCAGCAGCCGCCGCCGCCGCCGCCGCCATGGGGCCGGTCTCACGTTCGCGGAGCCCCCTGGACTCCCCGGGGCCCCGTCGGGGACGAGAGAGCGGCTCAGCCAGCCCTTCCCCGTCCAGGCATAGCCGCAGCCGGAGGTCTCGCTCTCGGGAGCGCAACGGCTTCCGACGCCCGCATCACTTCGGTTACCGGCACGACCCGGAGCACTACGGCAAGGAGCAGGAGGAGTCGCTGCGTCAGAGGCGAGTGGCGGCCCGCCGGGTGGTCGGGCTCGGCCCTGGGCCGGTTGAAAAGCCGTGGTTCTTCTTGTTTGTGGTTGGTCTCGCTGTCAGCCAGATGTTGGGTTTTGGGTCCTCCTGTCTTATCCATTAATATTATTTACTGTTGTTATTATTACTATTACTACCATTACGGCATTACTATTACTGTCATTACTATTAATAGCAATAACAATAATAATTGCAATGATTATAATAAGCACCAAGGACCCTCAGTGTTATTAGTAACCCTCTCCACGGTTACCCTTGTGGGGTAAAAACAGTAAAATAAAACAATAATAAATACTGTAATAGTAATAATAGTATTAATAATAGTAATACTTGACTCTTGACGAATGTATCTTTTCTTTTATGTACACTGAGAGTATTTGCACCAAAGATAAATTCCTTGTGTGTCCAATCACACTTGGCCAATAACAGAATTCTATTCTGTTCTATTCAAATTCTATTCTATTCTATTCTGTTCTATTCTTATTCAATTCTATTATTCTGTTCTATTCTAATACTAGTAATAAATATTTATTGCTACTACTATTTATTATATATATATATATATATATATAACTACTATTATATTTACTGCTATATTATCTTATTCGTTAAACATGAAACTCAGTCAATTGAATGTTTAAAAGTATCACAAATATGATAGACTGGCACTAATGGTTGATATGGGTTGCTGCCAGCATCCTTATTTTTTATAATAATATCAATACTACTATTATTACTATTTTATTTTACTGTTTTACTATTACCCCACAACAAGGGTAACCATGGAAGGGGTTAATAAGATTGAGGGGTCCTTGGTGTTCTCTAAGCTTGGTTGTTTTCATGCAAATGTTTCATTATCCAACATCATTAGTGTGAGAAGGGAGTGGAGTTTACTCTTGTTTTATTACAGCAAGCATATAAATTGAAAACCAACCCCACTCTCTACTAACATGATGACGTGACCTAGTTGGGTAATGAAAAGTCTGCAAGAAAAGAACCAAGCTCAGACACCATCAAGGGCCCCACAGTTCAACCCTGAGCTACAAATATTTTCCTTTCTCAATATTATTATTATTGGGCATGTGTGTCTTTCATAGCTGCTGGAAGGGAAGGATTATCGCTCCGTTTGGGAGTGGGGAAGCAATATTGATCCCAAGTTGCAGCAACATATGTTACAACAGCGAATGATTTCCTATTCCTTTTGTATGTATGGTAGGAATCTATTATATATTAGTATTATTATGTATTAGTATTATTATAGTATATTATTTCTTACGTACACTGAGAGCATCTGCACCAAAGACAAATTCCTTGTGTATCCAATCACACTTGGCCAATAAAGAAGTCTATTCTATTCTGTTCTATTCTATTGATTAATAAAGTGGGGGTGTTTGATAAGTACCAGTATAAAACACGGGGCAGATTTGTTAAAATATATATTTTAGAGTGTTTGACATTTCATTTATTTGAGCAATTTTTTTGCTCATCTTCCTAAAAGAGGGAGTCTGGACAGTGAACAAATAAAATACTAAAACTTAAAAATAGGATATAAAATTTAAGAAGGCAATCCTACTGATTTAATTTATGATTAAAATTCAGTGTTAAAAGTTAATTAAAAGCCAGGCCAGAAGGCTTTCAAAATGCTAGTCAGCCCCAGCAGGATTATTGAGGGAGGATTTGCAGTCCTTTTCTTGAAAATCGGAGGGCTTTCTCCACCACTTTTCCGTTTGCGCCTTAGCATTTAAATTTGAAGCGAAGATGATTTCATTTTCCTGCAGTTCTGACTATAAATATATATTTTTTCACAGACGACTAAATGAGAGAGAACGAATAGGCGAACTAGGAGCGCCTGAAATCTGGGGACTCTCACCAAAACTTCCTGAGCCAGAGTAAAAATTGCATTTAATTGAAATTTACATTTGTATTTCACCTTGGGCACTTTAGTTGATAGATCTTAAGATTATATTCTGCTTTTTAAATCTAGTTCTGATGAACATACACCTGCAGAAGACGAAGATGGGTCATCTAAAAAAAGCAGCACCTCCGAATCCAGCTCAGAAGGTACTGCGATGTGTTTAAGATGAAGTTTGACTACCTCAGAAATATCTGTGGGGAACTCATTTTACTTTCAGTTGTAAATGGCATTTCCAAAATTGTCCAAAATAATTCCAGATTGCTGCTTCTTAACTCAGGAAAAGTGTGCATTCTCTGAAAACTGTAGGTGTAGTTTGAATGCTTTTTTGCTGCAACAACCTTGGGATGACCCAAAGGGGCGTGGCACAAAGGCAATACAGTCAAATAATCAGTAGGTGTCCCTTTATTAGCTCCAACTTTGCCCGCAATGTCCTGGTTACCTTCTGGCTGGAGAAAAAGTTTCCCAGGAACAGCCTTTGGCTGCAGAGAATCAAGTCCAAAACGTGTTCAACAAAAACTGTAAGTCCAATCAAGGCAAGATAAGATAATTAGTCTGGCAGGGCAAGAGAAGGAATTCCAGATGTGAAGGAATGGCAGTAATGCAACATGGTTGGGAGGATGCCAGGAACGCAGATAACCTAACTCAACACAAGATAAACTCACGTTTCTTCCCAGCAGACGCCGCACTCAGCATGCATCTCTTTTCAACTCTCATTCCCATGTGTAGCTAATGAAGGGAATCAGGGCCCTTTCCTCCCCCATAAGCCATGCAACCCACGTTGCTCCCTTCTCCGTTCCTCCCTGTGTGCCCTAGGATGAAGAGGGGGTGGGGCCTGGGTCTTCCTCTGAACTCCCTCTCCCTTGTTCTACCTCTCCCCTGCTCTGCCCAGCCGGACTTTGCCTTTCCCCAGTTTCCTCCACAGCCAACAGAGCCACACTCCCACTTCCTGTCAGCTGTTCATCTTCCTCCTTGGATTCAGACTCCAACAGGGGCATGACAAATCTGTTCCCCTATATTGCTCTGAAATAAAGGTTTTTTTTAAAAAAAAAAACAAGGGGTACTTGCAGGTAATCCTCAATTTACAGCAGTTTATTTATTGACCATTCGAAGTTACAACGGCATTGAAAAAGGTGATTTATGACCATTTTTCACACTTATGACCGTTGCAGCATCCCCACAGTCAAGAGATCAGAATTCTATTGCTTGGGAAATATTGGTTCATATTTATCAATTGCAATGTCCCAGGGTTATGGGTATCTTGTCTTGCAACCTTCTGACAAGCAAAATCAATGGGGAAGCCAGATTGTTGCTAACTTAACAACTGCAGTGATTCACTTAACAACTCTGGCAAATGGTCATAAAATGGAGCAAAATTCACTTAACAAATGTCACAGAAATGTTGGGTTCCATTGTGGGGGTATGTCAAAGATTGCCTGTAACAGTGTCTTGCACCTCTGGAACTGACAATCAGTGGATCATATTTAAGGAGGAAGTAGATTAGAATGAATTGTTTGGAAGTTGAGTCCTGGCAACTGGATTTATTTTTAATAATTCTGGATTTATTTTTAATAATTCTGGATTTATTTTTAATAACTTCCAGAGAATTCTCTCTGGCTGACTAAGAATCTTCATCGGTATATTAGAAATGAATTGTTTATCTGATTATAAAACAGACACTTCAATTTTTTTTTTTTAGAGGAAGAAAAAAAAAGGAAGAAGAAGAAGAAGAAGAAAAAGGCTGCAGCACGTAAGTTTCAATTAGGTTATAGTTGGGAATAACGTTCTTTCTTGATTTGGATTAAATACAGGGGGGAAATCCATATTTTTGCTGAAATAAAAAAGGAATATGATGAGTTTGGTTCAGTTTAACGTTTAAGAGTCTTTTTACAAGAATATAGAATATGTACTTGTACTTTCAAGTGTTTTACTTAATAGAGAATCAGTATATCGTGCCAGCAGTTATTGTATCATTAAACTAATAGGGAATTACATATTTAAAAATCATCAGAAACTAGTTCAATATATGTATCTGGAACAGGGGAATTCAGCTGTGACAACTTTTAAGACTTGTGGACCTCAACTCCCAGAATTCCCCTGCCAGTAGTTCGTATTGATTTACACAGCATATCCAATGTGATTCACTGACTACTGGAACAGTATTACTGCTTCACGGTTCCCTCTGTTTTATCAGATCAAGAGAAAGATAATTGATTTTAAGTTCATTCTTTAAAATTCGCAACAAAATTGGAAATTTGCATCTTAATCTTTTTAATTTATTCCCTTAATCTGGTTACTCCCATGTGCTAGTTTTTATCTCTCTTGGAAACAAAATCAGGTTTTAAAGATTTTCTTCTTGTGTCTCCCCCCTCCCCCTATTTTTTTCTTTTTTCTATTTAATACTTCAGGTGAGGAGGAGAAAAAAAGAGCCAAGAAGAAGAGAAAGAAGCATAGAAAGTAAGAATCTTTTTAAAAATAATGGCATGCTTTCTGTATTAAATATACCATTCTTCCCTTAACTGCCTAAGGACAAGCCAAAATCTGTCTTGTTAATAGAATAGAATAGAATAGAATAGAACAGAACAGAACAGAACAGAACAGAACAGAACAGAACAGAACAGCTTTATTGTCATTGCATTCCACGAATAAAATGCAATTTGAAAGCTACTCCAGCACAGTGCCCCAAACACCACATCACAATCACACTACAGAATATTTAAAAGTTAAAATGATGATGATGATATAATAATAATAGGACTAAATCACAAATGCAATGTTTGATTCAAGACAATTACTGCCAATTATTTAAAAATAATCGCATGCTTTCTGCATTAAATATATCATTCTTCCCTTAGCTGCCTAAGAACAAGCCAAAATCTGTCTTGTTAATAGAGATAACTCCCAAAAACGCTGGCTTGACTTTCAGCTTTTGTTATCATTATTGATCAAATAAAACATAAAACCCTCTTTATGCCAGCTAGAAAGAGAAAAGAGTGAAGAGTTTGAGATCCTAGCTTGCTGTTGCCCCTTTGGAGATGGTGCTGTAACCAAAGTATTTTATTCTTGTAATCGATGGTTTTTCTCTTCCCTGACCGTGGCTCTCCAAATCCTCTCCCTCTTTTAATGGCCAGGAAAAAGAGCAAGAAAAAGAAGAGTAAGAAGAGCAGGAAGGATTCTAGTGACTCGAGCAGCGAAGACTCTGACGAGGGAACTCTACATGGGGACGATCTCTGGATTGAGAGATCAAGTACGTGGTTCCCACTGAGGAAGGGCTAACTAAACTCAAGTGATGTGCATCCCCCCCCCCCACTCCCTTTCTGTTCGCAACTAAAAAGACGAAAGGAGGTTGTTTTTTTTAGTCGACATGTTTTCTTTCATAAAACGGGCTTTATCACAATTGTTTATTATTGATGCATACTGACATCTTGGGTTAGGACTTTTTGCCCCTTTATTTATTGCAGAAAACCCAGACTCCGTGGATTTTATTGGCCCAGAAGCTCCCATCACTCACGCTTCTCAAGACGACCGCCCTTTGAAGTGAGTGCTGTCCCCCGGGGCTGATAACAGACTAGGAGGGAGCAGAATGGTTGTAGATACGGGTCGCACACAGAGGGCGAGCTACAACACCAGGCGGGGGGAAAGCAATTCATTTTTTGTACTTGCTGTGGTTTACATCAGCATTTTCTTTCTCCCCTGAAGCTACGGTCACGCTTTGCTGCCCGGGGAAGGTGCCGCCATGGCCGAGTACGTCAAGGCAGGCAAACGGATCCCCAGGAGAGGCGAGATCGGCCTTACCAGCGAAGAAATCGCTTCCTTTGAGAAATCCGGCTACGTTATGAGTGGCAGCAGGTAAGCGGCCAGATTAAAAATTGCTGCGAGGGCCAAGAGCTAACCTCAGCTTTGATTGGCCCTCCCAGAAGTACCAGGGCAATCTCAGAACAAAGACTAGATTGGATCTTGCTTGTATTTTACACCTAATTGTAATGAAGAATACTGAATTATATTGAATTGCACTTCATCATGATTATACCGTCATCTGTTGAATTCCTTTGTTTCTGTCCAATCAAAAATGATGATTTGGCAGTAGCATGCCATCTAGGAATTTCAGTCTGTGCATCTATGCGGTAAGCTCTTAGACTTAGAATAACTTTATTATCATGTTGAATCAGCATACATTAAAATGAAATTTCGTTGCACGCAGCTCTCAAAGCTGTCTCCACCTCCAATATACCCTACATAAATCTGACAAAATAAATAAATGCAAAATTATGCATATACCCACATATATGACACGGAGAAACAACACAATCTAGTTCAGATGTATACGTGTACATGACGAGACAAACGAATCTTCCCAGTTTTACTTATTACTCTTATCTCAGTGCTTCGCAACCTTGGCAGCTTTGAGATAGGTGGACTTCAACTCTCAGAATTCCACAGCCGGTCAGCGAATTCTGGGAGTTGAAGTCTACACACATCTCAAAAGAGGAGAAACTCTGCTCTAGGTGGATATCTTTTCCATACCATTTTTACAGTTCCCGTAAGGAGGTTGGAGGGAATGGAAATGTCTGAAATGTAATGAAAATGCTGTCCGGATCCCGGCAGTTGCCCTCATTAAATCATGATCCCCTCGAGCTAAGGTTCAAAAACTTTAAATGATTTATTAGGAGCGAACATGTCGGCATGACCTGCATGAAGCCGACTCTGAGACACGTAATTCACTGTCACCCTTGACTCTGGTTTTCCTCCATCCCTCTGGGTGTATCATAATTCATATTCTCCAACGAATCACGTTCATAGCCAAGAGTCATCAATCATGTTCTCCAATTAGAGATTTACCAGGCAGAAACTCCGGTAGCTTAGTTATAATCTTTGCAAGATAAGAATGGAATGCACTTTCGGTTCCAAATCAGTGGTGGTATTCTACTGGTTCGACCCGGTTTTGCTGAGCCGGTAGCAGCGGAGACCGAACCAGTTGTCTCCACCACTGCTGTTGTGCCCACCTGCCAGCCCAGGCTCCCCATACTCAACTTTATCTGCTGAATTTGAAGCGCACGGCAGCTGCTGAAGCAACCGGGTTCATGCAAGCTTGCAAGAGGCGAGTCGGAACGCCTCTGCACGCACGCAAAGTGTGTGCATGCGTGCAAAGTGCGCCCACCAGGCCACACCTACCGAACCGGTGGTAAAACTAATTGAATCTCATCACTGTTCCAAACTGCTGCATTGCTGTTTTAAATTTCTCCCCCCCCCCCCACTTCTGTTCATGGCAACTCTAAAATAGGCATAGAAATGTTTTATGAGTTGACACATGCTCTTGTCACCAGTTGACGCCTTGAGTGTTGGTCATTCACCAATGGGCATCGTCTCTCTCCTTAGGCATCGGCGAATGGAGGCGGTCCGTCTGCGGAAAGAGAACCAGATCTACAGTGCGGACGAGAAGAGGGCCCTGGCCTCTTTCAACCAGGAAGAAAGGCGGAAGAGAGAAAACAAGATCCTAGCCAGTTTCCGGGAAATGGTCTACCGAAAAACTAAGGGCAAGGATGAGAAATGAACGACGCATCCTCCCCAGTGACGGGCAGATGGGTGGGGCCTGGACACTGACTTGTGCTATGGGGAATATGGGGGGAAACAGTCCATGTATATCCAGTTTCAGAACCCTAATTGGTCTGGCGAGGCCTTAGAACTAACTTGCAGGGTCTTTCCAACTTGCAATCCAAGTCAGATTAACCAAAGCAGGCCAATCGGTACCACCATAATGCCCAGAAGCTATTGAAATACTGTTGCTTCTTTGTGATTGAGAAAGTAGCACTTTAAAAAGAAAAAAAGAAAATCAGTTGGAGCAAAGATTTCCATTTATGGTGGTTGAGGGAAGACTTGTTTTCTATCGACTTTCACAAGAAGAAAATATTAAGCCCTGAATGAAACAACAAGATCTCTTATAGGACGAGTGTGTTTTGTGAAAAATGGCCAGAACATACTCTGGGTCTGACTCTATACACCCAAAAGACAGAAGTAGCTTTAATACTGATGGTTGCCTTTATACGTTTCCTGCCTCCAACAGACACAAATAGGAGTGGATCGTTAAAAACAGAGCAAAATTGTTTAAATCATGATCATCTTCTCTGGCTCAGACCATCAAGCATGCGGTGTCTCCTGCAGACTCCTTGTAAATAGGAACACAAAATATTCTTTCCATTTTGAGATTTTTTTGCAGATTTAATACTGTTAAGTCATCATTTTGCAAGTAAGAGTGCTTTTGAGGATCGATAAATATATTTCCTGCTCCTGCTCGACTAAGTGTAAATAGGAGATGGAATATCCATCTGAGTAAGTTTTTTAACCCTTTAGTTTCTTCAATGGCTTTATAGATAAAATATGTAGGTTGGAATTCAAAGCCCATGTACCAACTGCCACGTATGTGGGGGTTTTCAGTTTCTGTTGCCTTTTGTAAATTTGGAGTGCCCCATAAACTTTAGAAGCAAAGCTGGAGCTACATTTTAAAACAAGGAAGAAAAGAAAATCCCAATGCAAATATACCCCAGTATCAAGGACAGCTTTGTTGAATGCATCCTGGACATTACTTTTTTGCACAGTTCCGGTATGGTACACCACTTCTAAACTCTATTTTTAAAATTAAAATGCCCTCCCTAAGTATAGATGGCTATGTGTTGTTTTTTGAGGTGTGCCAGTTTCTGTTTGTGGTTTGCCAGCAGCCTATGCAGATGACAGTGGAATCGGACAGTGGGGAAGAAAGGCGACCAGTCTGGGAATCTGGGGAGGACTCCGATGAGGGTCCTGTGTCCGAAGCAGAGATGGGGCCAGGATCATCTGGGAGTGGGATGCTGCCTATGGAGCCTCCAGAGTCTGGCAGCAGTGAGACAGAGGAACAAGGGGAGCCTGTTCCCAGTGCACGTATGCACAGAGCTGCTAGAAGGCAAGAACAGCTGAGACAAGGGGCAACTCGGGAGTAAGGCTGGGAGGTGATTGACCCTCCTGTAAGGGATAAAAGAAGGCAAAGATGAAGAAACCTTTGCAGGAAGCAAAGTCATTTGCTCTGTTCAGATTAAATCTTGAAGCTCTGTGTGGACTTTGTACATCGTACATTAGTTGGTTTTTTATAATTCATTTGGCACTTCTGTTGTTGGCAGCAATTCAAAGGAGAGAAAGGTGGGTGCTTATCTCGAGAGGCTGTTTGGGACTCATTACAGGCTGGGAATGAACATAATTCCCAGCGTTGAAATAAAAGAATTGTTTTAACTAAGTGCTTAATTACGGTTTTGGGAAGCTTTGGTCAGAACAGTTTCCTATATGTTCAATAGATGCCTCTCCATCTTTTCTTGGCGCTCGAGGTTACGCCCAGAGCCCACCATTCTCCATTGCTATCCTCGCAATAGCCACGAGAGGCAGATCCAGGTCAAGAGAATGACAAGGTTCAACCCTGTGGCTTTCCATAAACTTAGAGGTGGATTCGAGCATGAGTTTTCTCAGGCTTACTTCAACTCCTAAACTGCAATGACTCCATCTCAACTCTTGGAAGTCATTCAAGGACCGTTCTTTGAAATACCTTTGAGCCGAAGCAGAAATGTCCACTCCCATTTGCTGTCCCCAAATCCATTTGAGATAGAGACATTCCCCACCCCAGACTGCTCTTGAATTAAAGTCCAATATTCTTAAGATCTGAATAAAGGAAAAACTTGAATCACAGTCCTGGCTTCTCTAGACTAGTCTCCCTTTCTCATCTTGCTTTTCAAACTTGACAGCTTTAAGACTTGTGGACTTCAACTCCCAGAATTCCTGAACTAACATGACTGGAGGAGAAATTCTGGGAGTTGGAAGTCCACAAATCTTAAAGCTGTCAAGTTTGAAGACCCCTGCCTTAGGAGGACCTCTGGTTGGGAAAAGTCTATTTATATTGCATTAAATATGGACCTTCGACAGGAATAATCTATTCCATCATCTGCTGCAAATGTCCAATTTAAGAGCCTTAAAGCTACATGTTTGATTAAAACCCAAAGATACTTTTTCAAAAGGCCAACTGGACTTCGTTTTTCCTTGAAGACCTTTTGCTTCTCATCCAAGAAGCTACTTCGGTTCTGGCTGAATGGTGCAGGATGGAAGGATTTATATTCTGACATTCAGGCAGAACGGAAGAAGCTTCTTGGATGAGAAGCGAAACGTCTTCAAGAAAAAACAAAGTCCCGTTGCTTTTTGAAAAAGCACATCCATGACCTGGATGACTGAAAATCTCCATAAACAATTTGGTTAAAAGTTTTTTCTTCCTGCACTTCATTGACATGAATGACCCAAAGACATCAAAACAAGGGTTTGATTACGGCAACTCTTGAATTTTATTACCAAAAAATAAAAACAAAAGCTGAGATATATAGAGAGAGATTTTAATTTCTAACCATTGCAGCAAAACTAAAAATCCACGGTCTCCATCATGACAATCTTACTTTCAATTACATCTTTGAGCCACTTCTCCTTGAAGCGAGTTTTTCCTGGCCTGTATAAATAGAAAACAGCCTTGAGTATTTTACACTCACATTTTTCGTTTTATATTAAAAGGTTACCTAATACAAATAGCTCTTATGGCAAAGTGGGAACCCAGATGTTTTAAATCAGTTGATTGGGGTGTGAGAACGTACTTGTGAATGAGCTTATTGGTTTCCACCACAAAGAATACTTCAATCGGCAGCGTCTGTATCAGATAGAAAACCAAAAGTTAGTTTTATGAATGGGGCTAGTTTAACCTCTTAACAGTCACTAAATGATTGGTTTTAAGTCAAGGACTACCTGTACAAAAAGCCAATAATTTGCCTTCTCTATTGTGATCAGATTCTGAGATACAACAGAGCAAAGAGGATAGGGGAGGATCTCTGGTGTTCTCCAAGACTGATGGTTTTCTTGCAGACGTCTCATTACCAAACTAGGTAACATCATCAGTCCTAAAAGAGTGTGGGGTTTGGTCACAGTTTCTATCTTGCAGCTTGCTCTGTCTGTGTTGCTGTTCAGAGCCAAGCCTTGTTCAAATTAAGCAAACACAAACTGTAAAAAAGTAAACCTTTTTTAATGCGGTGCTGGGAATTCAGGGCATTCCCAGCCAACAGACATTTAAACCTAATTGTACAATAGCAAAAAAAAGGCCCTTTCAAGTTTGCAAAAGGCTGCCAAGAACAGAAGACTAATTACTGATTAAATATCCACCGACAGAAGTTTCAAAAACAAACCGGAGTAAGCAGGGCTTCAGCACAGGACTCTTTGAGTCTAAAGAACTTCTTTGCTTCCTGCAAAGAATACATCCCCGAGGGCTGGTTTTTATCCCTTATGGGAGGGGCCGTCACCTTCCAGCCTTACTCCCGTGTGGCCCGTGCTGCTTCAGCTGCTCTTTCCTTCAAACCGCCCTGCGTGCGCACACGCACTGAGGGTCCTTTGCGTTACTGCTGCCACAAGCTCTGAAGGCAGCACCCCACTTTCCAATAGTCCTGGCCTCATCCCTGCATCATACGCAGGCCCCTCATTCGAGTCCTCACTGTCAGAGACCTCTGCCATCCGCATCTGTTGCCGGCGAACCACAACAGTTGGTGGGAGCATTCTTGGTGAAGCTACAGTTCACGGGTTTTAGAGAGCATCCTTAACATGACTTCATCGCAATTGGGCTTAACTGCCTCCCAAGAGGACCTCAAAATACTCACTTTGGGTTTGATTTTGGAAATCTCAATGACGAAATAGACACAGGCTGTGGCTCGCGGGATGGGCTTCCTGCATGTCGGGATGCTCCAGCGGACTCGGTAATAATACCGGGTGCTATACTGGAGTTCCTGGTTGTTGAGATAGTTGCTCCAGTGCAGCCAACTTTCGTGAAGTTCCCATGTCTGAATGGATGAATATATTGCAAATCAGAGAGCAGTCCCCTTACAAGTACCTCTTTGGGGGGGAAAAAAAGCAGGCTGTTTTATTTTGTTTGACTATTCTGGAGCTTATAGGTAGCCTTTAATAGAATAACAGAATGAGTTGGAACTTGGAAGGGACCTTGGAGGTCTTCTAGTCCAACCCCATTATGCATTCCATTTTTAAAATAAGATTTGTCCCGTTACCTAAATGGTTTTGTTTGTTGAGCATGTATTAGATATGTATAAACATGATTATTAATACATGAAATGGGTACTAGTAAAAGGGAACATTAGGACAGGGACGGTAAGCACGTTGGTGTGCTTATGCATAACGATGGTAAAATGAATAAAAGGAAAGTGGGGAGGGAAAAGGATTGACAAGGTATTAACTTGAAATATGTTGGTAGCTATACCCAAAGGTGCTTTTTCAGGAGACAACTGGACTTCCTTGCTTTTTCTTTTGAAGACGAGAATTTCTTCTCATCCAAGAAATTTCTTCAGCTATGACAGGAAGTCAAAGCTGAAGAAACTTCTTGAATGAGAAGCAAAACGTTGCGTCCTGAAAAAGCACTTTTGGGACAACTATGACCTGGATAACTAAGAATCTTTACAGACTTGTAGCTATACAATTTGGGATGAGCGCCCTTTGAATGGTGTGGGAGTAGGAATGGATTTCCAGAAGAAAAATTGCAACTACAGGAACCAGGAGCGTTACTCAGGTGGCCTTAGGACACAGATATAAACCTCCAAGTGGCCTCAATGACTTGCTAAAAGGATGCAAATGATCAGCTGTCTGCAAAGAGTATCAATCCTTCCATTCCCCACCACCCTGTCAGAGTTGAAGAAGCTTCTTGGATAAAAAGCAAAGAGTCTTCAAAGAAAAAAACAATCAAGAAAGTCCAGTTGCCTCCTTGAAAAAAGCACCTTTGGGACAACCAGGATCTGGATGATGGAGAAGCTTCATAGACGCTGAACGTGAAACTTACTTTCATGTAGTCCTCAATCTGCAACAGACCTCTTCCAATGGAGAAATCTGTGCACCTCATCCAAGTAATATTTCGCATTTTGTATTGGGCACCTGAAGTTGATTGACAAGAGTACCAATTAGAGCCCCGTAGTCCAAGTCAGACACCAATGCCCTGACACCTTCACGTCCACCTTGGAGTACCTGCCTCTTTCTTCTGCAGCGCTACAATTTGGTCCACGGCATCTTTGATCACTCCACCAACAACCGAGGTCGCTGCCTCCTGGATGTCTTCCTCCTCCTCTTCCTCATCTTCCTCCTCCTCCGTAATTACTATGTATTTCTCTTCCAGTGACATGGTCTTTTCTGTCTTCAGCTTGTAGAAGACGGAAGGGAGGCAAAAAAATTGGGTGGAATCTGAAGGAACAGTCTGGGGAAAAGTTACCTCTAAGTTGTAGGTAAATCCTTGACCTCTGTGCCTGATTCAACTCTTTATGTACATCATAGGAGATCATCTAATTGTGATCATGAAAAAACGTGACACGTCCTAGTTTGTAAAGTAATAGAAGACCTTCTGATCTTTCTGCTGTGGAAAGCTAATTCAGCTGCTAGTACTGCAGACCATAATTGGTCTAAATCTTCCTGATTACGGGAATTATAGCAATAGTACTTATATACCCAGGTCCCAACTCTGTTATTTTGCATGCAAACCATGCTTTATATCCAGGGGTGGGATTCTACAGGTTCGCACCTATTCGCTAGAAACGGTTGTTAACATTCTAAGCATTTTGGAGAACCGGTTGTTAGAAGAAATTACTGGCCTAATCCTGTAAGGAAGGCAGGAAGGAAACATTCTGGAGTTGCTTACAGAAACTGCCTCTCCGTTAACCCTTATTACATTCTTGGCAGGACTAGACTTCCTGTCTCAGGAACTTCTCTGGAGTTTTTATCCTTCTTTGCTGATACTTTGCTTGTGTGGAGTGACCATTCAAAGTTACAATGGCACTGAAACAAGTGACTTATGACCATTTTTCACACTTAGGACTGTTGCAGCATCCCCACAGTCATGAGAGGCCAGGTGAGGAGATGCGTGCCTCGATGTGAGTGATATTAGGGGGCGTGCATAAGCACACCAACGTGCCTACCATCCCTGTCCTATTATTTCTTTTGTTTTTCTTATATGTACCCATTTCATGTATTCATAACTATGTATATATTTACACCTATTATCTTGTAAGCAGTTAACAAATCAAATTAAATAAAAAATAAAGAGTTGGCCACGCCCAGCCAGTCATATGACCACCAAGTCATGCCCACCAAGTCACGTCCACAGAACCAGTTGTTAAAAAATTTGAATCCCACCCCTGCTTGCATCGCTCTTCCCTATTTCTTGCCCGACAGCAGTGCTGCAAAAAAACAGACACCCCCCCACCCCAGCCCTTCCTTATTCCCACCTTCCATCTTGCAACACGTGCCTGGCTACTTTTAGAGTTGCCTTTGAGGAATAGTCATGCGTTGGAAGGAAAATGCAACGCGTGGACGTTGTGTTCTTAGACCTCCCTGTTGCCTGCTAGATCCATCACTATGAAAAAAAACAAAAAACCGGTGTTTTTTTTAAGAGATTACTCAGGAACGTCAATCTGTCACCCAGCCAAAAGGCTTCGGAATTTATCTACCTGCTTTAAAAAATAATAATAATAATGCTTTCTGGTTTGCTTCACTCTCGAGACAAACCCAAACCTTATTTTTTTCTCTAGGATACAAGTTTCCAAAGTTGATCAAGGTTCCGGCTGTGGATTTGCAAAGTTGTTTGCTCACAAGCATCACTTAGGCAACCAATGTCCAGCCAATAATTCTGTGGCGTTGATGTTCAAGACATTCCATCAGGCTTAAAGGAAAAGTGCTAAGTGAGCAGGAGGTCTTTGGGGCCGATCAGGCATGTGGGAATGTTCAAGAGATGAGATTAAGATATTTTTTTTGTTTTTAGAATTTATTTTGATTTGTCAATCGTTTATAAGATAATAGGTATAAGTATATCCATGAAATGGGTACATATAAGAAAAATAAAAAGAAACAATAGGACAGGGACGGTAGGCACGTTGGTGCGCTTATGCACGCCCCCTGCAGACCTCTTAGGAAAGGGGTGAGGTCAATAGTAGACAGTCTAAAGTTTTTGGGGTTTGGGGAAGAAACCAGAGTCAGGTAGAGTATTCCAGACATTGACCAGACTGTGGCTGAAGTCATATTTCCTGCAATCAAGTTTGGTGCGGTTAACCTTGAGTTTGTATCTATTGTTTGCTCTTGTATTGTTATGGTTGAAGCTGAAGTATTCATTGACAAGTAGGACATTGCAATGTATGATTTTATATACTATACTTAGATCAGATCGAAGGCGGCGTAATTCAAGGTTTTCTAGGTCTAGAATTTCAAGTCTGGTGGCATAAGGTATTCTACAATGAGTAGAATACTAGAAGAAGAGTAGAAAGAGATGGATTAGGGTTGTGTTTTTCAGAGCAGGCAGCTTCCTTGGGGCTTCTCTCAACCCTCTGATAAAATCAAGGGAATGCTGGACAACCAAAACTGTTTTGGATGCTTTCGATTGCTCCTAATTCTAGCTGCTTTATTTTCCCTATTTATTTTCCCTGTTTCCCATGGGTTTTTATATTTTGCATTAATCTCTCTCTATAAAAATGAAATATATCCCTCACGCATCATCACAAAATCTCCAGAACCGTAAAACCTACAAACTTGAAATTTGGCACGTATGTTCCTCTTGGTTTCTAGGTGCTCGCTAAGAAAGGATTTTCCAAAATGACCATCACAGCATTAATATTTCGTATAGTATTATTAACACGCTCTGGGACAGATCATTTGTACCAAGATGTATAATAGCATCAACTTCACAGTCCTTACTGGCATTCTTGACTATTTTAAGAATATACCTCTTGTCTCTGCTGGCAGTAGCACCTGGTAGACACCTGACCTTTCAAAACCACCGTATCCTTTCCTAAATTTACATCCCTTACAATTGAGTCCCCAACCAGAAAGTGGCTTCTCTTTTTGGATACCTTGCTCTTCTCTGATGCTAAGGAGTTCTACTCCTCCTCCCCACCTGAAAAGAAATCTGTTCCAAATGCAAAACACAAGCAGAGGAGTTTCAGTTTATCAAGCAGCTTTAGTACAGAACAGTTGAGCTAACCCACACCCAGGTTCCTTGCTGTCTCTTTCTTGCTCACACAGAGAAATACTCTTTCAGTTTCCATGTTTCAGTATCCAAACAGCCCTCAATTCTCTCACATGTTGACAGGACATTAGCCAGATGAATACCGATGATGGATGCTGGTAGGCAGAATTTCCTCCCTTTATTTTTTTCTCAAAAAACTTAAGGCCAATCACATAGTTCCATAGCGAAGCACGGGTATCGAGCTAATATTCCATATGTACAGTATAGAACTCTTTGGCCTTCACATCTTCCAATGAATGAGTGGCTCTATTTTTTTCAGACTGGGTTGAATGAAATTCAGTAAATATCCACGTGGATAACCGATCAATGGTTCTCTGAATTGTATGTAAGGAGAAATTTCCTGACAGTGAGAACCATTAATCAAAGTAACAGCTTGCCTTCAGAAGTTGTGGGTTCTCCATCACTATCAGTTTTAAGAAGAGATTGGACAGCCATTTGTTTGAAATGTTATAGGGTCTCCTGACTGGGGTTGGACTAGATGACCTCCAAGATGCCTTCCAACTCTTCTTATTCTGCTATTTATTTACTGACTTGCCTGGATTTGGCAACAGAATGATCTGGCTGTATCTCATGTCTCCTCAGAGATCTTCCAACAATAGAAGGGAAGAGGAGAACAATAAAACTGAAGAAGTTTTTTGGATGAGAAGTGAAACCTCTTCAAAACCAGAAAGTCCAGTTGCCTCTTGAAAAAGCACCTTTGGGACAAGCTGAGTTGCCATTGACCAATGGTGGGATTCAAATTTTTTTTACTACCAGTTCTGTGGGTGTGGCTTGGTGGGCATGGCAGGAGAAGGATACTGTAAAATCCCCATTCCCTCCCCACTCCTGGGGAAGGTTACAGCAAAACCCGCAATTCCTCCCCTCCCCACTGCTTTCCAGCTCCGTTCTCCTGTGCAGGGCAACCAAAGAAGACCCAGCCAATCAGCTGGGACTCAGGAGGCGGAGAATAGATGGGGCGGGGCCAGTCAGAGGTGGGATTTCCCCACCTCACTAACCTGCTTTCCAGCTCCGTTCCCCTGTGCAAGGCAACCAAAGAAGACCCAGCTGATCAGCTGGGACTCAATGGGAAGCAGAGAAGAGATGGGGGCGGGGCCAGTCAGAGGTAGGGATTTGCCGCTTCTCCGAACTACTCAACATTTCCACTACTGGTTCTCCAGAATCGGTCCGAACCAGCTGGAAACCACCTCTGACAATGGGAGATTCTCAGCCTTACTTCAACGTCCTCAGAAATTCTAACTATAATTATTTCTCTTCCTGCTAAATCAGGGCAACTGTGGCCCAATCACACGACGTCTACTGGACCCAGGTCAAATCCAAAGTGATCTGGAGAAGTGAGTATCACCAGATTCTCTCTCGGAAAGCCACGGGCTCCTTCTGCATGCCAGCCCCAGGCATTCCTGCAAGATTAAACTCTCTTTCTATCACTGCAGATCCTCAAGCCACATGTGGAGTTGGAAGTATCTGGGAGACAATTTCCTGCTGCTACAGGAATTGCCTGCTAGCTGCTACTCATGATTTTGCTCATCCGATTCTTTTTCAAAAGGCGTAACCAATGCAATTGTTGTTTTTTTTTTTCAAAATTGCCTTAAGAATAAGCCTTGCTTAGAATCCTATTTTTCTGCTCCCAAGTTTGTAACCCATGCACTGCAGGCTTGTTTTAGGTTCTGTTTTATTTGATTTAATATTATAAATGCTTTGATGAAATAAAAAGAATATCAGGTCATGGCTTTAGTCGATGTCGATGTTCTCCAGACCCTGAAAAAAATAAAAAGACAAGGAAAACGAAAGTCAGAATCAAACTATGTCACAATCAAACAAAAAGATGCTCTCGGATTTATGTATCAGATATGAAGTCATCTCACTCCATCATCCTATCAGGAAAATCGTTTCCTGAATTAAAGGCAAATCGTATCATTTTTTAATACTCCCGGGCACTTTAAGGATTTACAAGCCTCTTTAAAACTATACAAAAAAGAATGAGAATTTATTGTTGGCTTAGCTCAGAGGTCTCCAAACTTGGCAACTTTAAGACTTGTAGACTTCTGGGAGTTGAATTCTGGGAGCTGAATTCTGGGAGTTGCTAAGTTTGGGGAGCCCTGGCTCAGCTGGTGACACAGGGGGTATTTGCAGATCTAGGATCACCCAGGTTCTTTGAAAGGAGTCATAACTCTGAATTCTGGGTCAATTTTTTTAAAAAAAGAACACACATACACATAACTCCGGAAAGGAGGGTTAACCCTACACGCCCCCTGGGAAAAGAGTGGGCAGATATAAGCTCGTTCAGGATTTACAAAGATGTTGCCATGACTTTGCAATTTGGTTGCTTCCCCCCCCCTCCCCCTCTTTAAACCGGGTGTCAGCAACCTGTGACTCTGGAGCCGCATAGGGCTCCTTGGGCCCTCTGCTGTGGCTGTCAACTAAAAAAACACTCCTTTGGTCTTGTTAGTTGCCAGCAGAAAGGGAATGGGGGAAAGCAATGCATTCCTGAAATGCTTCAGATAATTGCTACGCAGTCCAAAGCTGTTGGTGTGCAAGATGATTACTGGAGAGCATGATTGACGACTCTTGGCTATGGATGGGTCCCATTGGAGAATATACATCCAGGGGGTGAGGGAGAGGAATATCAAGGTCAAGGGGGAAATGAATGGTGTATTTTAGTGCCAGCTGCACCCAGCTAACATCGGCATGTTAACTCCTAATAAATCATTTTTTTTTACTCTGAGAGATGCAGCTGGAGACTTATGACTTGAACAGGGGTGGATTTGTTGGAGTCCTGACAGTGGCTCTGTGTTGGGTGATCCCACCACTGGCCTCCCCGCCCCCGCCCCCTCCCCTCCCAGTCCCTCCTCGCCTGGCCTGAGAAGGTAAAACACAAAAAAACAGAAATATAAGAGAGCGGGAGAGAGACCCATTTCTCACAGAAAACACCAGGAGCCACAAAACTTGGATAAGTGTGGCCGAGGGGGTGTCATGGGACTGGGTGGGAAGTGACGTTGAGTTGGCCACGCCCACCCAGGTTTGGTGGCTCCCGGTGTTTTCTTGTAAAAGGGTCGAAATGGCTCTTTGAGTGTTTTAAGGTTGCTGACCCCTGCATTCAACTAACCTTAGATCCAGTTCCACAGACACGTTTTTCTCTTAGCAACGCTTTGTAGTCGTTTACCGTCTTTATCACTTTTTTATTCTAGACACCCGGAAATAAAGCAGAAGTCGTGTGGAGAACAATTGGGGGGCGTGGGGGGGTGGAGGAGAGAAGAAAAGAGATTTTTTAAAAAAGATTAAAAGATACAGTCAGATGTAAGGCAAAATTGCCACGAAGAGACGGTGAATAAACCCTGTTTGAAGTGGGGGTTGGACAGTGGTTGCCAACTGATGGGCTGCAGCGCAGCCGTGTCTGCAACAGGGGAGGGAGGGGAGCGTGTGGGAGATCGCGGCATCGGAGCCCTTCCTGGGTGCTCCCTGGCCTGTGAGGGGGAAGGAACCGCTGAAGACCCGATGGCTTGGCGGGGAGGTGGGGCTATCCTGCAGTCTCCCTAACAAAACGCAGGCTGTGGCTGCTGCCTCCTGCCTCTGCGCATCGAGGAGGCCGAGCGGCTGCCCGCGAATGTTGGTCACCTGACCATGGGGAAGTTGCAACGGCCGTAAGTGTGAAAAAAAAACGATCCCAAGTCCTCCCTTTTTTTCCCATGCCGTCGTCACTTGGAACGGACACTTAATGAACGGTTGTAAGTCGAGAACGACCTGTATTTAGTTATTTATTTAAATTTAATGTTGCATGGGGGCTTCCCCCTAAGCGGCCTTTTTCTTCCTGCCTCCTCCTGCATTTCTCTTTGTCTTTTCTTGCTTTGAAGCCTTAAAATTTTTAAACCCAAATCTTAGCAAAGTGGCCCATCTACCTCCTCCCAGCTCTAGGTCCAGCCCCCCCTTCTCTCTCTCTTCTCTGTGCATATATGTGCGTGTGTGTACGTATGTATGTGTGTATGTTTCTACGTGTGTATATATATATATATGTGTGTATATTTGTGTGTGTGTGTGTATATATGTGTATATGTGTATATTTGTATATGTGTATATATTTGTATATACATGTATATATGCATGTGTGTATATATGTGTATATATATATATATATATGTGTATATATTTGTATGTGTGTATATATATATATATGTTTATATTTGTATATTTGTATGTCTGTGTATATTTGTATGTGTGTATATATTTGTATGTGTGTATATATGTATGTGTGTATATTTGTATGTCTGTGTATATGTGTATATATGCGTCTATATTTGTATGTGGGAATGTGTATATATGCATGTGTGTATGTGTATATATTTGTATGTGTATATGTGTTTATTTGTGTGTATATGTATGTGTGTGTATATGTATGTATGTATGTATCTTGGTGTGTGTATGTGCCTGTATGTGTATGCCATCAACCCCACCGGCTCAGGCGGATGGGGACGATAGTCCAGAGGGATGGGATTGGTAGTCCTACTCCCTCCGCACCGCGTTCCACAGCTCCTCACCCTGCCGTTGTTCACATATCGCTGGATGTAGTACGTGGAGAGTCCCGGGATGATCAGTCCCACGTACATAATAGCCGCCGAAGGGAGGATTTCGTACCACATCCCGATGAATCCCCACTTCTGTCGAACTTCTGCATTAAGAGGCACCACGCATGCGCCACGACGCCCCCCCCCCCCGCCGGGCCATTCTGACCTTCCCGTCCTCAGGCCCCCAGGATGCACCGCGCGGCCGGACACTTCTGCTCGCCGTTGCTGTGGCAACACCTCTGCACCGGCGGAAGGTTTTTTTTTTTGTTTTAAGGGAAAGACGAAGCTTTTTAAAATTATTTTTATTTGTTTTATTCTTTAGGCTCCATACAATCTGGAGAATTATTTTACATAGAGGTAATGCCGGTGTGGGGCGGGAATATTTGGGTAACGCTTACACAAATATCCCGGGCCTACACCAGCATTACGTCTATGACGCACGCATCGCGTCACGTTGACGTTTCCCCCCTCATTCGTGGAGCTGGGGTAAGGGCGTGGCCTGTGGATGACACCGCTTAAGGGAAGGATTGTTTTTTTCCCTCCGCCCCCGAAAGAGTTGAAGAGGCGCAAAGCATGCTGGGGAGTGGAGTCCCTGCCCGCCCTGTCTGGTCGCCGTGGCAACGCGCGGCCTGTCAGAGTCGCGCCGCCTGCCTGGTGGTGAGGAGGGCGTTGTGGCGTCGCGGCTTCCCTTCGGCTCTTCCCGCGAGAGGAGCGGGCCGATTCCGCGGCCCAGGAGGCAGGGAGGCCTGCTGCGTACGCTGCCCCGATTCTCCACCGCGGCACCCACCATGAAAGAGGACAAGGAGAATGCCAGGCCGAAGGAGAAACGGGCAGGGCCCCTCGCTCCCTCCGGCCTCGGAGCAGCTATGGCCGGGGCGGACGCCAAAGCGGGCGGGGAACCCGACCGCCTCGAGAGGCCCAAAGACAAGAAAGAGACGCTCAGTAAGGTGCGCCGGAGGGGAGGGGAAGGGGGGGAGATATTCGGGCGCCCCCCCCACCCGGCCCTCCGCTGGTTGGGAAGGACTACAACTCCCATCACCTCCATCTCGCTGGTGTCCATGGATGGAGCGGTAGATTTCGGAGAAAACGTTATTTCCCTTGCCAACAGTAGAACATAGAATAACAGAGTTGGAAGGGATCTTGAAGGTCATCTAGTCCAACCCCTTGCTCGAGCAGGAGAGGCTATTCCAAATATTAGCACCTCTAAGGCTGTTAAAGGTTGTTGTCCTGTATATTAATAAAAGATAAGTGGTAATGATAATAGGAGGAGGAAGAAGAGAATATTAATAATTGGTGGTAGTAGTAGTAATAAGAGATAATATTGATACTGACAATAATAGCAATAATGACTAGGATGATAGTAAATAATAGCAATAAGTGAATGACAATATTGATAATGACAATAATAATACTAATGCTAATAATTAATGATAATAAATGATAATAACAATAGTAATAGTAAGTGATAAAGATAGTATTGATAATGACAATAAAAGCAATAGTAGTAACTAACAATAAATGATAGTAACAATAGTAATAATAAGTGATAATGATAATATTGATGACAATAATAGCAATAATAAAAACATGATAATAAATAATAGTAACAATAGTAATAATAAGTGATAATGATAATATTGATAATGACAATAAAAGCAATAATTACTAAATATAATAAATAATAGTAATAAGTGAATGATATTGATAATGACAATAATAGTAACAATAGTAATGATGAAAATAAATAATAGTAACAATAGTAATAAATGATAATGATAAATAATAGAAGATAATGATAATAATTAGTAGTACTAATAGTAATGATAATAAATAGTACTAAGTGATAATGATAATATTTATGATATTAATAATAATGATAATATAATAACAAAAACAATAGCAACTGTTATTCTTCTTTCCTTAGTTCATGGAGCCCAAATCCTCTCTCACCTCCCATCCCCCAACCTGAAATGGTATAACTATAACCCTTTATGGCAGGGGTGTCAAACTCAAGTCACCGTGGTGTCACGTGATGTATCAGGACTTTCCCCCCCTCCGCTAAACCTGGCGCGGACCTGGCCAGCACATAACGCGTTCGGCCCACGGGCCAAGAGTTTGACAGCCCTGCTTTAGAGGGATTCTTCAAGCTGCATCCACTGTTAGTGAGCTGAGGATGTCAACACTGAGGGCTCCTGGGTGGTCTCTGAGCTTGGTGGTTTTCTTGCAGACGTTTCATGATCCGACTAGGTAACATCATCAGTGTTGGAAGGGAGGGTTATACATAAGATATAGGCAGATTAAGCTATTAGATCCAGGAAGGATTCCACAGTATCATTCTACAGTAAATAAAATGAAGAACCCAGCGCCTCTGTGGATGAATATTTTCATTCAATGGCATGTTGGCATCTGAAGTTAAGTTTCATTATAAACTATAGGGGAAAGGAAACAATGTGGTTTTAATTAAACTACTTGATACTTTAATGTTTTTATATGTTTTATTATAAAAAGTTGCATTTTTAAAAACTGCTTTTTGATGTTTCACCTGTTGTAAAGGATGAAACATTTTTCTTTAAGGTAGTGATTCGACGCCTTCCTCCCAGCTTGACCAAGGAACAGCTTGAAGAACATCTCCAGCCGCTGCCAGAACACGATTATTTTGAATTCTTTTCAAATGACTCTAGGTAAACAAAAGAAAAAAAGAACAAAAAAGGGGAAGGTTGGCTATGTTGCACGTAACGTTGGCATGTCACGTCTCTGTCTTTCAGTTTTTACACCCTTCTGTGTTGTGTATATTTATAATCACCACTCAGCAACGTTTTCTTACACATTGCCATTTTTTGTCCTTCTGCAGTTTGTATCCTCACATGTTTTCCAGAGCATACATCAACTTTAAAAACCAAGAAGATATAGTTCTGTTCAGGGATCGCTTTGATGGTTATGTTTTTATTGATCACAAAGGCAAGTAAGCCTACAATTATCATATCTCTGTTGTTCATATATATATATATATATTGGCAAACTTTTGTACAATAAGTATACTGTAATTTGGAACCACCTATTTGCTTCCATACCATAACCGAGTTAAGATCTTTTAACACGTAGTTCAGATTGTGCATAAATTACACATCAATAATCTTACTAATCTGAGGTAGTAGAGTTTTATTTGCAGGGCAGCGGGCTTAGGATCATTAATACCTCAGTGCCCAGCACACTTTTTCTTTAAGTATCGGATTTGGTTTCGAATAAATAATTTTAGAATTGCAACGTCAACTAAAATTGGACGCTTGGTTGTATAAAAATGTCAATTCTAATTTGGGTTAAGTGTAGCCTTTGGAGCATACAAGCTGCACAAAGGAATATGGATGTCGGGAAGAAGCTAAGTTGTGCTAGCTTTTTATTAGGGATACGGACTAGCCTAAAATCCCATTTGTTTAGGGATGATTTGGGGATTAATAAGAGAAGTTTACAGAGTCAAATATGTGCCCCAGTTTTGTTGCTCAGGATTCTGTTTTAGCTTCTTTTGGTTTAAAGGTAGATCAAGCTGGCTGGCTTTGGCAATCCAGATGCAGAGGCAAAAAAATAAAATAAAAATTAAGGCATCAGTTCATGAATTTTGTTTTGAGAACCACACTGTATGGTTTCTCGTAGCCTTTCTGCACCTAAAATAATGGAATTGACATCGTGGAAATATTTTTTCCTGCAATAGTTACCCAGTTGAACATTAGAAACATTTTAGAGTTTACCGTAGATTTTGAAGAAATTCTGGTGGGAGAGCCACATCAACAGCCACCGACTGTAGGATCATGCTACTTATTTTTTATTTATTTTTTATTTATTTTGCTTATTTACCATTTTTCATGCAGCCAAAATTACTTTACGGATCATTTATATTAGGTTATAATCATTGTTGTTCAAAAGCATTTTAATTCAGTAAGCCCAGACACCCATCTATTATAAATGTATGCATTGTGTATTATCTCACCACACTAGCCTGTATATTATGAAACTCTCATAAAATAACTGGGAAAAGTACCATGTTTTTAAAGTGCGACGTAATTCCTACCCATCTGAACGAAGCAATCTCAGCTAGTCTTTTATTCCTTGTGGTTGATGAGAATGGGGGACAAGGCCGCTCGCACGATAAGGAATGTCTTGTGCGAAGTCCTCTTTTATTCAACTTCCTTTGTGGTCCTCAATTCAGGACCAATTGGCACAAAGACCATTCAGAGCAGTTCTGAATGAACGGGTACTTTTAACGCCCAGTTCTCAAAGTTAAAATGGTTGTTGCCACATCCCTACAATCATGTGATCAAAATTCAGGCTCTTGTCATTTCCCACACACGACCACAGGGGCGCTTCCCTCTGTCTCTCCTCCATTTCTGCCCTTTTTGCCACACTGCACGGTGGATAACTCCTTGGCGGTGGCAGAGCCAGCATTGCTGGGGCTGAAGGAGAGACCCAAGGCATCTCAGCCAGCAACCACCACACCAGACCTCCTCTTCAGCCCTGGTCTTGCAGAAGACTTACCACCCCGAGCCCTCTACCACAGCTAGTATCAGGGTTCCAAGTAATAAATCCATTGCAAGCAAGAAACTCTGAGGCAAAGGATAGCTTTACTGGAAATATCAAATGGAATGGAATATGGAATGGAACAGAATAAGGAACAGAATAAAGTAGAATAGAATAGAACAGGGAAAGTATAGAATGGAATAGAATAGGGGATGGAATAAAGAATAGAATATTTTATTGGGCCAAATGTGATTGGACACACAAGGAATTTGTCTTGGCACAAATGCTCTCGCTGTACATAAAGGAAAAGATACATTCATCAAGAGTCAAGAATCATCAGGTACAACACTTAATAAAAGTCATAGGGTACACTAAGCATTGAAATCATACTAAGAAGCAGTCAATATATCTGATGAAAACCAACTCTTGAGGGGCCCCTTGGTTTTTCCCCTAATTAAAACTTTTTCCCTGAACCCCAAACAATCAATCACGTGGACCAGTCACAGCAGCATCCGCTGGTCTGGTGACATCACTCCTCCTTCCTCCAGCCAGGTGTGAGAACGTCCTTGGTTCCCAGGTGAAAGAACTTTATTTTGACTACACAACCCCAGCTATCTCTAATTCCCCCCTCCCTATCGCTCGCCCAGGTCAGCTTCAGGTACCCCAACTCAAAGCCCCAGCTGCCCCTGACACACTGCTACACCCGCCCCCCTCAGCTGATCATCATCATCATCATCCTATTGCTGACAAGGTGTGTCTGGCTTGGCCAAATGAGAGGCAGCTACTGCCTGCTGGCTCTTCTTTCCAAGGCCACACCTGCGCGCCTCTCTCCAAATCGCACACTCTACCTGTACTTTGGAAATCTGTTCAATGCAACTAACAGCCCTTGTTTCCTTTCCTGACGCAGTTCTTTTGTTTTTTAAAAAAAGTCTTTGTACGTATAAACAGGTCTCGAATATCCCGCCATCGTGGAATTTGCCCCGTTTCAAAAAGCAGCCAAAAAGAAGACTAAGAAAAAAGATGCCAAAGCGGGAACCATTGATGATGGTTAGTAAATAATAGTGCTGGGTTGTTCTCTCCTCTTAAAATTAATTCCAACCAGGGGAGCTTGAGAATTTCTGGTTGCAGTTCCTGATTGTTGTGGTTAGCAGGTGCGGATGGCTGAGGTGAGCGATGACTCAGATGAGGGGCCAGGACCATTAGGGAGTGGACTGCTGCCTTCAGAAATTGTGGGGGCTGGCAGCAGTGAGGAGGAGGTTCCCAAGGAGCCTGTGCCAAGTGCACGTACGGGCAGGATTGCTCATAGGAAAGAGCAGTTACAACAGCAAGGGCAACTCGGGAGTAAGGCTGCCCCTCCTTCCAGAAGATAAAAGCCAGCTGTGAAGCGAATGTCTTTGTAGGAAGCAAAGACGTTTTGAAACTCAGCCTCGTGGACATTACAGTTGGTATCTGAAGACTCTTGTGTTGTTTTTTTGGCAGCCTTGCTAAAACTTGGCAAGGCTCTTTCTTGTCCGAGCTAATTATTTGGAAGCAACCTTTTATCTGTGAAGAAACAGAAATCATAGATGAAACATTAAAAGGTTGGGTTGCTGCCTTTGTCTTGTGCTTGCTCTCTTGGAACCAGGTTTGGGTCAGAACCCTGGTATAGCCAGGTTTAACATTTCCAGATAAGGGAATTCTCACTATGACCAAGATTACTTTGATTTGTGTTGGTGCATAATCTACTGGGAAGCATCCAGCAAGGCTGTGCCTCTTTCACTCTCTGAACATTTCAGTATCTTTCATTAACCAGCAGATTAAACCAATATTCTCCTGAATTGTCTGCCGCGGGATTGATCTGGTTTCAGGAAAAGAACATTTTATCATTGAACGTGAATGTAGTAATGGAGGCTTTGCCACAAAAATTGTTGCTGTGGATTATAGAAGATGAAATTGTGTGATCCAAAGGCAATAGCGATCACGTATCTAACAGCACTACAGACTGGCTGCTATCGTAGGCTTTGTGATTTTCAATTTATATATTTTTTAAACCTTTGTATTTATAATCTGTATGTGATGATCGCTCCTTAGATCCAGAATATAAGAAGTTTTTAGAAAGCTACAGTGCTGATGATGAAAAATTAACATCTACCCCTGAGACCTTATTAGAAGAAATAGAGGCAAGAAATAAAGAATTAATAGGTATGTTCATAACATATTCAACACACCTATAACTGCTGTTCATCTCACATTAGTGGCAATAATACGGAAATTAAAGTTTCTAAAATCCTCTTTGCAGCCACATTATAGAAACGCCTTACATGTATTTATTTTGATAATTATTTTTGCAGTAATTTCAGTTGAGGCCTTTTAAAAATACAAACACCGACACTTTATTTTTCTTAACTCTTTAGCCAAAAAGACAACTCCTCTGTTGAACTTCCTGAAGAATAAGCAGGTGATGATAATTCCTTAGTTATAACTGCTTTATGATCTATTACTCAATTATCCATGTACTTAAAGAAATGGTATCCAATTAAACATTACTCTTTCACGAGTAAATACTAATAATATTTCTAATCTTGTTCTGGGGAGTTATGCTCAAGTTTTCTTTGGATAGAAAATTCCCCCCACCCAAAATGTTTTGAAATTACCTTTCCTACCCATTTCCTGGTTTAATTCCTTGTGCATATGTTTTTAAAGAAAGATAAATTATTTTAGTGTTTAGATACTTTCGCTTCGTAACTTAATAATGTTTCTTAATTTAGAAAAAAAAAATACTTGCAGTTAACATCAGATTAGGTGATGCTTTTGGTTGGAAAAAAACTAACTTCGTGATTCTGTTGCAGAGGCTTAGAGAAGAGAAACGAGAGGAAAGGAGGAGGAGGGAACTAGAGAGGAAAAGACAAAGGGAAGAAGAAAGAAGGAAGTGGAAAGAAGAAGAAAGAAGGAAGCGAAAAGAAGCCGAAAAAACAAAAAAAGTAGAAAGGTGTCCAGAGAAAGAAAGGGACAAATCAAAGGATGAACCAAAGATTAAGGTATAACTTCTTTCCTGTAGGATAAATAACTTACAAACACCATGTGCCTCGTGTATATCTGTAGAATATGATAGCTAATGCTATGTAATTTAGGAGCACCATGGAACTCAGTGGAGAATACCTGAAATAAAAAGGCATGTGTTATTTTTAAGTCCCTTGTAATTCATAGATACGGAAATGTCATAAAGATTGCTGTACCACATAGTCCAGAGCACTATCCAACACATATTTTTATTTAGAGTAGGATCCACTCTTGATTATAGCAACTAGGCTGGCACCCAATACTTCATTGGGTAGCACCCAGAGACTCCAACTGGTACAAAATGCGGCCGCGCGGGTGGTTATGGGGGCGTTACGAAGCTCCCATGTGACGCCTCTCCTGCGTGAGCTGCATTGGCTGCCGGTGGTTTTCCGGGTTCGCTTTAAGGTTCTGGTTTTGTCCTTTAAAGCGATCCATGGCATTGGACCAGGTTATCTGCAGGACCGCATTCTGCCAGTAATCTCCCACCGACCTGTGCGTTCCCACAGGGAGGGCCTTCTTCGGGTGCCGTCGGCTTCTATGTGTCGCCTGGCGGCCCCTAGGAGTAGAGCCTTCTCTATGGGGGCCCCCGCCCTCTGGAATGGTCTGCCTCCGGAAATACGCACTAATATGGACCTGAGAGCTTTCAGACGTGCATTAAAAACCTGGCTCTTCGAGCAGGCCGGCCTAGGCTGAAATGGGATTTTTAATTTAGTATTTGTGTTTTAATCGGGATTTTAAAATTTGGGTTTTAATAACTTATTGGGGGAGGGTATAATTTTAGATAGCCTAAAATATTTAATTTATTTTTAACTTTTGTAAATTGTAATAAAGTTTTATGCTTGGCTGTGCACCGCCCTGAGTCCTCCGGGAGAAGGGCGGTATATAAATATAATAATAATAAATAATAATAAATAATACATTTTAGTGTAGTCTGTTGGGTTTTGGCTTAACGTGACCCATTAGCCAATCATTCTGATTTTACAAAAAAAAGGACTAACAAAGCCATAGCTTTTTGGACATAAGTAATTTAGAAGATGAGTATGAAGTGGCTCAATGAAAGCCTTAAACCTCACAACTGGCTTGACCCAAGGAAACAAATGTAAAAATTACACCTTCAATTGTTTTCAGACCTCACATAGGCCCATGAGGAAGAACAATCTATGATGGAAAGAACCGACAATGCTCATGTTATATATTTAATCCTGTCCATAGTTGGCCAAATTGCTAGCCTAGCTTAGAGTAGAAAATCCATGTAGTAAGGAGGACTAAATTTGTTTTTTTCCTAGCTACTTAAGAAGCCGGAAAGGGAGGAAAGAGATTTTGAAAAAAAGGAAAAAGCCAAGAGACCGGAAAAAGAGAATCTGAGGGAGGACAAGACCGCCAGCCCAATCGGCAGCGTGCCAGCCAAGCGCTCTGATGGCGAAGCTAAAGAGGAAAAGACCAAAAAAATTGTCTACCCATTGCAGTACGTATTCTCATTTCTCAGACCATCCTGGTTAACTCTTCCCCAAAATTCACCTTCTGGAGCTCGTAACTAAAATGTAGTCAACTATTTGATCTGCCTCACAATTTCAAAGTAACTTTGAAGATTATCGAGTTAACTTACAGTGTCTGTGGAGATTCTCAGTCACCCAGGTCATGGTTGTCCCAATAAATATCAATACTTCCATTCCCCACCTTCCAGTCAGAACCGAAGAAGCTTCTTGGGATCAGAAGCAAAATGTCTTCAAAGAAAAACCAGAAAGTCCAGTTGCCTTCTTGGAAAAAAAAAAAGCTTTGGGTTAACTTACAGTGTGAACTATAAATTCCAAAATGTAAACTCTGGATAGGAAATACATATAGACCCCCATAATAATTTTACAGTACTTTAATTTGGAAACATAGGCTGGGGGGGAGCTATATAATGACAACTTCAATTTCTAATGTCTTTTTGTGTTATTCATATACATTATCAAGGAATTTGTTGCAAGCCCCCTTTTTTAAAAATAAAAAAATAGATCAATATTCCGTTAGGTATTCCGTAAAAAATCCAGGGTGTTCAATGAACAAATGTGTCAGGATTCCGACAGTTACCCCCATTTAAATCATGAGTCTCGAGCCAAACTTCCAAAACTTCAGAAGGATTTATTGGGAGTTCACATGTCCGGCACTGCCTGGGTGTAGCCGACTCTGAGGCACATCATTCATTGCCACCCTTGGTCCTGGTTTTCCCCCATCCCCTATGTCATGCCCTTGCTCATAGGGAGTGGAGGTGTAGCTCCAGAGGTTCTAGAGGAGGCTGAGGAAGGGCTGAGGCTGGCTGGGCAGTCAGAGGAAGAACCAGGCCCATCCCCTCTGAATCCTAGGACACGCAGGGAGGAATGGAGAAGGCAACAACTTGGCTTGCGAGAGAGGAAGCAGCCATGATCCTCCTCATTGGTTGCAGCTGGGGAGACTAGTATATAAGAGAGACGATTACAACAACACAGCGTTGCCAGAAGCAAAGTGTGATTTAGTTTGGGCTGAAGTTATCTTGGTTGGCGTCCTTCCAACAGACTGTGCCGGGTTATCTCCTTGAATTGGGTAATTACTTATCCTGGTCCATCGTGGAAATTCCTCCATTGTAGTTCGTTTTAGTTTTTTTATTTCACCTCTATCTGCTCATTAAGTTCAGACTGTACTGCTTTATTTTGAAGACTATTTTTGAATAAATTTAATCTCCAACTGAGAATTATTGAACAGTGAGGTCAAGATGGAGGCATTAAAGGACATTTATTTATGTTTTGGATTTTATTACGTTTGTGTTACACTCATGAGTCATCACACCCTGGGTGTATCATAATTCATATTATCCAATGAAACGCGTCCATAGCCCAGAATCATCAATGCTTTCCAGTTAGAATTTTGCGTGGCAGGAACTTCCGTTACCTAGTTACTATCTTTGAAAACTATTTATGGAATGCACTTTTGATTTCCAAGCTGCCACACTGCTCTTTCAAACGCCTTTCCTCCCCTCCCTTTCTGTTGGCAACTCTAAAAAGACCATAGAAATATTTTATGAGTCGACATTTAAACCTTTTTAAACCTTCCCTCTTTTTTTTTTGCGTCAGATTCGAAGACGAGTGCGGGAAAGACTACCGGGAAAGAGAATACGACCGCGATCGAGACTACGAAAGGATTCAGCGGGATAAATTCCGGCGCCAGGAGGAAGACCGGCGGCGGCAGAAAGAACGCTTCGAGAAAGAGAAAGTGTTCCGGAGGAAAGAGGACGACGTGAAAAGGGAACGAGACTCCTTGCGAGAAAAAGGGAAAAGAGCCGACTTCATGGAATACGTGGGCAACCCAGAGAAACCTGAGAAAGGGATCAAGGAGGACAAAAGAGACGATTTGGCCAAGAAAGACCGGATTCGGAACAAGGTGCTAGACCTAGTTTTTTTAAACGTATTTTTTTCCAATTTCTCTTAGCCGTCCATCTCAGGCAGACAGGTTGATAGTGCCTCATTACTCCCCCGATACGAAGAAACAGCAGATAGATCGGGGTTTTTTGTTTGTTATTTTTAATCAGGGGCATAGACTTTGATTTTAGCCTTCTAAAAGGTCCATTTCATAGGACCTCTTGGCGAGGATGCTAAAACTTCCAATCGGCCATAGGGCTTTCTGGTTAGGTTGCTTAGTACTGGGCCGTACTTTCCTACTTTTTCTAAAGCATTCCCGGCCTCAGTTGTAGGACCATTCCTCCTAAAAGAAACCTTAATTAAATCCAAGTTCACCCAGCCCTCTTCATGGCTAGGCTGAACTCACTAGCACTGATGATGTTACCTAGTTTGGGTAATGAAAGGTCTGCAAGAAAAGAACCACTCTTAGAAAGCACCAAGGACTCCATAGTTGTCTTCCTCCCCCTCCTCTCCCCTCCCCTCTACAAACCCCACTCCTTTCTAGCACTGATGATGTTACCTAGTTGGGTAATGAAAGGTCTGCAAGAAAAGAACCAATCTTAGAAAGCACCAAGGACTCCATAGTTGTCTTCCTCCCCCTCCTCTCCCCTCCCCTCTACAAACCCCACTCCTTTCTAGCACTGATGATGTTACCTAGTTGGGTAATGAAAGGTCTGCAAGAAAAGAACCAATCTTAGAAAGCACCAAGGACTCCATAGTTCTCCTCCTCCTCCTCCTCCCTCCACTCCACAAACTCCTTTCCCTTCTAGCACTGATGAAGTTACATAGTTTGGGTAATGAAAGGTCTGCAAGAAAAGAAGCAATCTTAGAGAGCACCAAGGACCCCCATAGTTGTTGTCTTCCTTTTCCTCCCTCCCTCCCCTCCACAAACTCCCACTCCCTTCTAACACTGATAGTGTTACCTAGTTTGGGTAGTGAAATGTCTGCAAGAAAACCCCTAACTCAGGGAGCGCCAAGGATACCCTCGTTTCAACATTGAGCTAAGAACATCCTCCTTTATCGACCTCTATTCTAGCTATACATTCTGAACTGTTGCCTTCTCCTTGTCGTTTCAGGATCGGCCCGCCATGCAACTCTACCAACCCGGAGCCCGGAGCCGAAGCCGCCTGTCCGCGTACGACGAAAGCTCTCCCAAGCCATGCGACCAAGGGGCAGATAAAAAGCCGGAGTGCGAGGCTAGTAACTTGAAAGAAGAGGTGTGACGGCCTCACCTGCACTCACCCAAACTAGCAGCCAAAGAGGATGAACTGTACAGTCCAGAAGTGCCTTGGGGGAAGAGGAGAGAGGAGAGGAAACTATGCTTTTGGGACGTATCTGGTTTCCAAGCCATGTGCAGAGTCAAAAACCCAACCTTGTGTGCGACCGGCGCATTCTCCGTTTTAAAAGAGACCGCAGCAGCAGCAGACTCGGAAAAGGAAGGCGGGCTCCCCGCAGCCCAATAACAAGCGCCGTCTTTGAAATAATAAAACCCACCAAAAACAGTGTTTGTACTTCCAATCCAGTCCTTGGGATCTGCCCCAGGGGGATTTTAAGGTTGGATCACGGCGGTCCCAGAATCCGCCCGATTGACTGGAGCAGGAGCAAAACGCCGTCGGTAACATTTCAGTCGCGAGAGAGCCTGTTTTTCTCTCTCTTGTCTTTTTTTTTTTTCTTTTTCTTGCGCTTCTCGCAAGCGAATGGCAACAAAAGAATTATTTTTCAGAGAGTAGCTTTGCGTTTGGCTCTGCTTCGCGGGTGGTTCGTGCAGCCTGAAGGAAAGCGCTGACAATTAGACGCGGATATTTTTGCCCCCCCCCTCCTTATTTTAAAAAAAAAACCCACAATAACACAGCTTTTGTTCTATCTGTTTCCATCTTAATTTACCCTCCGCTTTTCTGAACGCCCACCTAAGAAAACGTTTTCTTTCTGTTTGGGGTCAGACTTTCCTTCTTCGGTGCACTGAGGCAGCCACCCCGGCCTTTCTTCCCCACTCCAATCTCATTTCTCTCGGATTGCTTTTCCTGGCTTTGCAGGGAATCTGGGAAGAAGAACTGAGTGGACAGGGGAAACTAAGGAAGAACTCCTAAGCAACAGACAGGGGTGGGGGTTCTCCTTTCTGCTAATCCAACACAGTTCTTTTATATTTAATAAAAACCCTGTCCATTTATACATGTTTTAAAAGTATTGTTTTGTACGTAACGACTTGATGGAGGGAAATGCAGTCTCAACACAGAAGGTGCGCATACATGTCCCAGCATAATGTTGCGGGATCCAGAATGGGTCAGTCACTGGGACCAAGTCTTCCAAAGCTTTCAGATTCGTACTGGAGCCCATTTTCAGCGAACTGGAATGTTGGGCTATTTAATGCATCCTATTTATGTGGTGCTTTCCTGTTGGTTGTGTGATGACCTGGGGCGTAGTCACTAAACCGGTAGTAACACCGGTTGAATCCCATTCCTACCTTGATCCCGCCCTTCCCAGCCTAAGATTATCCACTTTGGCTGGCAGGAGCAGTCAATCCCACGGCATGCGTTTAACAGGCAGCATCAGATATTGAATTGGGGGCCTTCTTGGAAAATAGGTGGTTGGTTGATGCGCTACATTCTCCCAATGACATGGCTTAGAACAGGATTGCTCACTCAGAATCATTTTACAAACCCCAAAAAATAAAACTATTTTTTTTTTTAAAAAAATCTACAGATCCTTTGGCCGCTTGAGAGAAAGATAGCGGCTTTCTCCAGCGAATGGCCTTCAAATCCGTTGGATCTCCAAGCGGCATTTGTATGGCTTTTGCAGCCAAAGCACACTTAAGAAAAATCTAATGAGGAAAAAAAATGTAATGGGATGAAATCTTGCTCAAGCAAAGACCCTCTTCAAAGACATTCTCTGCATAATTGTCATGCCAACAACAAAAAGATTTAATTCACCATTAAGGGTTGATCGCACTCCTTTGATCATGAGATGGGCGACTATATAAATTTATATATATAAATTCCCCAGGGAACATACACATTATCTATCTATCTATCTATCTATCTATCTATCTATCTATCTATCTATCTATCTATCTATATATATATATATATATAGAGAGAGAGAGAGAGAGAGAGAGAGAATAAAAATCCCTGGGGAATTTTAGGAGTAGAAGTCTGCAAAATCTTGCAGAGTCAGAAACCATGAATTACTGCGTGATTGCAAATATATCTGATGAGCACATCCAAATGCACATTGAATAAAATAAAACAAAAGGATCCCAGCTAAATTCAATAAGTTTTTACTATTATTTGTAAAAAATAAAAATCTTGCTGTAAACCAGAATTAAAGGATTGCTGGCTGGGGAATTCTGGGAGTTGAAGTCGACTACTCTTACATTTGCCAAGGGCAGAGCTTAGAAGTAAGACTTGAGTTCTGCCTAAAAAAGGCCCCGAGTTCTCAGATAAACTCTTGAGATTGAGCTTGGGAGTCCCATTGGGTCTCCTGCTTGAGCAGGGGGTTGGACTAGAAGACCTCCAAGGTCCCAACTCTTCGCTATTCTGTATTCTCACCTGTTACCTGCTTGAAAAATCTTGCAATACCACCTTGGAGACGCTGAGCGGGCGGCGCTGTCGCCACCGAGTCGACTTTCTAGCCCACGCAGGAAAAACCACTCGTTCGCTTTTTTTTCCCATCATCCCACGCGCCGCTTCCCTTTGCCTTTCTCTTCGTCTGCTGCCGTGGTGTCTACCGGTGGCCGCGTTGGACGATGGTGAGTCTATCCGTCTCAATCCTCCTTCGGGGAGTCGCTTGGGAACCCGTTAACCCGAGCCGGTTCTTCTGGGGGCCCTCACGCGAAAAGCCCCCGGTTCGATTTCGAAAATTGGCATAAAATTTGGATAAAAACTCGGAGGGGGGGGGGTTGCCCGCTTAGAGGCCTGCCCGCTAGCCGTCGCTTGAATGGGGGAGTTGATTGTAGGCCTCTCCTTAACCATAGAGTTGCCCTTCTCGGTGGAAAAGGCGATTCGAAGCCCATTAAAGGAAGGGACTGAATAGGATTTGGCACCACCAATATCTCTTGTCTCCCAGTGTTTTAATTGAGAGTTTATGCAAACATAACAGATAATCAGTGTTGGAAGGGAACTTGTTAGGTCATCTAGTCCAACCCCCCTTCCCCCCCCCCCGATTTAGTTAGATTCGAAAGAAAATTGGCTGGATTCTGCCCCCACCCTACTCAATTTTACGTATGAAGAGCCAGTTTTGTGTGTACTGGCTTAGGAAAAAAAAGGGGGGGGGAGTTGTTTCCCAAACGTGGCAACTTTTTTAAGATTTGAGGATTTCAACTCCCAGAGTTGAGGAAATTGGTGGCTGGGGAATTCTGGGAGTTGAAGTCCACAAGTCTTATATTTGGCCAAGTGCAGAGGCTTAAAAGAAAACTTTGAGTTCTGCCTAAAAAGGCTCTTGAGTTCTCACATAAACTCCCAGATTGGTCTTGGGAGTCCCAAGCCCAATCTGGGAGCTTATTTTGTTTGAGCAGGGGGTTGGACTAGAAGACCTCCAAGGTCCCTTCCAATTCTTGTTATTCTGGATTCTGAATCCTCTTGTGGCTATGAGTTCTAGTCCTGCCTTAACTATGAAAACTGGGTGATTTGGGGGGTCTCTCTCTCAGTCCAACCGACCTCACAGGGTTGTTGTGGCAGAGGCATTAGGTGTGTTCCTTGAGTGAAGTATAAAAATATCAATATCCTTGCAAAAGTGTTGAATCCTTTTATGTTGCCATAATGCTGCAGGTTGGGTATCTCAGCAGGTTGAAATCTGTACGGTTAGGATTGGCATTTTCATATTGCTGCGAAATGCACCGGCGGGGTGTGTTTGTGTAACACATAATTTCAGTGGGTAACACACCAGCATTTCAGTGCCAAACAATAACATTGGGACTTTTAAAAGACTGGAGTAACCATTAAGTAAATGGCAATTAGAAATACACATTCTAATTTATATTTCTAAGCAGCTCAGAGATAATTTGTTTATTCGTTGGCTTGTGCATCTTGTGTGTATATGTCCACCCATTTCAAAACACAACTCTGCGCAGCTCACAAAATTTAAAAAAAAAACTTTTGCTGCTTCTTTGATGTTGCAAGTGTGTATGGAGGGAAACTAGGCTTTGCTGTGGAGGAAACCAGTTTTCCCAGTTTACTTTCTTCTTTTAGCCTGGAAATCTATATAATGCTTCTATATAGTTTTGCTCCCTTTTGTGCATAATCCAGCCACGTAGCTGCAGGTTAAATGGGCTACATCTAAATAGGGTTTACTCTGAAGACGTCCAACAATTCACAGGATCATGAGTTGGAAAAGAATAGAGTGGTGCGGTGGCCTAGAGGTGGAGCTCTCGCCTCACAATCAGGAGGCTGTGAGTTCAATCCTAGGTAGGAGGCAGATATTTCTCTCTCTGGACACGCTGAGTTTATATCTTCTGATGAATATAACTCCGCATCGTCAACAGGAAGGGCATCCAGCCAGTAAACACATAGCTCCATTCAGTTGCCCATACTCCACCCCTCAAGGGATTACAGGCTCATTAAAAGAAAGTGATGAGTCAGAGAGGGATCTTGGAGATCCTCTAGTCCGCTTCCTTGCCCAACACAGGGATCGACCTCATTTGCATCCACAAAAAAAAAGAATCCCCTCACCTCCCAGGTCAACAATCAGCCATTGTTGGAAGCCTCTCTGTGATTTTTGAACGCTTATCTTGGCCACTGCTTAAAATTGTTTTCAATGCTCCTTCTCTTCCCGATCTCCAGTCGTCCCACAAGACTTTCAAGATCAAGCGATTCCTCGCTAAGAAGCAGAAGCAGAACCGACCCATTCCTCAGTGGATTCGCATGAAAACTGGCAATAAGATCAGGTAAAGCTCTTGCGAGAGCAGATCCCTTTGATAGCTGCCTGCCCGCTGTCAGATCCCACCGGCGGATTCCATTGGGATTTTTATATTTTGGAAGAAAACTGGACTCGAGCTCAGTTGGATCCTTCTCTTAAACTACTCTTCAGCCCCTTCATGAAGTTTCAGGTGGTTCTTTGTCCCCCAAATATGAATTATGTGAAGGTTTAATAAATACCATTTAACCAATTCTGCTACGAATAATTAACATTGAGCTGATTTTGAATGAGCCCAGGTTTATAAGTGACCTAACTATGCTGCATATGCCTCCAATTATCAAACGACTTTCTAACAAATCCTCTTATCTTTTTTCCTCCCCCCATTTCATCATCTGTTTTGTTTCCCTGGTTTTCCTTTCCACATTCTCTTCATCCTTCTGCTTTTTTTCACATAAATACCCTTCTCTTTGCAAAACAACACACATTTTGACATGTGCGTTCATCCAATATTTTGTTTCTCTCTGGCACTGAAATGTTGAGATCTGTTCCCAGGTCAGATGAGGGAAGATTATTTTCTTAAAAGGAAATTATGTTTTCTTAAAAAGGAACATTTTCTGAAGCAGGTAGCAATTGCAGTGTGTCCCTTACATGAAAACACTGCCATATCCCTGCTGAGATTAATTCTGTTAAATGGGATTTGATTTCTCCTCCATCCTGGGGAAATTAGCCTCCTTTTATCAGTAACAAGTCTTATGGGGAAAACACAGAACAGGTTTTATCTTCTCTGAGAGAAAACTCAAGAGAACTTTGCGGTAATATCTAAGGAAGATTTTCTGTGATGGAAGCCATGGGAGTTTAGATTTATTGCTCGCTTTATCTGTCAGGGCCGTTCCAGCCTCTTAACAAAGTTTGCAGATAATACAGCATGAATAAAAAATATCTGTTGAAAACAAAAAAAAATTTTTTAAGGAAAATATAATTAAAAATAATTTTAAAAATAATTAAAATTTAATATAAAATTTTATATTAAGAATATAAAATAAATAATTGTGCATCTTCGCCACTAAATGAAATTAGTACATAGATGTATTTTTTAAGCAATCACCTGGATCAGTCTGTTTGGGCAAATCACTGAATTTTAATATAAAAGACTGATTAATTGATCTGGTCAATTCAAGGATGATTGCCTAGTGACATCCCCATCTCTTCATGCTTTAATTGTTGTGCTTAATTTTTTTAGGGGGGTAGGGGACATTTTAGAATGCTAGACCTTGCCATGGGCCCTGTCCTTGTGCTTACATTTCATAAGGCTATTTATAAAAGCAGCTTGGTTGAAAAAATGAATGCACAAGAGTTTTTTTGGGGTGCGTTTAAATGAGGAAAGGGAGTTACAAATTGATGTGGGAAAACTATTTTCCCTCTGCCTTGTAAAAGAGACCCTCCAGATTAAAAGTCCCTAGTTTAGTTCCTTGCTATTAGCTTCTAGGCAATTCAGGTTTTAGTCTGTTAGACGCTCAGAGCTGTGTCTCGCTTACTAATTGTGCCTCTTTTGTTCCAGATACAATTCCAAAAGGCGTCACTGGAGGAGGACCAAGCTGGGGCTGTAAAGGAAAGCAGCTGCAACCCTCACCATGTCTGTCTGACAGCCAGCTTTTGTGCCCCAGGATGGCTGCCTTCTTAACAAAGCCCTATTTTCAAGACTGAATCTCCATATTATTTCTCCTGCCCGCCTCTGTCCTTTAAAGTTTTTATTTCCACAAAGAGGTTTCCAAAGGAATTAAAACCAAATAATCTGGATTTATTGTGTGCATGCTTCGTGTTCTTTAACTCTCAGGGTAGCTACATTAGCTGAATTCTTGCTGTCAGAAGAGAGATGTTCATTAATAATCAGACTAGTTAATTTCAAATTCAAATTGGATTTACTGTTTATATACCCACTTAGTCATAAAAGGAAACATTGTCAGAATATAAAAGACAGTAGCTGCCAGAGTCACTAGCGTGAAACAAGCAGGAAACCGTAATTCCAAGCAAATAAATGTGAGAATATTTGTCAGCTGCCCAGAGTCATTAGCTGAGATGGGCAGCCATAGAAATCAAATAACTTTCAGAGTTCAGAAATAACATCGTTTCAAAATGCTGGTGGGATTAACTAAGAAAACTCTAGCCAGAAAGTGAGAAAGGGAAAAAATGACGTGAGAGATGAGGTAGAAAATTTAAACGGCAAAGTATAAAGAATTACAGAACAAAGGGGATAAAATAAGACGTTTGTGCTGAACTTTGCATGCAAAATATTTTCGGAGTATTTCTGTTTTTCTTTTTAATTACATTCAGTAAATATAATTTTTACAAAGTCTGCAAGCTGTTAACGGGAGGTGAAAATTGTTTTTTCAGTGTTTAAAGAAAGAAAAGGCTTTTTTAATGCTCAGACTTTTTAAACTTAATGCAGGTTTAACCAGAATCAATGATGCAACTGTTACGAAATAATTTCCTGAAGAGTTGCACTTAATAGGAAACTTAATGATATTAGGAAAGCTATAATTTACAAAACACCAGAACTATAAAAAAAACAATAACAATAGGCCTAACACTGAGAGCTGATGGGCTAAAAATGACTTAGCAGACTTAACTACCTATAGTGAAGATGCTTACAGAGATGTGAAGTTATGATTGAATGAGGGGCCAGGACCATTAGGGAGTGGACTGCTGCCTTCGGAGATTGTGGGGGCTGGCAGCAGTGATGAGATTCCCAAGGAGCCTGTGCCAAATGCGCGTGTGCGCAGGGCTGCTTGCAGGAAAGCATGGGCGACACGGGAGTAAGGCTGCAAGGTAATGGTCCCTCCTTCAAGAAGATAAAAGCCAGCTGTGAAACGAACGTTCTTTGCAGAAGGCAAAGACGTTCTGAAACTCCAGCCTCGTGGACATTCCAGTATCCTGAGTTTGTATTTGAAGATTCTTGTATTGCAAATTATTTTTTGTGTGCTATCTTTTGGCAAGTCTCACACAGTTTGGCAAGGCTTGTGCTTACCACAGCTAATTATTTTGCAGAAGCATTACAAGGTTTCTGTTCCCTTTGGAATGTGTGTGATTTGTTGGAAAAGGGTGTGGGTCAGAATACAGGCTGAAGAACAGTTTCTACCCGTGGGCTGTCGGACTCCTGAATGGAAAATAACTTCCATGTCAACATAGGATGATAGACTTGCAGGGCGGGCACATTGCGCAACAAGGTCACACAGTGCAATAAGATTGGGACTGGGTTAGGGACTTCTGTGCTCCCTGTGAGTTGTGTTGGTGTGGGGGGGTTTGCATGAATCTCATTGTACACATGTTGTACTCTTGACAATAAAGGTAATAAAAATAACAACGGATTGCTTTGACGATTCCACACTGAGGCAGATCTGGTCTTGTCCTCACGAAACTCCCATTAGTTACCTTCATGGGGTTGGAAGACAGTACACCCACCTGCATTTTTATTATTTCTGGAGTGCTTGGGGGCACCACCCTTTCTGCTTCGAGAGAGACACTGCAACTCTCACAATCAACCAGGCTTTGCAAAGATCAGATGATACTCATCATTGTTTTTTTCCCCTTTTGCCTGCGTGTTTCCTGAAGATATGCCCCCTTCCGGTTATGTGAACCTTGTGGTTTTTCAAAGTGCCAGTGGCAACGAGATCAACAAACTCCCAAGACTTGACTCTGTCTTGATCCCCAAAGCACAGCAGTGAGCACTTCATGGTCCCCCAACCCTCTTTCAACCATGAAGTACCATGGTTCTCTTGGTACAACTCATAATTAGCTTTGTTTAGTTTATTGTCATTGCACATCGTACAATGAAATTAAATACCATCTTCAGTGTACTATACTTTAGAATTCAACAGAGCTACTGCCTTGGGATAGAAGCTGTTTTTCAGCCTACTTGTTTTTATTATTCTGTACTGTTGGAAGAATTATCCTCCTGGGTTCAGTTCCAAATGGGGGAAAAGACACTGGAAATACAGGCTGTTTGGAAAGATGGTTTAATGGTGGGTAGGATCACATGCCTTGCAGCTCCTGGGTGGAAAAAAAGGGGCAGACATGCTGAGAGTTCCTGGGTTTTATGCCCTCTGTTGGGATTTGAATTTGAGCTTGTATTCTGATTGGTTGTCAGACTCCCATGGGGCCATGCAGGGGCAACTCTGTAGGCTGTCCTGAGTCCCAGGCTTGGTTGAGCCTTGCTGGACGATGATGTAATGAAAGGGCTTTGGGCAATTGCTATTATAGCTATACCTGGAGTAGATCTTTGTTAGGTAAAATAGACTGGCCTAGGCCAGAGTAATGGTCCATTAGCAAAGGTGGAGGGGCTGAGTTTCTGTCTCTCTGAGTTTCTACTTTTCTTTTTAGGGGAAATATTCTGCCTTTTTAATATTTCCTAGGATATTTCATTTTTCTAGAAGAGGGGTGGGTGCCAACTTCCTACAGTACCGTCTGCCAGATGGCAATAGTTAAAAAAAGGGGGTGCCCTGGATGAGATAGATCTTTGAGAATGTTTTGAACTTTCTTATGGCAGCAGGAGCTATAAAGCTCTTCCAAAGAGGGGATAACGTTCACCCTCTGGAGCGCTATCCTATCTGCCCCTGTGCAATTGGCAAATCACACACAGGTGCAGTAAGTTAAGATACTCTCTGGTGCAGCGGTAGAAGGTCCCCAGCAGTTTTCCATTCAGTTGTTGTTTCCTGAGAAGTCTCAGGTAGTATAAACTCTGCTGGGCCCTTTTGATCAGGCCTGCAATGTGAGCACCCCAGGTCAGGTCCTCTTTTAGGGTAACACCCAGAAACTTAAAACTGGTCACTTGCTCCACTCGGTCTCCCTTGATAAGCAAGGGCTGGATGTCTGATCTGTTCCTTCTATAGTCCACTATAAGCTCCTTGGTCTTATTGCTGTTGAGGACCAAGTTATTGTCTCCACACCATGAAAACAACCGGTACACCTCATCCCCCCTGGAGATGAGTCCCACCACTTATCCAAAACTTTCTCGATTCACCCTGTTTGAGGGTCATACATGAAACCCCGATTCTCATCTCTGCTAAAAGGTTTAGAGACACTCCTTGCCCATCAAGAGGTGACCCATTCGCCCAAACGTAAAACGAAAAGGACAACGTTTGGGTCGAAACATCCTTTATTTAAAACACAGAATATCCTTGAAGCCCCCCAAATTCTAGACCCCTAAAACAAGTGGAAGGTAAGTTCCCCTTTGAGGTGAGCTCAGTTCCTGCCCCATGTCGCTTCCTTGGCGACGGTAAGGATGTCACTATCCATTGCTATGGAGTGTGGTTTGGGCCATCAGTCTAGATCATAGGGATCTGGCGGGTTGTGGTGGTTCTCCAGCAGCTGGTGCAGACGGCAGCGGAATTGGACAGTGGGGAAGGGAGACCAGTCCAGGAGTCTGGAGAGGACTCGGACGAGGGTCCTGCATCCAATGCAGAGATGGGGCCAGGACCATCTGGGAGTGGGATGCTGCCTCTGGAGCCTGGCAGCAGTGAGGTAGAGGAACAAGGGGATCCTGTTCCCAGTGCATGTGCCCGCAGAGCTGCTAGAAGGCGAGAGCAGCTGAAAAAATAGTGGCGATTCGATAGTAAGGCTAAGGATAAGGGATAAAAGTCAGGCCAAGATGATGAAATCTTTGCAGGAAGCAAAGTAATTTGATAGATTTCGAGTCCTCCTTGAAGCTATATGTATGTACTCTGGTTGTTTTTTTCTGGTACTTCAGTTGGTTTCTGTTATAATTAATTGGATACTTCTGTTTTTGGCAGGATTTCACAGCACTGAAAAGTGCATGCTTATCTTGAGGAACTATTTAAGATTAATTCTGTCTGGGAACAAAAGTAATTCCCAGTGTTGCAATAAAATAGGTTTTGCTTTTAAAACAAGTTTGGATTTAATTATGTTTGATGAAGCCTGGCTCAGAACAGAGGATGGGTTCTTCCGAAAGCTTGGAAGACCAAACTTCTGGTCTTGGGGACCGACCCAGATTGGATCCTTACACGTAAGATTTGCCTTCAATTTTTAAAGATTGGATCCTGCATAGCTTTTTTGGGAATCCATCGGCCTGAATGACCTGCTATGAATAAAAAGTTTGCATCCTATTCCTGATGGCTTCGTGGAATATCCTACAACAGCTCAGAAATAGACCAAGTAGATTTTTGGGTGGTGGCTGATTTTTAGGGGTTTTTTAACCTCACACTTTAGCTTAAAGTCTGGGGAAATCCTAGCTAGCATGTCTAAATCAGATCTAATCCATCTAGCTTTCTGAGAAGGCTTTGAAAACTTCACTGTTAAGTAAAAGTGGTTTTTTTTTCCTTTCCAGATCATGTTAAAGGTAGTCCTTGACTTAGGAATATTCATTTAGTGACTGCTTGAAGTTAGAGTGCTGCTGTGGTGACCAGTCCTCGCATTTATGACGATGGCTTCTCCACGATCACGTGGGAAGAACACAATTCTGGAATGTTGCAACCGGCTCACAATTATGGTTGCAGTATCCTGGCATCCTATGTTTCTGACAAGTGAGGTCAATGAGGGAACCTAGATTCGCTTAAGGATGACGTGATTCACTTAACAGACACAGCAATTTGCTTAACAACCATGACAAAAAAAAAGGGGGGGGGGAGTCAAATTGGGCAAGATTCACTTACTAACAGCCTCGCTTAGTGATGGAATTTCTGGTGCCATTTATGATCCTAAGCAGAGAATTATCTGTATTTTTTTTTTCCATTGCTGCCTGAACTTTTTCAAACTGGAGATCTTGCAGATTAAAATTTATGCTTTCTCTTCTACTCTCGTTTTTTTTTTTGATCGGGGGAGCAGGAACGACAAATTAAACCAGGTAAACCAAAAAAAATAATATTTTTTTTACTGATCAAACAAGGTGACTATCAAACAATATCCAAACTATAGAGTAGGGGTAGTCCAACTTTGGTAACTTTTTAAGACTTATGGACTTCAGCTCCCAGAATTTGTGGACTTCAACTCCCAGACTTGTGTGGACTTCAACTCCCAGAATTCCCGGCTGGCTGGGGAATTCTGGGAGTTGAAGTCCATACGAGTCTTGAAATTGCCAAATTTGGAGATTAGAGGCTCGCTGCTGAGATTTTTTTTTTTTGTGCAAAGATTGCAACACCAACCAGGAAGGGCTTGGTCTAACTGAAGTGTACTTCCTTATGTTCTTTCGAAACGCACAAAAACTGCCTTTGCTTAGCTTTCCAACTCTATCTTCTTCTCTTAACACCCAAAATCTGTACAGACAACCTCAAGCATTCAATACTTTCATAAATTAAAATGGACGGCTGATGTTAGCTCAGCCCTGAATTACACCGCGGATAAGACTGACAATATCCAATGGTAAAAATATTATTTCTAAAACAATTGACTTCCCTGTAATCATTTAAACAGTACAATTAATAGATGAACTGTGGTAGTAGACGCAGGCATTTCGTACAGACTCACCAGTACTTACAATAACACAGTCAAAATTGCGATAAAATATAGGATCTTAATATATTATTAATATCAGATCCTATATTTTATTCCGGTTTTAACCGTGTTCCTTGTAAAGTTTGGTACTGGTGAGTCAATACGAAAAGCCTGCATCTACCACTGTTTGACTTTTATTTGTACTGCTTAAAATATTATTTCTCACTCTTTTCCACCCCATCCTGCCAAAAGAATGGGCAGCTGGTGTTATATTCTGCTTCCTTGAGCGTTTCAACTCTGATTTTAAAAAGCTAGCTGCTTGCCAAATTCTATTGTTGAACTGTCAGAAGCAAGATGATTTAAAGGTTTTTCAGTGGCCCAAGGTGGGGCAGGCCAACCTCAACATAGTCCTTTGCTGCTCATTCGGCTTAGCACTATCCAAATATGTTATGCAAAGATATGTGCATATCTTTGTATAATGTGACGTCCTGCATTCTCACGGGATAAGGTGAGGCATTTTTCCAGATGCAGAATTTCAAGTTCTTTTTAACATCATACATTCACAGCCCTTTAGGGAACAAATCCTAAGGACACCCCCAGTTTCATCAAGTCTTTTCTTCCCCATATCCACTTCCTTGCATCGAAAGAAGATGTTCTTATCCCAGAGGCTAAGAAAAAAGATTTGATTATCCCGAGGTTTGCTAAAACTTGGGGCCATAATCTGAATCACCTTATCACTTCCTCTGCCGCCCTAACGGCCATTTCTCTAATGGCGGCCATGGGTGTTGGCAGATTTGGACAGTGAGGAAGTTGGGGTGGAACATGGGCCAGCCCTGGAGTATGGGGGAAGGCTCTGATGAGGGCTGTGCATTGGAGGCAGAGATGGGGCCAGGGCTGTCCGACAGTTATCAGCTGCCTTCGGAGTCGGAGATCAGTGGGGAAGAAGAACAGCTGGAGCCTGTTCCCAGTGTGTGCATGCACAGAACTGCCAGAAGAAGGGAACAGCTAAGGAACAAGGGTTGACTTGTGAGTAAAGCCACAGGTGGATGGTGAATGGCCTCTCTCATAGGGAATAAAAGAGGAGCGAAAGGGGAGTGGGGTTTTGCAGGAGACAATTAGTTCATTAGGGTGAAGATCTGTTCCTGCATTCTTGCCAATTATTGTCGGCTACAGAGTGGCATCTGAAAGATAACAGCCTGGCAACTCTCCAAGCCTGATAAAAGATCTGTAAGTGTAAAATAAATAAAAGGGGTTTATCGGGACCAGGAGTCGGCTTCGTGCTGTTGGGGAAGCCTAGGTCAGAACAATAAGGATCAATCCAAGCCAAGAACACAAACACCATTAATCCACCGAGAAGATCTCTAATGATCTTGGAAGAATGCAACAGCTTGCCTGAAGATGTTCCTGAAATAAGACCCCATGGGACTGCTCCTCTGGCCCGGCCTTGCAGCCTCAACACTTGCGTATTCCGTCCTAAAGGCCCCAGTCATCCAACCCCATCGGGAAGGAGCGCAATTATTGTTGGTGTTCCCTGCTCCGGGGACAGCCAAGTCTTCTTCGGTAGCTCCCAGGAGTTCCTTCAACTCTCTGGGAGCGTTGGCGTGGAGGTACTGCCAGGCTTTGCGTCCATTGTGGTCCCTGAGGTTGGTGTTGGCCCCAAAGGCTCCTACTAGGATCTTGAGGGTCATCGCGTGGCCCTGAAGGGCAGCCAAGTGCAGAGGGGTCATCCTCCCACTGGCCGTGAGTACGTTGACGTTGGTTGGGCAGCCATTCCTCTCTGCAAAGGACATCACCTGGATCAAATCTTCATGACGGCCGTGTTTGGCCAACCAGTGGAGGACAGTAAAACCAGTCACAAAGTCTCTCCGGGAAAGAAGGCTGGGTTCCTTGGCTAAGAGGTTGAGGATGCTTTCGGCGTCCCCTTGAGCCACAGTCAACATCCATTCATGCTCCAAGGGGTCCAGAGCTAAGCACAGCTCTTCAGAATTCACCTCTGAGAATGGATCCTCTACCCCCCGTTGGCTCTCGATCATCGAGAGGGACTCCTTGGGGGAAGGTGTAAGCCAGGTGGGGCTGGCTTGACTGCTCTGCAGGAGAAGCTCCTTCAACCCTTTCCTCCTGGTGCTGCTCCAAGACATGGAGAGGCGGGATGGGTTCACTTCGGGCCCCCACTTTCCCGAATTCCTCTTCACCCAACTCCTGTTGGTCGACTGACCTCGGAGAAGGCTCAAGGTTTCAGCCCGGCTGATAGGACGAGGGGACTGGGTGCCATCGGAAGCTTGTCTTTGGTCCTGCAGGTTGCTTGCAGGGACCGGCAACTCTCCTCCTCTTCCTCCTGCTTCCTTCTGGTTGCTCTCCTTTTGCTTCTCCATGACGTCCCTTTCTTCAGGATCCAGCATCTTCTCAAAGTTCCCAGTACTTTCCCCACCTCTGTCCTAACGTCTCGGTCATTGTTGTGTGCGGCTGCTTCTAGAAGTCATCATTTTCTTGCTCAGAAGAGGAAGCGAGGGAAGTCTTTTTTCTGCTCAGTGTTGCCTGCATAGAAAGAGGGAACCAACAGGGACCATCAACACTTGGTAAGAGGAACTGATCACTCAGCGAGAAAGAGATCATGAACAGCAATTCTCTACCGAGAAGGTTTCACCCATAGAACACCCGAAGTTCTTTTGTTCATTTGAAGTTCTCCAAACTGGGGTGTTGATGTTCCCTGAGCTTTAAAGTGACTTCCTTGATGCTTCTACAAGCTCAGAGAGCACCAAGGACCCTCACCGTTCAACTCTGAGCTACAAATATTATCTTCTCTCCAAAGTTTTGGAGAAACTCAAAAGAACTTTCATGGTTGATAAATGCTCTGGACTTCCCTTTCAAGCTTTCGCTAACATGTTATGCAAGCAAAAGAATATTACTCAAGAACAAAACAACAACTTTCTATTTGCAACTTTCTCTTTTTCCTTACGCAGCGATTCATTTAAAAAAAAACCTTAGAACAGCCGCTGATCGGCAACTTTGAGAAACCTTCATCTTAAAGTGCTCCACCTCTCTAATTTATATATATAAAAGCAAAATGCCACTCATGCATCATCACAAAATCTCCAGAACTGTAAAGCCTACAAACTTGACATTTGGCCCGTATGTTCCTCTTGGCTTCTAGGTGCTCACTAAGAAAGGATTTTTCAAAATGACAATCAGAGCATTAGTATTTCATATATTATTATTATTAACACGCTCTGATGCTAAGGAGTTCTACTCCCTCTCCTCACCTGAAAAGAAATCTCTTCCAAATGCAAAACACAAGCAGAGGAGCGGACTTTCAGTTTTAGTTGCACAGCAGCAACCACCTTTAGTACAGAACAGTTGAGCTAAGCCACGCCCAGGCTCCTTGCTGTCTCCATCTTGCTCACACAGCAAATATCCTTTCAGTTTCCAAACAACCCTTAACTCTCGGACACACTGACAGGATGCTAGCCAAATGAATACCGATGGATGCTGGTAGGCAGAGGCACAATTCCCCCCCCCCTTATTTTCCTCCCCTAAAACTAAGCCCCACTACATAGTTTGGTAGTGCAGCATGGGTACAGAGCTAGTATTTTAATAATTCAAAAACACAGGATCTGTATATACTCAGCTCAGTTAAAACTTAAGACTATAACAATTCCATCCCACGTTAACCACTGTTACTTTTAATCTTGGTTGGGCTGGTATGCGTGTATGAAGCTCAGCATGGAATTGAAATGCAGTCCATTTGAGAAAGTTTATTATTCACTGTAGTCAGAATCCAGAAATCTAATTCATTCATTAAGGTTAAGTGCATTAGATTGTTCGGGCAAGATGCTGATTCTGTAAACTGCTTAGAAAGGGCTGCAAAACACTGCAAAGCAGTATATAAATCGAAGTGCTATTGCTATTTGTGAGAATTTCACCACTGGCTTGCAAGTCAATCCTCTTCTTTTCACTTGACTCTGCTTATCGCTTTTCTCTTTATTATTTTCTCCAACAAGATTTATTTTGGGAAGCGGAGAAAATGGACCTCAGGAAAATGGAAAACCGGGGCCATCCCTAGGAGATGTTTAAACAAACAAACAAACAAAAAATAAATAAACTCAAGATAATGATGGTAACCATGCAGTCAAAGGCCCGCCCCTAATTTACACACATTGCAATGCAAATAAAGTAGGAGCAGGACTTCAATTACACAATTGTGATTCTTTAAAAAAAACAAAAAACTTTTGGGACCTTCCCACATTGCACATGTCCTGGGAAAATTATCTAGAGGAGGAGAATTAGCATCAAGGCCATTGTGAGCTGCCCCAATTTGCCAGCCTTATCAATCTAAAAAAAAAAAAAATGAAGACTTTTATTAACAGGGACAGTTTGATGATTTTAAATTAAGTTATCAAAGAGAAAAGCAACTTGGAATTGAGGAGAATCTTCCTGACTGGGCAATTAACCAGTGGAACAGAAGTTGCCTTCAGAAATCGTGGGCGCTCCATCACTGGAGGTTTTTAAGAAGAGGCCCTCCAATGTCCTTTTCAGCTCTATTCTATTCTTCTTCATTCTGCAGGAACTGATGCTGTTTTTGCTGCAAAAGACTTAACACTGGTGCTGAAACATATTTCGAATCTTTGCACACTGCCCTTTCTACCAGTTTTTTTAAAAAAACATTTTAATTAACCTTTATTGAAATTTGAAACATTAAAATGCAAGTAAATTTAAAAATAGCTTTCTACAAATCTCAAATCTTCTTCGACAGTACTAAAATATCTTGATTATATACAAACATTTCCATACATTTCTAGTTATTCATATGCATATCTATACCTTCTTCTAATCTGTACATTGCTTATTCCTATTATCTATCTATTGATAACCAATTTTCCCAAGCTGTGTGATATTCCGAGTCTTCTTTGTCCTTTAAACTCTAAGGTGAGTTTATCCATTTCTGCGCAATCTAAAATCTTTTGGATTACTAAACAATTTGTCGATATAGTGACCTTTTCCAGCATTGTGTGAGTACAATTCTCGCTGCTGTGGTTATGTGTCAAATCAAATATTTTATCTTTTTAGGATACCTTCCCTTAATAATCCCCCCAAAAAGCAGTTCTGGCTTCAATTCTATTCTATTCTGCCAGGTTTTAGATACACTCCTGAAACCATCTTCCTGGCTCTTGCTCATCCCTCCTCCCCACCAGACAGTATAAAGCAGGATATTTAGGGTCTCTGCTCCCTCCCATTTAACAATACCACACCAAACAGATGCTTCAAGGGAAAGAGAAAAAGGCTGGAGGGAAGCTGGAAATACAATAAATTCCAATCCCATTTTTTCCCCCTTACCAAAGAGATTCCAGGATAATCCAGGGTGAAAGCGAGCCAGCTTTCCAGATTCCTCCCCCCTTTATCTTAAGATTTATTTTTATTTCTTTGCGCTTGCAAAAGCCAAGCCAAGCAACTTTAGGATTGCTCCAAATAAACACATAGCGGCACCATTTCTGAAGTTGTAAAGCAGGGCCGTCCTCCAACCTCGGCACTTTTAAGACCTGTGGACTTCAACTCCCAGCAGGGCTGGCTGGGGAATTCTGGGAGTTGAAGTCCACAAGTTTTAAAGGTGGACACCCCTGTTTTAAGGGATCAAGGGTCAAGCAAACAACACTTGTTGGGGTTGTTGGTTTTTGGGGGGTATTTCTATTCACAAGTGACAAAGGAGTTTATTTACTTAATGAATTCAATGTATATGCTGATCATCTCGCTACCTGAAATGACTCTGGATGCTTTTAATTTGAGGGGGAGGGGTTTATTTTATTTTTTGCACCTTTCTTACTCCCTTGGGGCACAGCAAGAGATCTTAAAATCCCAAACTCTTCCATTAGAGGGTTGGAATAGATGATCTCCAAGGGACCTTCCAACTCTGTTATTCTGTTAATTAACAAGTGGAACAGCTTGTCACCTGTCAATTTGTCTTTTTTTTAAAAAAAAAAATTACTTCCTATTGCCTATAGTTTTTGTAAAAAAAACATCTTTTTAAAAAAAAATATTGTAAGCTGCCCAGAGGTACCTTACAGTAAGATAGGCGGTTAATAAATTTAATAAATAAATCAAAGGGCAGGTTGATCTGGGAATTACCACCGGTCCCACTGATATTTATTTTATTTTTTTCTGATGATTGAAAAAAAAAATTCCTCCACTTTACAAAAGCGTGCAGGATGGGTAAACTGCACATTACCATCTGGACTGTCCGGTTTTTTTTTCCCGGCAGCTCTTGCAACAATCTCATCAGTGCCAAAACCACAACCTTGCAAGGTAGGATGTTGCCCAGGAAATCCCGCTTGTAGGACTGGGGAAGCAGCCAACGGCTGGCTACGGCTGGCTCCATTCCTAGCACAACCCTACCGACTTCGACCCAACTCCTCGATGCACATAAACCACAATGCACAAACCACCTTCGGCGGTGATGACTGTGCTCAAAAAGAAAGCGGTTACCTACTTTAATCGGGCCAAACCTTCTTCTGATCAACTCACCTTCGGCTTGATCCGAATTACAGCGCCTTCTATCCCAAGACTTCCCTTCCTCGCTGGGTTGGGAATCACACACGCCTTCCTTCCTTTTTCTTCCTGGAGTTTCTGGATCGCAAATCCCAGGATCGTGCAAGGAACGCGGAACGGGGCCCTTTGCGCGCTCCTGAGCCGGGGATCGCGCGCGCGTTTTCGTCCAGGTGGATAGGGAAGGCGGCTGTTTTACTCCAGTTTTGCGGGTGGGCTGGGCCGGGCGTCCCTCTACCCCGGCTTCTACTACTACCCCGTCTGGAGCTTACTCCGGCCAGCCTCGCCACCTTACAAACCCCGTAGCAGCTGCTGGAGTTGAATGCGAAGTAACCGCCCCAAGATCTTTTCTTCCCGTTTGGAGCCGGTGCTCGTTTGCTTCCGCCTCTTGAGACAACCCTCCCCGGTGCAAAGTTTGTTCTCTTGCCCTGCTTCGGAAGGGAGCCAAAGAAAGAGAGAGAGGGGGAGAAAGAGAGAGAGAGAAGGAGAGAGGAAGGGAAGAAAGGACGAAAAAGAACCAAAGGAAGAAAAGAGCCCACGATCTTTGCGCTCCCCGAGGCGCTTCAGCCGCCGCCTGGCGTGAGGTTGCGCGAAAACGCCTTCTTGGGAGACAAGGGATCCCACCCACCCAATTACTCAACCCACCCTACCCATTTTTCGCCCCTCTCCCCCGAGAAACGAAAAACCAACCCTTCCCCCGTTGCCAGGCGCTGGGAAAGGCTCAGGTTGGTGGGCGTGACTGAGCCCCCCGCCCCTCACGCCCCCGTTCACAAGACCCCGTTCCCCAAGCTTGGCGAGCCCCACAGGTGAGAAGCCCCCCCTCCCCGTAAAGTCCCCACCCCCCCACACCTCTGGCAGTCTTCTCTCTTGGATTGACTAAATGGCGAGAAATCAAATGGACTTTAGAGCTGTCAGCCCCGGTGGGTGGGAAGGAGGGAGGATGGATACTCCAAGGTGGGCTTGGCAGCCTATGCAAAAACCCGAGCAAACCAAGATGTTCGGGGACTCGAGTCACGCCGGTCAAGAGCTTTAGGAGCTGCTCCTCGGGTTCCACCTGTCGGGCAAGGTGAGCAAATGGTTTGTTCTTGGAAAAATAAGAGGCACGGAGATCGCTAAAAAGATTATTATTATTATTATTGTTATTGTTATTATTGTTTGGTCTACTGGAGTGGGTCTCCCATGGATTACGTCCAGGCAGTTTTTGTGGCAATAATGTGGACATATTATGACTATTATTTCTTGGTCAAGTGTCTTAATTATATATAAAATACAAACATAGAAAGAAAAAGGAAAATAATAAGAAAACAGGGGAGGGAAAGAGGAGGAGGGTAGGATAAAACATAAAGGGGAGAAGAGGAAGAGGGAGAAGAGGGAGGAGGAGGAGGAGGAAGAGGAGGAGGAGGAGGAAGAAGAAGAAGAAGAAGAAGAAGAAGAAGAAGAAGAAGAAGAAGAAGAAGAAGAAGAAGAAGAAGAAGAGGAAAGAAAAGAAAGAAGAAAGAAGGAAGGAGGAAGGAGGAAGAAGAAAGAAAGGAGGAAGGAGGAGAAGGCATTGACTTCCAATTCCTTTTGGGGCAGTAGAATAAGGTAATGTAGTAAAACAAAATCATAGGAAATATTACTATTATTTCTAGAAGGCTTTTTCATGTTCGCAGACTGGCCAACAATTGTTTGTTAGTAGTCTGGCATTGAAGTAACAGCTTGGTAGATTTCTGCTTGGCTTCTGGGATCTGCCAAGGTCAGCTTGATGCTGCTCTCTTAATGCTTGAACAACATTCTGGTGTCATAGTAAAGTAATAGCACTGATAGTTATGAATAACTATTCCAAAAAGTCATATATATTAATTGTCTTTCTCCTGCCAAGACTTTATGGCTGTAGTGTAGGTTGGCAAGCCGAGAACTTCAAGAGAGTAGCTTACTTAAGATCATTCTGAGCCTTTCCCATGGAATGACATTGGTATTCTTGGAAGGAAATTTTAGGCAAGGGTCTTCCAACTTGGCAAGTTTAAGACTTGTGGACTTCAAACTCCTAGACTTCCTGAGCTAACAAGACTTATTTATTTATTTTATTTTATTACACTTTTATACCGCCCCCTCTCCCAAAAAAGGGACTCGGGGCGTTTTACAGCCAAGATAAAACGATATAAATAGTAAAAAATTTAAAAAAGATTTAAAAGAAATTAAACTAGTGGCTGGAATAATATTATAAAAGCAGAATAAAAAGGGGTAAAAAAGTTTAAAATATCCAAGATTTAAAACCCTAATAATTAATGCTAGGCCAGACCAGCCTGTTGGAAAAGGTATGTCTTTAATGTGCACAGGAAGGTCTGAAGGTCAGTGATGGCCCGCATCTCCGGGGGTAATTCATTCCGGAGGGAGGGAGCCCCTGCAGGGAAGGCCCGCACCCTCGGGGCCGCCAGCCGGCATCGTCCCGCTGATGGCACCCCAAAGAGGCCCACCCTGTGGGAGCGCACTGGCCGGCGGGAGGCCAATGATGGCAGCAGGAGGTCCCGTAAGTACCCAAGTCCCAAGCCATGGAGCACTTTAAAGGTGACCATCAACACCTTGAATCACACCCGGAAGGAGGAGGAGGAATTCTGGGAGTTGAAGTCCACAAGTCTTAAAGCTGGCCAAGTTTGAAGACCCCTGGCCTTAGGGCTATTGGGTATCCAAAATGATGGGTCAGAAAGACCCTTGACGTTGGCTTCCTCAACAGCTCAACCAACCAGCTTCCTGCAAGATTGAACTCACCAATGAATGGATGAAAGTACCTTGGAGGTCTTCTAGTCCAACCCCCTGCTTAGGCAGGAAACCCTACACCACTTCAGACAAATAGTTATCCAACTTCTTTTTTAAAACTTCCAGTGTTGGAGCGTTCAAAACTTCTGAAGAAAGAAAGAAGAAGGAAGAAAAGAAAGAAGGAAGAAGAAAGAAGAAAAGAAAGAAGAAAGGAGGAGGAAGAGATACGAGGTGTTTTTCCACTGATTAATTGTTCTCACTTGTCAGGAAATGTCTCCTTAGTTCTAGGTTGCTTCTCTCCTTGGTGAGTTTCCACCCATTGCTTCTTGTCCTGGCCTCGGGTGCTTCGGAGAAGAGCTTGACTCCCTCTTCTTTGGGCAGCCCCTGAGATATTGGAAGACTGCTATCATGTCTCCCCTAGTCTTTCTTTTCATCAGACTAGACATACTCAGTTCCAGCAACTGTTCTTTATATATAAGCCTCCAGTCCCCTAATTATCTTGGTTGCTCTTCTCTGCACCCTTTCCAGAGTCTCAACATCTTTTTTACATCGTGGCGACCAAAGCTAGATGCAGGATTCCAAGTGTGGCTTTACCAAGGCCTTATAAAGGAAGTACAGCTCCTTCTGTGCCTTCTTTCACAAGCATGTTGTTCTGACCAAGTCTTCTGAGACCGTAATTACAAACGCTCTTATTTGAAAAAAAACAAGTCTTGTTTTATTGCAACACTGGGAATTATTTTCATTCCCAGCCGGTAATGACTCTCAAATAGTTCCACGAGATAAGCACCCGCCTTTCTTTCTCGTGAAGTGCTGCCAATAACAGAAGTGTCCAATGAACTAGGAAAAAAAAAAAAAACAACCGAAGTACAAAGACCTTCATTTTTTATTTATTTATTTTTATTTGCATTTATATGCCGCCCTTCTCCGGAGACTCAGGGCGGCTTACAGTCTATGGAGCACCATGCTAAGTGCTCAGCAATAGCCTTCATTCCATTGTATATGCCTGCTTATTATTACTAGGGCTTTTTGCCCCCCCCCCCCAAGTGGCATTTTTTACAAAGTCAGCTTATTGCCCCCAACAATCTTGGGTCCCCAATTTACCTACCCCAAGAGGATGGAAGGCTGAGTCAACCTTGAGCCTGGTGGGATTCGAACCTGCGCTAATTGCAGGCAATTGAACTAAGTGCTAGATGATTAACAGCCTGCACCACCAAGGCTCTTATGAATGAATCTGAACAGGAAGGAATGACTTTGCTTCCTGCAAAGGTTTCTTTACCATTGCCTGTCCTTTATACCTTATGGGAGGGGTAATCACCTCCCAGCCTTACTCCTGAGTCACCCCTTTTGTCTCAGCTGCTCTTGCCTTCTAGCAGCTCTGTGCATACGCGCACTGGAAACAGGCTCCCCTTGTTCCTCTGCCTCACTGATGCCAGACTTCAAAGGCAGCACCCCACTCCCAGATGGTCCTGGCCCCATCTCTGTATCGGATGCTGGACTCTCGTCCGAGCCCTCCCAGACTCCCTGACTGGTCCCCGTTTTTCCCCATTGTCCGATTCCACTGCTGTCTGTACAGGCTGCTGGCAAACCACCACACATGTTAGCATTCAATAAGGGGTGTGCATAAGTGCACCAGTGTGCCTCCCGTCCCTGTCCTATTGTCCCCATTTATCCCTACCTATTTCCTGTATTCTTACTCACGTTTATACTTATACCTATTATCTTGTAAGCGATTGACAAATCAAAACACATAAACTGTATAAAAAATAAAATAAGGAAGGAAAGGAAGGAAGGAAGGAGGAAGGAAGGAGAACAGGGAAGGGGAAAGAAGGAAGGCAGGAAGGAAGAAAAGGAAGGAAGGAAGGAAGGAAGGAAGGAAGGAAGGAAGGAAGGAAGGAAGGAAGGAAGGAAGGAGAGAAAAGAATGGAGGGAGGAGAGAAAGGAAGGGAGAGAATATGCATTCCTAAGAGGTCTGTAAGGGGCGTGCATAAGTACACCATCGTGCCTATCGTCCCTGTCCTATTGTCCCCTTTTATTCGTACCTATTTCCTGTATTCTTACTCACGTTTATACTTATACCTATTATCTTGTAAGCGATTGACAAATCAAAACACATAAAGAAAAAATAAATAAAGGAAGGAAGGAGGAAGGAAGGAGAAACCACAGGGAAGGGGGAAAGAAGGAAGGCAGGAAGGAAGAAAGGAAGGAAGGAAGGAAGGAAGGAAGGAAGGAAGGAAGGAAGGAAGGAAGGAAGGAAGGAGAAGAACAAGAATGGAGGAGGAGAAGAAAGGAAGGGAGAGAATATGCATGTCCTAGAGGTCTGTAAGGGGCGTGCATAAGTACACCATCGTGCCTATCGTCCCTGTCCTATTGTCCCCTTTTATTCGTACCTATTTCCTGTATTCTTACTCACGTTTATACTTATACCTATTATCTTGTAAGCGATTGACAAATCAAAACACATAAAATGAATAAAAAATAAAATAAGGAAGGAAAGGAAGGAAGGAAGGAGGAAGGAAGGAGAACAGGGAAGGGGAAGGAAGGAAGGAAGGAAGGAAGGAAGGAAGAAGGAAGGAAGGAAGGAAGGAAGGAAGGAAGGAAGGAGGGAGAGAAAAGAATGGAGGGAGGAGAGAAAGGAAGGGAGAGAATATGCATTCCTAAGAGGTCTGTAAGGGGCGTGCATAAGTACACCATCGTGCCTATCGTCCCTGTCCTATTGTCCCCTTTTATTCGTACCTATTTCCTGTATTCTTACTCATGTTTGTACTTATACCTATTATCTTGTAAGCGATTGATAAACCAACTGTCTCCACCTCCTCGCCATTTATGTACAATGGTAAATGCACATCTCTTTTCCTCCTGAAGTCAATTATAAGCTCTTTAGGTTTTTTTTTTTTTAGTATTAAGCGTAAGATTATTTTCTTATATACGCTTCCCGGAATACATTTCTGGATAACTACATGGAACGGAGTTATTTCCTCTGAAATTTATAATGAGTTAATCATTAGCCTCAGCTTCTGGGCTTCACAGGAGAAAACTCTCCAGGCTAAAAATACTAATTGGGGAGGCGGGGGGGGGGGGTAGGGGGGGGCGAGAAAGAGAAAAATAAAAACCATTGGCGCTCTCTTCTCCAGAAGGCTTTTATGCTGCGAAGATGCTCAGTTTCGTGATTCTGCTATCTTGGAGAGGGATGGAACAAGCTGCCTTCGACTGGATTTGCGTACTGCACAAAAGCCACAAGCCGCAAGGACGAGGTTCCCAGGTTTCACCAGCGGCAACGCCGGGCCTGAGGATGCGAACCAAACAATATATGTACACACACACACACGAAGTCAAGAGGATGATGTTGAATTGCCTGCTTTTTTTTTCCCCGGCTGGGTCCATCCACAGTGCTCTCTAGCGGCTGAACCGATGCACTGAAGAAGATTTCCGTTGTGCAAAGGCGTGAAAAATGTTTGACAAACGCACCCGAAGGGATGGAAAGAGGGGCAGGACAGTTGGGCAGCTCTTCGGTTAGTTGTCCCCATTCCACAGAGGGCGGGTGGGGCGCAATGATTGCTTGCAGATTTCCAAAAGAATCCTCCAAGCTGGATTTGAAGACCTTCTGTGGGGGAGAGAGAGAGAGAGAGAAACTGACAGAGCAAGCCACTTATGTATAAACAGACAGCAAAACCCAGTCTCTTTTTAGCCCTGATGAGGTTGCCTAGTTGGGTCATGAGATGTCTGCAAGGGAACAAACCAAGCTCAGAGAGCACCAAGAATCCCAGAACCTTCTCCTCCTGCTCTTCCTTCTCCTCTCTCCCTCCTTCTCTTCCTGTCCCCTCTTCTTTCTCTACACATTCCGTTGCAGCACTGATGATGTTTCCTAGTTGGGTCATGAGATGTCTGCAAGGAAACAAACCAAGCTCAGAGAGCATCAAGGATTAACCCGTAGTCCTCCTCCTCCTCCTCCTCCTCCTCCTCCCCCTCCTCTTCCTCCTCCTCCTCCTCTTCCTCCTCCTCTTCACAAATCCCACTCTCTTCTAGCATTGATGACATTACCTAGTCAGGTCATGAAACGTCTGCATGGAAAACAACTAAGCTCAGAGAGCACCAAGGATCCCACAGCCTTCTCCTCCTGCTCTTCCTTCTCCTCCCTCCCTCCTTCTCTTCCTTCCCCTTCTCCTCCTCTACATACTCCCTTCCAGCACTGATGATGTTTCCTAGTTGGGTAATGAGACGTCTGCAAGGAAACAACCAAGTTCAAAGAGCGTAAAGGACCAACCCCATAGTCATCCTCCTCCTCCTCCTCCTCCTCCCCCCCCCCCCCACAAATCCCACTCTCTTCTAGCACTGATGATGTTACCTATTTGGGTCTTGAAACATCTGCATGGAAAACAATGAAGCTCAGAGACCACCAAGGAGTCCCCGCAATTCTCAATTCTGGGCACTCAGCTAAGCAATGCTTTGCATCTGCTTTGCACACCTTTTAAGTCAAAATGTACCACGAAGAGCATGTTCTCCCAGCTTACACACCCACAGCCCATCTTGTGCACAGCTCTTTAACAATGCATGCTCCAAAGAGAGAAGCGATTGTCTTGTTGAATATTCATCGACTCCTTCGAAACCGGTGTTTGTGGTTGCTTCTGAAATGCCATGTTAACATAAATCCAAGGTTTTGGGGCTCTTGCAGGAACACAAGCCTATCCATGCTTATGAAAATAGATAGAAGAGGACAAGCTGACAGGTGTGAAGAGATACTGGCAGCCCTCACTGTGGCTGTGTAGCTGGATTGGTATGAACAGCGTATTAAAAATAGCCACGGTGTGGCTTCTCATAAATGAGAAACAAAAGGAAAAATAAATTCTTTTTTCTTTTAAAAAAAGGTTGTTTTCCCAAAAAACAAACCAACAAACATCCAACAACTTCTCAAACAGGCTATTTTGTTGCTCTTTTCACACAAACGCACTGGCTGGGTTTCCCCTAAAAAAACCCATCGTTTGGTGTCAGACAAAATAAAAATAAAGAGAGCTATAAACAAATTCAGAGCTGTTTATTACATTTTTGCAAAAGCGGAATCCCAATATCAAGAGAGTCAGTTTGGGCTAATCCTACGGGGTGAACCTCAGCTTCATTTGGTGCACAAATCTGGATAATTGTCATGGATTCAGACAACCACGCTTTAAACATGGCTTGGCGTAATGTGTGCATGCAACGACATGGGTGTCCAGCAGCTTTAAGGGCTGAGAGGAGAAAGGCAGGAGAATGGGCTGTTAGACTCTAGGCCACCATTCCCTTATTTCCATGATCAGGAGGAGAAAAACTGGTTTTGCTGTATCTTCTCTCATCCAAAAAGTGGATTATAATCTAGTTTGTTGCATCTGGGCTGCAAGGTGACATTCCCAGGTTGATTGGGGGAAACTCAAAGCTCGGCAATGGCCAACACGTTGGATTAGAAGTCCTTCAAAGTCCCTTCCAGTCCTGATTCTATGTTGGAGACCAAAGGAGAACAGGAATTTCATCTTCCTGGAGCCTGTGAAAGCTAAACAGGGCCAGAGCTGATTTGGATCTGGGTGGGAGACCACTGGAAGATCCCAGGGCTGTGGTTAACCTGGGAATGGACCCATAGCAGCCCAGAAACTCTTCCACAGAGTTGTGGGGATGAATCCATGGTGTCTTCCACTTATGCCACCACAGAAACCACTGGAAGGTGCTTTTTTTAGGAACCAACTGGACTTTCTGGTTTTTTCTGAAGACTCTTCGCTTCTCATCCAAGAAGCTTCTTCAGCTCTGACCGGATGGTGGGGAATGGAAGGAATTTATATTCCTTGCAGACAGCTGGTCATTTGCATCCTTTTGGAGAGTCGTTGAGGCCACTTGGAGGTTTATCAGGGTCCACCTGAGTAGCACTCCTGGTTCCTGTAGTTTGCCATTTTTTCCTCTCTGGAAATCCATTCCTACTCCCAACCATTCCAAGGGTGTCCATATAGCTAAAAATCATATAGCTAAAAAATCATATAGCTAAAAATCTGTTGAGATTCTCAGTCATCCAGGTTGTCCTAAAGGGGCTTTTTCAGGAGGACTTCCTTGGTTTTTTCTTTGAAGACCTTTCACTTCCCATCCAAGAAGCTTCTTCAACTCTGACTGGATGGTGGGCGATGGAAGGATCGATACTCCTTGCAGACAGAGCTGGTCATTCGCAGCCTTTTGGATGGGAAGCGAAAGGATCTTCAAAGGAAAAAACAAGGAAGTCCATTTGCCTCCTGAAAAAAATAAAATAAAAATACCTTTGGGACAACATCTACAGAGATTTTCAGTCATCCAGGTAATCCCAAAGTCATCCAGGTAATCCTTGGTTGTCCCAAAGATGCTTTTTTTTTTCCCCAAGAGGCAACTGGACTTTCTGGTTTTTTCTTTGAAGACATTTCACTTCCCCTCCTAGAAGCTTCTTCAGCTCTGAGAGGAGAAGCAGCTTCTGAGAGAACCTGAAGAAGCTTCTCAGAATGAGAAGCGAAACCTCTTTAAAGAAAAACCAGAAAGTCCAGTTTTGCCTCTTGGGAGGGAGGGTGGGGGGAAAAGCACCTTTGGGACAACCATGATCTGGAGGACTGAGAATCAATCAATCAATCAGAATAGAGCTGGAGGGGACCCTGGAGGTCTTCTACTCCAACCCCCCACCCCCTTAGGCAGAAAACTCTCTATATAGTATACCACTTTAATCTCTCTACAGACTTTTCGCTGGAACTGCCCGTTTCAGCACCAAACTGCGGTCCCGATCGGCCGGAACTGACTGACACAAAGCCAGAGACCGTTGCGTCCCCAGGACCCCACGGTTCCTGGGTCTGAGGACCGACTCGCGTGTCAGTGGGCATCGGAGAGGGCGGGGGGAGCAGTTGAGCTCCGGGACCCGGTGCAGGGCTCGGGACGGATGAAGCTGCGACCCCCTCGGAGGCAGGCAAGGCCGCACCAGCCCCCGCCCCTCCACCCCCCAGGTGTGTCCCCCTCCCCTGGCCCTCCACCCCCCCCCTCTGCTCCCCCCCCCAAAAGCCCCAAGCCGCACTGCCGATCGGTGCTTCGCAGCGCAGCCGGGTGGATTCCTGCCTGCTTGGCTTGCACCACCGCGGCCGGGGAGAGGGGGCGCCAGAAGCAAGGCGAGGTGGGGTGGGGGGTGGGAGAGAAAGAGCCGGCCAGCCCATTCCCGCCCCCACGGGGGGGGGGTGGAGGAGGAGGAGGCGAAGAGCCAGCCAGCGGAGGAGAAAGAGGAAGAGGAGGAGGAGGAAGGGGGGGGGGAAAGTACCGGTTGCGGGGCTTAGGAGCGGTGGGTGGGAAGGGGGGGGGTCTCCGCGTCGTGTCCACGCCCCGCTCCTCGCCCCCTCGGCTACCTAACCCGCCCCCCCGCCCCCGCGCTCCTGCCGCAGTGGCCGCGTCCTGCCAGCTCCCCGCCCCGCCTGCCAGGCTCCCCCTCGGCGGCTGCTGCTGCTGCTGCTGCTGCTGCTGTTCGGGTTGGGTAGGAGGAGGAAGAGGAAGAAGAAGAAGAAAAGAAAAAGAGGAGGAAGGAAAAAAAGAAGTGGAGGAAGAAGAGGAGGAAGAAGAGAAGGAAGAAGAGGAGGAAGAGGAGGAGGAAGAAGAGAAGGAAGAAGAGGAGGAAGAGAAGGAAGAAAAGGAGGAGGAGGAGGCAGAAGAGAAGGAAGAAAAGGAGGAGGAGGAGGAGGAAGAGGAGGAGGAGGCGGCCAAGGCGGGCCATGGCGGCCACGGAGCTCGCACGCCAGGTGGTGAGTGAGGGCAGCGGGCGGGGGGCGTCCCGGGGCTCTCCCCCCCACCAACCGCTGCCCTTCCCCGGGGGGCTGCTCCGGCCTTGGCTGGCCGAGGGGGGCGCGCCGGAGCTGCCTTGCTGCAGGGCTTGGCCGAGGCAAGGCAGGCAGGGATGCTGGGCGGGGGTCCGGACTCCGGCCGGAGTTGCTGCTGCGGCCCCTTCTACGGCTCCGGAGCCCGTTGACCCGGAGCAGGGAAGGAAGGAAGGAGGAGGGAGGGGAGGAGAGGGGAGGTCCAGCTTCCTGCGGAGAAGAAAAGCGGGCGGTGGGCTGCACCAGATCTGGGTGCTTTTAGGGGGGAGGGTTGGGTTCGTCCTGCTATCCTCCTCCTCCCTCCCCCCCCCCCCCCGGGAGGGAAGGGCGCGATGCAGGACCGGCGCCTTGGGGTGGGGAGGGAAGAGAGATGCCTTCCTCACCCCACCTCGGGGCTGGTTTGTTGGGGGGGGGGCGTGGAAAGGGGCTTCTCGGGCCTGGCAGGCAGGTTGGCTTCCGGAGGGAGGGGCGGGGAGGGGGAAAGGGACAATCCCGGACCAAGCACGGCTCGGTCTGGTTTGGCCCAAGGCTGATGGATGGCAACGGACCGGGCCAGAATCGGGCCAGCTGGTAGCCCTTGATCGCCTCTGGGGTGGGTTGGGGGGGATGAGGGGAGACGAAGGAAGCTCCCCCCTTCCCCCCTCCCACCCCAATCAGGCCATTAGGACCCCCCCCCCTCCTTTCCCTCTCTAGCTCCCATCATCCCCAGCCAGAGCCGGCTGCAGAACCGGGGGAGAGGGGGGGGCGGCTTGCGTAATTTGCCCGCCGTTTGAGCCACAGCGGGCGCTGGCGAGACAAGGAGGAAAGTGGGCTACTCCCTCAACCCCTTAAGCCCCCCAACAGCCCCCCCCCCCAAATAGTGGGGAGCTTTTGTCTCCGCGCAGGAGGATGAGAAGACACCTGCGCCTAATCCTGAGTCTTTCCTTCGGGTTAGGGGTGATTCAAAAGACAAGAAGAGCAAAAGGCAACCGAGCGGGGCAACCTTCCTGCTTTCCTTTGTTGTTCCGGAAGGAAACGAACCGGGGACTAGTGGCAGACCTCTGTGTGTGTGTGTGTTATTTTTTTAAATTCATTTTGAGGTCTCTGGTTCCTTCGAACGAGGAAAATGGACGATGGCTGGAAAAGGGCAGCTGACAGCAAAGGCTGAATTGGAAATGGGGGTTTATTTCTCTCCCCCCCCCTCTTTGACAGTCGGGGGGGGGATATCTATAGGAGCATCTTTCAGCTGGATAACCTGGTTGCCTAACATGGGAGGGAGTGGGGGGGGGCTCTGCTGGGCTGAGGTTACCCCAGTTGTGGGGAAGGTGAACTGGGGGGGAAACACCCCCCCCCCAGCAGGAAGCTTCAAGTGTCACAAAAAAAGGACAGCCACTTTTTTTGGGGGGGGGAGGTTTTTAAAAAATCTGCTCTGTGGGTCTTTCGGGCCAGAGGTACCCTTGTAACACTGTCTCCCTGTTAGCAATCTTGGTTTTGGTTTAGTTAGCCGCTTGTGCTGGTGGCTTTCGAGACTGGAAGAAAGCTGGGGGTTGACTAGATGACTCACAAGGTCCCTTCCAGCTCTGTTAATCTGTCTGGTTTTCTATTTTGGAATAGAATAGAATGGAATGGAATAGGAATGAAATAGAATAGAATAGAATAGAATAGAATAGAATAGAATAGAATAGAATAGAATAGAATAGAATAGAATAGAATAGGAGAGGAGAGGAGAGGAGGGAAGGGAAGGGAAGGGAAGGGAAGGGAAGGGAAGGGAAGGAAGGGACTTTGGAGGTCTTTTAATCCAACCCTCTGCTTAGGCAGGAAACCCTACAACACTTCAGACAAATAGGGTTAGCGTTAGGCTTCTTGTCCTGACTTCATAGAATAGAATAGAATAGAATAGAATAGAATAGAATTCTTTATTAGCTAAGTGTGATTGGACACAGAAGGAATTTGTCTTTGGTGCAAATCCTCTCAATGTACATAAAAAAAAGAGACATTCGTCACGAGTCAAGAATCATAAGATACGATACTTAATAATAGTCACTGGGTACAATAAGCAATGAAACCATATAGGAAACAATCTATATAAATTGTAAGGATACAAGTGACAAAGTTACAGTCATACAGTCACAAGTGGGAGGAGATGGGTGATGAGGAGTGATGAGAAGATTAATAGTAATAGTAGTGCAGACTTTGTAATAGTTGAACAGTGTTGAGGGAATTATTTGTTTAGCAGAGTGATGGCGTTGGGGGCAAAAACTGTCTTTGTGTCTCGTTGTTCTGGTGTTCAGGGCTCTATAGCATCGTTTTGAGGGTAGGAGTTGAATATTTGTGACATTAGGAGAGGGTTGACCACTTCATCAATTTTAGTTATTTATTAGGGTTGTGTTTTTTTTTAAAAAAACTCACCTTTATTACTTTTTTAACTCAAGGGAGTTGAATGTACCTAATATTCTTTCCTGTTTTCCCCACAATGACAAGCCTGTAAGGTAGGTTGGGCCGAGAGTGGGAGGGATTGGCCCAAAGTCACCCAGTTGGCATTCATGCCTAAGGCAGAACTAGAACTCACCACTCTTTTGACCCAAGTTACACAGCTGTCTTTCATGCTTAAGGCATGACTAAAACTCACAGTCTCCTGGTAATTGGCCCAAAGTCACCCAGTTGGCATTCATGCCTAAGGCAGAACTAGAACTCACCACTCTTTTGACCCAAGTTACACAGCTGTCTTTCATGCTTAAGGCATGACTAGAACTCACAGTCTCCTGGTAATTGGCCCAAAGTCACCCAATTGGCTTTCATGTCTAAGGTGGGACTACAACTCCCAGTCTCCTGGTGATTGGTTCAAAATCACCCAATTGGCTTTCATGCCTAAGGTGGGACTAGAACTCCCAGTCTCCTGGCGATTGGCCCATAATCACCCAGCTGGCTTTTGTGCCCAAGATGGGACTAGAACTCACCATCTCCTGGGGATTGGCCCAAAGTCAATCCCCCCCCCAAAAAAGCCCAGGTGGCTTTCCTGCCTAAAGTGGGACTAGAACTCACAGTCTCCTGGTTTCTAGGCCAGCACCTTAACCATTGAAACCAAACTGGCTGTAGGAATGTGCGGCCCTCTATCTCATTCAATCTCTCCCATTCCAGAGGACCTCGGTGGTGGGATAGATAGGAATCCCATTTTGGTCCCTGCAGTATTGAAGTTCTACCAGCTAGCAGAAAACAGGCTAGGTTTGACTGGCAGACAGGTTAAGCTCACAGTGTACTAAACACAGTGATTTGTACATTTGTGACTTCTCCTGATGTAGAGACCTGGCTTCCCTTCGCTTGTGTCATGTCCAAACCAGTCCATGATGGCTTGCACAACAAACTTGGTTTAGCAACTTTGCTCGGGAACGCAATCTAACTCATTGGATGAAGCAAATCTGGAACATAGAGTGCCAATTGGTTTCACAACCGTTTCTGTAGTAATCTGTCTAGTTACCACGAGGGAAGGAAGGAAGAAGGGGCAAAGTTTCTCTTTGCTTCCCCTTGTAGCCTGCGAGGATATTCTCGCCTATTGTAAGGAAACCTTTGTCCATTTTTCTGGGTAGGTAGATACCATTCGGGGGAAGAGAGAGAAAAATATCTCAAAGCCTCTATTGTTGTTTGTTTACGAACGCCTCTGGAATCACTCTGTAGATTCTTTTCTTAACGTTGTTTACATATCATTTCTTTTAAAAAAAACAACACAATTTTTTCCCATATTCCCACTTTAATTCTCGCCCAGTTTAGAAGGCAGCACTTAACTGACTTTAATATTTAGTATTTATTTGATTTGTCAATTGCTTACAAGATACAAGTATAAGAATAAATATAGTTTTGAATACATGAGATAGATACATATAAGAAAAATAAAAAAAGAAACAATAGGACAGGGACAGTAGGCACTATTGGTATGTTTATGCATGCCCCTACAGACCTCTTAGGAAAGGGGTGAGGTCAATAATAGACAGTCTAAGGTTAAGGTTTTTGGGGTTTGGGGAAGAAACAGAGTCAGGTAGAGTATTCCAGACACTGACCACTCTGTTGATGAAGTCGTATTTTCTGCAGTCAAGTTATTCTGGTTTTGAAAACTGAGTAGGACTGGTAGTTGAATAAAAGACCATTACCAAATCCTTGGATCGGGGATTAAGCAGGGAAGTCAAACAAATGTAGAAGGTAATACAATTTTAAAGCAATCAAACAAATAAAACCCTGCATGGATGTGTCCATTAAGATCAGCAGGAGTTGAGTTTGAATTGAAGGTTTTTTTTTTAAAAAAAAAACTAGAGTTTGGGACTTAGAGGGTTGTAATTTATCTTTCTGGATGATGGCAAGGGGTGTAAAACATTTAAGATTGTAGAAGGGTGTTAGAATTGGATGCAGATCTGGGCTCAGTCATCGAATTCACACGATCTCTCCTTGGGTAAAAAAAGTTTGGCAGGCTGCACACAGCCTGTAATGCCAAAAATGGCATCAGCAAGCGTGCACTGTGAATAGCAGGCCAGCCTTCCATCAAGATGCTTATGTAACGTTCTAATGTTTAGCAGCCAACAACAGATAATTAGGCTGTGCCTGCAGGCTCAGAGAAGCCTCCATCTACTGCCTTGATTGATGTCGCTTTTTGACAGGCGACGAGCAGATGTTTTGCACACAGACGTGACTCATAGAAGTCCAGGCCTTGGAAGGCTTTTGCACAGGTCTCATCTAGGTGTGGTCTTATCTGTCATGGAGAAGAAGCAGAATAGTCCGCTGGCAGCCTGTGGAGACGGCAGCAGAGTCGGACAGTGGGGAGGGACACGGGCCAGTCCAGGAGTCTGAGGAGGACTCAGACAAAGGTCCTGCGTCCGACACAGAGATGGGGCCAGAGCCATCTGGGAGTTATGTGCTGAGTCTGGAGCCTCCAGAATCTGACAGCAGCGAGGCAGATGACCAGGGGGAGCCTGTTCCCAGTGCACGCATGCACAGAGCTGCCAGAAGACAAGAACAGTTAAGACAAAAGGGGCGACTCAGGAGTAAGGCTTGGAGGTGATTGGCCCTCCCATAAGATATAAAAGAAGAGCAAAGGGACAGGAGTCTTTGCAGGAAGCAACTTTGTTCGTACTGTCGGTTTGAAACCTGAAGCTATGTGTTTAATTTGTGCTCCTATTGGCCTCATATAACTAATTGGACATTTAGTCGTTGGCAGCATTTCAGGGAAGATAAAGGTGGGTGCTTATCAGACTTATCCTGAAGGACTTTGGCAGACTTCCATGGGACTATTTACAAATAGTGTGAGACTCATTACGGGCTGTGAATGACTAAAATTGACAGCTGCTGAAATAAAGAAGAAAGGGTTTGGGTACTAACATGTGTTTGTTAGTGTCTCAATAAGCCTTGGTCAGAACAAGAATAACAGAGTTGGGAGGGACCTTGGAGGTCTTCTAGTCTAACCTCTGCTCAAGCAGGAGATGCTGTGTACCCTTCTGGACAACTAGTTGTCCAATCTCTTCTTAACTTCCAGTGTTGGAGTGCCCACAACTCCTGAGGCAAATGCTTTCCACACAGTTCTCACTGTTAGGAAATTTCTCCTAGCTTGCTTCTCTCCTTGATGAGTTTCCATCTATGGCTTCTTGTCCTGCCTTCAGGGGCTTTGGAGAATCAAATATCGGAACTCTGTTATCATGTCACCCCCTGGTCCTTCTTCTCACTAGACTAGGTAAAGGTAAAGGTTCCTTTTGCACATCCATGCTAATCATTTCTGGCTCAATACAAAGCTGAAGAGCCAGCGCTGTCTGAAGACATCTCCATGGTCATGTGGCCAGCATGACTAAATGCCAAAGGCTCATGGAATGCTGTTACCTTCACACCAAAGTGGTCCCTATTTTTCTATTTGAATTTTTTACATGCCTTCGAACTGCTAGGTTGGCAGAAGCTGGGACAAGGAATGGGAGCTCACTCCATTCCGCGGCGCTTAGGGATTCGAACCGCCGAACTGCCAACCTTTCTGATCAACAAACTCAGCGCCTTAGTCACCGAGCCACCGCATCCCTCAGTAGACTAGACACATCCAATTCCTGCAACTGTTCTTTCTATGTTTTAGCCTCCAGCTCCTAAATAATCTTTGTTGTTCTTCTCTGCATTCTTTATAGAGGGTCAACCCCTTTGAGCCATTCCATTGAGTTGGCCTCTTGTGTGTCCTGGGTCAAAGGGAGACCTGGGCAATAGCTTTATAACTCATCCATGTAAGAGTGAGGATGTTGACGCTTTATACTGGTGTATCTTTGACCATCAGTAGCTGATCTGTTGTGGGTGTTGGCAGAGTTGACAAATTGCAAGAACCCACTTGGGGTTCTCTTTCATCATCCTGTTGGCAGTGTGTCTCAGAATGCCACTTGGTTGGAAAGCAGAACAACCTCTGAGTCTTTCTGGTAGACTTCTCAAGCCTCTGGTTACTCGTTGCATGAACCAAGGGAAAGGTGGGATTCCGAAAATTTTATTACCGGTTCTATGGGCGTGGCTTGGTGGGCGTGATGTGGCTTGGTGGGCGTGGCAGGGGAAGGTTACTGCAAAATCTGCATTCCCTCCCCACTCCTGGGGGAAGGTTACTGCAAAATCTCCGCCCCACTAACCTGCTTTGCAGCTCCATTCTCCTGTGCAGGGCAACCAAAGAAGACCCAACCGATCAGCAGGGACTCGGGAGGCAGTAAATAGAAGGGGTTGGCAGGGCCAGTCGGAAGTGATATTTGCCGGTTCTCTGAACTACTCAAAATTTCCCCTACCGGTTCTCCAGAACTGGTCAGAACCAGCTGAATGCCACCTCTGAACCGAGGAGTTTAAAAGTTGGTTTCAGGAACGCTCCTAATAAAGAAGGAAAAAATAGGTCAGCCCAGTAGACACGCCGTGGTTTCTCTGAGTCATAAATTAAGTACACAACATGTGTGCGAAGTCTTTGTGCTCGAGAGCAGCCTGGGTTGTTTTAGGCTGCCGTTGGCTGCACTGGGAGAAGAACCCTGGGTTTGATTCATCCTTGAAGTAAATGGGGCCGATCCATTGTACAGTCTTCACCGCTCAAAATCTGAACGTGGATGGATGGTATGATTTTGGAAGGATTAAGTGATGACGGAGAGCGGCTAGATCCTGTTTTGCAGATACAGATTAACAGAGTTGGAAGGGACCTTGTAGATCATCTAGTCTACCCCCCTGCCCAAACAGGAGACCCTACACCATTTCTGACAGACGGCAATCCAGTCTCTTCTTGAAAGCCTCCAGGGATGAAGCTCCCACAACCTCTGAAGGCAACTTCTGTTCCATTGGTTGATGATTCTCACTGTCAGGAAATTCTTCCTTATTTCCTTGATCAGTTTCCATCCATTATTTCTTGTCTGGCCTTCAGGTGCTTTAGAAAACAGCTTGACTCCTTCCTCTTCTCTGTAGCAGCCCCTCAAATATTGGAAGATGCTCTCCTGTCTCCCCTGGTCCTTTTCTTCCCTAGACTAGCCATGCTGGAAAAGGATCTTTTTCCATCGTTGAGACTTCTTAAGGTACTGGTTTTCAAGCAATTTACGAAAGGTCTTGATAACATAACCTTGCCTTTTGAAGATAAACAGCAAAACTTATTGACCTACACAAGGTTTTCATTGGGCTGGCCTTTTTCTTTTAAGGGCTACCTTGGTGAAAGCGATAAGAATGTTTAATTTCCTTTTAACTCAGACAAATAAGTCATTTATGATTTGGCAGAGGAGAGGAAAAAAGCGCCCTGAATCATGTAATGTTTGTAGTTGATCACAAAAGAAATGGATAAGGCTCACTTGGTAGAAGGAGACCAACCACATCGATGATTCTTCTCACTTTTCCTTCTTTATTCTCCCATGGTGGCTGGGGAATTCTGGGAATTGAAGGCCACACCTCTTCAAGTCAACAAGGTGGAGAAACTCTGCTCTATATAGCATTAGGGTTTGATGAAGGTGATAGGACTAGCAGAGATAGCCAAATTAACCAGTTTGTTTAGAGGAGGATTGATTACAACGATCTCTTAATACATTTATTGGTAACTGGAGTGGAAACTTCTTATCGACTTTTTGCTGTGAAAGAAAAAAAAGTGAACTTATGAGTTGATCATTTGGGGCTGATGGTTAGAAAATGTAACTTGTGGAAAGAGAGAATTGGGATGTCATTTTATGACTTTACAAATGCATTCATAACCTTTGTCACAAAGAGTCTCTTTCCATTTCTATTTCTTAGTCACTATTCTTCCTTATAGTTGTGTTCCTTTTACCTTGTTAATTTTTTTTCAATGAAAATTCTATCAAAAGAAAGAGAAGCGGATCATCATAAATGCTTTTTAATTGAGCAGCGTGGCTGCAAAAGTAAAATACTTCCCCTGGGCTCCTTTGTATAAATTTTCCTTTTTTCCCTCAAAATAAAAAAAGAACTTGTAGTTTCGATGGTGGGAATCTTGGTTGGGGTATGTCAAATTAAAGATGGTGAAAGGGAGGGGGAAAAAAATGACCTTTGCTCTTCTTGGCATGAACTTTGTAGAATAAGGAGAGTGAGAAAAAAAAATCAAAGGAAAATAATTCATACCAAGGAGAAGCACTGGATAGTTTGAGCTCATGAATTTTATCCTCAGGGGCCAGCTAGCAAGAGTAAGATACTTGGGGTAGGCTTTCCTGGTTCTGCTGGACTTTATTTTGCTAATTTTACTTAGAGAACGAATCAGATCGCTGATATAGCTTGAGGGATATATGTCTTGGCAACAAGTCAACGTTTCTCACCGTTGGCCTTCAACTCCCAGAATTCCCCAGCCAGCATGAAAAAACATTTCCTCCAGCATCAAGGAAAATGAGTGCACTTTTGTACCATGGGAAAGTTTCATCAGCATCCCCATTTCTGCTGCCCTTGGGAGCAGATTCACAATTTAAGTCTGCATGTTGTTGGACCATAAAATCAGTGCATAGGAAATTCAGAAAGAATCCTTTGTTTTACAGCAGTATTTTTCAACTTTGGCAAAGTTAAGATATGTGGACTTCAATTTCCAGAATTTTGGGTGGGAAATTCAAAATTTCTGGGAATCAAAGTCCACACCTCTTAACCTTCCCAAGGTTGAGAAATATTGCAATAGATAATACAATATGCAATAAAAACAAGAACAGAGAACAGAAATACAGTACCTAATTTTTTTTTTTGAAAAAAACAGCAAAATTAACCAGCCTATTAAAAAGATCCAAAAATAGGTCAAGATTTCAACAATATACTAGGGTAAACAAGAAGGAAAATTTGATTTAATATGTTTTTGCAAAAAAAGATTACAGTAACCATCTCTCATGTTTTATACATCAACTCTCCCATAGCAGCAATCTCATCACAGACTTAGTGATGGAGGCTCTTAATTTTTCCAATATTGCGCGATGGCCAATATTGCAGCAGCCATCATAAATTGAACAGTTATGTTTTCAGTTCTTCGAGTTGTCTCACTAAATAATGACAGTAAATACATCCTGGGACTGTAACTAAATTTTATGATATCTGTGGAAACTGTCTGGGGCAAAGCACATGTTCTTGTGAATTATGGCTCTTTTCCAGACTGAAGCCTGCTGAGGAATATTGCCAAAGCAGAAGGTGACTCAGTTGTAGCTTTAAATTATGGAAATAAAATCAGATTGTCTTTGCGATGGCTGGACCTTTGCTAATGTCTTAGAATCAAAGAGTTGGAAAGGACATCGGAGATCTTCTAGTCCAGGGTTCGCCAACCGGTGGGCTGGGGACCATTGGTGGTCCATGAGAAAATGTTGGTTGTCCACAGAGAAATGTCATCCCCAAAGCAATTAATCCTGGCTCTGTGGGAACACAAGGCTTGCGTCGCTTGCACTGCGAACAACACAAGGTAGTGAGGGGAGGGGGGAAAGGGTGGAGGGGGGGGGAACTTGCCCCATCCCCCTATGCACCTCACTTGGCCACCGGGCTGCTTCTTTCCGTTTCTTTCTTCTGCTTTTGGCTGCACGCAAGGAAAGCAGCAGAAGCCTTTCTTTCTCTGCCCCAAACTCTGCAAGAAATGAGTCTTTGGGACCCTGCAAGGCCTCCTGCTCCTAAAGGCTGCGCCATTCTGGCAGAGTTTGGGGGAGAGAAAGAAAGACTTCTGTGGCTTCTGCTGCTTTCCTTGCATGAAGCCAAAAGTCTCTCTCTCCCCCTCGGAACGGAGCTGGAGATGGTATCCTGCAATCCCAAATAAAGAACGATCGATCGTTAGGAAAACAGGGTGAGAAATTTTCCTGCAGCCTTTTTTGGGGATTTTCCCAGGGTCTCTGTTCCACGGGATTTAAAATTTTGAGTTTGGTGGTCCCTGAGCTCCAAAAGGTTGGCGACCCCTGTTCTAGTCCAACCTCCCTGCCCAAGGCAGGAGACCTTATTGCAATGCAGACAAGTGGATGTCTTATCTTTTCTTGAAGGCCTCCAGCTATGGAGCACTCACAGCTTCTGGAGGCGAGCTATTCCACTGATTAATTCTTCTCCCTGTCAGGAAATTTCTCCTTCCTTCTCAGTTGGATCTCTCTTTAAAGAGCTTCCACTCTTTACTTCTTGTTCCACCCTTGGGTGATTTGAAGAATCAACTCTAGACCTATCAACTCTATTCTCCTTGGATTTAGCCAACCAGGCATTACCAGATTGACATCCAACAGAACAACAGAATTGGAAGAGATCTTGCTCAAGCAGGAGATGCTATACTATTCCAGACAGATGCTTGTCCAATCTCTTCTTGAAAACCTCTAGTGATGGAGCACCCACAACTTCTAGAGGCAACTTCTGTTCCTCTGGTTAATTATTCTCACCATCAAAAAAATTCAGCCTTCCTTCTAGGTTGGATCTCTCTTTAAGGAGCTTCCATTCTTCCTGTCCTGCCCTCAGGTGATTTGGAGAACTTGCTTGTGGTCTACTTGGATCCTGGAAGATAACACTAGGACAACAAGTTAAAATGGCCAAACTGCTCCTGGCCATTTCAGCTACCCCTTTCTGTTGCAATTTTTGTTGTTACTTGTGAAGTTGTATCCGACCCATCGCAACCCCATGGACAACGTTCCTCCAGGCCTTCCTGTCCTCTACCATCTTCTGGAGTCCATTTAAGCTCATGCCGGCTGCTTCAGTGACTTCATCCAGCCACCTCATGCTCTACTGTCCCTTTCTTCTTCTCTTGCCCTCCATCTTTCCCAGCATTCGGCTCTTCTCCAGGGAGTCCTTCCTTCTCATGAAGTGGCCAAAGTCTTTGAGTTCCATCTTCAGGATCTGGCCTTCTAAAGAGCAGTCAGGGTTGATCTCCTCTAGGACTGACCGGTTGGATGGCCTTGCAGTCCAAGGGACTGGCAGGAGTCTTCTCCTCCAGCCCCAGAGTTCAAAGGCCTCCATTCTTTGGCGCTCAGCCTTCCTTATGGTCCAACTTTCACAGCCATACATTGCAACTGGGAAAACCACAGCCTTGACTCTACGCCCTTTGGTTGGCAGAGGGATGTCTCTGCTTTTTATTATTGTGGCAATTATTCATGTCTATATTGTTCTTTACTCTTCCCATGAACATCACTTCTTTCTTGCAAAGGACCTCTAAGAATTTGGGCGAGGAAAACTTGGTTTTTCTACGTTGACTGAATTTTAGATTTTACGGCAAGCACTAACTGTATTTTTGAACGGAGAATAGCAGCAACCACACACAAACAGGAAACCTCACTCAGAGGAAGTGAGTGTCATGCTTGCTCTACTCAAAATGAACCCCTGCAAGCTTTAGCAGCTTCCCCTCATCCCTCACCTGCTCCTCGCCACATGTGTGAGTGTTAATACCCCACCCCCAGATTTCCTAGTCTGCACAAATACAGTGGAGGTTGCAAAACCAACGTGTTTGTGAGGTTTCAGGTTTGAGGACGGTTGAGAGACAGGATCCCCTTACTTAGAAGCTACTAACAGGTGAAGCATTCACTGAAAAAAAACAACAACATTTTTGGGTGCGCCGCTTAAAACGCCGCTTAAAACGCTGCTTTTTCACTCTTCAAGGGGCTGGTTTTGGAATCGGCTGCGTTTTCTGTGCATGGACAAAAACCGAGTTTATTTGGCGGTGCTCGGAAGATTGCAAATGCTGAGAGGGGCTAATTATCGCAGCAGGAACCTTTTCAACTGGACTGCTATAATTGGATAGATATTTTCCAGTAAATGCACCTTACAGCAAGGTTCCTGGCTAGCAGGGAAAACCATACCAGCTCTTTCTTTTCTTTTTTCCTATCAGTTGCTTCGTTAATTCTACAGTTCTTTTTATTGTTGTTTTGGTTTGGTTTTCCCTGCAGAATTGAATGATGAACTTTCGGCAGACAGAAAGGGAAGGAATTAGGTGTGGGTTGTTGGGAGATCCAATACTCTAAAGCAAGGTTGCTCAACCTTGGTGCCTGAAGATAGGTGGACTTCAGTTCCCAGAATTCTCCAGGTGGCTGGCTGGAGAATTCTGAGAGTTGAAGTCCACCCATTTTAAAAAAAACTTGCCAATTTTCAAAAAAAACGGTGCTGATTCATTCTGAATTTCCTGTGCACCAGTTTTAACCTTGTAGCAACCTACGTGTCAACTTGTAAAACATTCCTACGCTTGTTTCCAAGTTGGCATAAGAAAGAGGGGTGGGCCCTCATTACCTCCCAAACAAAACATGGAAAAATCAATATACAATATTAAAAAAAAACACAGGAAAAGAAAAAAATGCCATTTAAATATGGGCCAAAGTGTATAGAGGTAGATGCAGAAAAATACCTTTTATTAGCAGTTACAGGGATTATTGGGTCCCTGGTTCAAAAGCATGTGAAAGAAGGCTGAATATTATTGATTATACAACCTCAGAAGTGTTACAGGACGACGATAACGAAAGCAGCATAAGCAAGATGTATATATTTCTGATACATTTACACAACTAATCTTTTGTTCTACTCTTTTTATTCTATCTTATATAGTATGTAGTATTTACAGTTGTAAAAATAATCTTTAATAAAATTACTCTAAAAAGAAGAAAAAAGAGAGGTGGGATGAGAAAGGACTGGAGAAGCATATGGTAAATGAATTTAGAAGCAAGCACATTCCAACCTTACCTTTGAAAAGATGGCCCATAAGCTACTGGAGCTTTTGCCCAAGAGAAAAAAACTTTTAATTGGAGAACGTGATGGATGACACCTAGCCCGCTTAATTGGAGAAACTGATTTATGCCACACCCAGGAGACAGTGGGGAAGCATGGTGAGAGGTGACTGTAATGACTTATGCCAAAATGTCGCTCCTAATGAATTCTTCGAAGTTTTTTGAAGTTTGGCTCAAGGATTTAATTAGGGCGATCGCTGGAATCCTGACACTCCGCGCTTAAATTGTGAATCTCTTTCGTAGGGCAGCAGAAATTGGGAGGCTGGCCTGATCAAACTTTCCCATGGCAAGAAATGCACCCCTTTCTTTCCTTGATGCTCGAGGCAATGTTTTGTTCGTAGCCGCCGCCTTGCGTTTGTGATTTATGAATGCAAAAGAGCACAATAAGGGAATGAAACAGCTATCCTTGCTACCAATGGCTTAGCTCGTTTGCATTTCTGATAGGGTCCTTTCAGAGAATTGAAAAAATGTGAGGCTGCTCTTTTAACCTGGCTTGATCCTAACTCCCAACTTTGACTCATAAAATAGCAACCTCCTTTTGAATCCTGCCATCCAGTTTGATGGGGAGAAACCGGATGGTTGGGCGGATTTTTCTAAGGATAGAAATTGTTAACAGATAACATAGAGTTGGAAGGGACCTTATAGGTTATCTAGTCCAACCCCCTGCCCAAGCAGGAGACCCTACACCATTTCTCACAAGTAGCAGTACAATCTCTTCTTGAAAGCCTCCAGGGATGAAGCTCCCACAACGTCTGAAGGCAACTTCTGTTCCATTGTTCTCGCTGTCAGGAAATTTCTCCTTATTTCCAGGTTGAATCTCTCCTTGTTCAGTTTCCATCCATTATTCCTTGTCTGGCCTATAGGCACTTTAGAAAATAGATCGACCCCTTCCTTTCTGTGGCAGCCCCTCAAATATTGGAACCCTGCTATCATGTCTCCCCTGGTCCTTCTCTTCCCTAGACTAGCCAGGCCCAGTTCCTGCAACCATTCTTCATATGTTTTAGTCTCCAGTCCCCTCATCATCCTGGTTGCTCTTTTCTGCACTTTTTCTAGAGTTTTTTATAGTGTGGTGACCAAAACTGGATGCAGTACTCTAGGGGTGGTCTTACTAAGGCTTTATTGAGTGGTATTAGTACCTCACTTTATCTTAATCGTCTCTCTCTGTTAATGCAACTAACGACTAATGTTGAAAGATGTGCTTGCAAGGGGGTTCCTCATTTATGGTCTAAAAAAACCCCCTCAAGACAGCCATGACAGCACGATGAAAGCACGGCTTTTGATGTGCGTAAAAGGCGATGCGCATAAAAACCAGGCAGAGCTTCGGTTGCATCATTTATGACCATGCCCTGTGGACACACCTGCTATGCTGAAGATCAGTGTCTCCATAAGAATTCCTGTTCTTGGGAATCTTCTTCCCCTCCAGCTCCTAGGAGGAAGTTAGGTTTTGGAGTCTACTGACGTTGGCCAGATGTTGCTCCAGGTCAGTTCGTTTTTAAATACTGTGATGCTATCGCACTTGTGGTGTGTTTCTCAACTCTGGTTCCCGCTCCTGCCCCTCCCCCCAGGGCAACTTTCCCATAGCTTTTTTACTCTGTTCTTCTGCCAGAGCATAAAATAATGCCAGTGTGGACATGTTCAGCCTGTATGTGTAATTCAGGAAGAGCAAAAGAGTCCAGCAACGTGTGCTTGGAAGTTGTTCTGACCAAGGCTTATGGAGACACTAACAAACACACATTAGTCCCAAAACCCTTTCTTCTTTATTTCAATGGCTGTGAATTATAGTCATTCACAGCCTGTAATGAGTCTCAAATAGGTTGTAAATAGTCCCATGGAAGTCTGCCAAAGTCCTTCAGGATAAGTCTGATAAACATGTACCTTTATCTCCCTTGAAATGCTGCCAACGACTAAATGTCCAATTAGTTATATGAGGCCAATAGGAGCACAAATTCAACACCGAGCATCAGGTTTCAAACCAACAATACGAACAAAGTTGCTTCCTGCAAAGACTCCTGTCCCTTTGCTCCTCTTTTATATCTTATGGGAGGGCCAATCACCTCCAAGCCTTACTCCTGAGTCGCCCCTTTTGTCTTAACTGTTCTTGCCTTCTGGCAGCTCTGTGCATGCGCGCACTGGGAACAGGCTCCCCTGTTCGTCTGCCTCGCTCCTGTCAGATTCTGGAGGCTCCGGAGTCAGTACCTAACTCCCAGATGGCCCTGGCCCCATCTCTGCGTCGGACGCAGGACCATTGTCCAAGTCCTCCCCAGATTCCCAGACTGGCTCATGTCCCTCCCCACTGTCCGACTCTGCTGCCGTCTCTGCAGGTTGCCAACGGACCACAACAGAAGGAGCCAACGTCTACCCCAATCCCCAAAATTCGGACTGTATCTAAAAGCCTATTCCAAAAGTTGAGCCTTTGTGAATTAATATTAACACACATCCTTTTGTAACCATCTTAGGGTGAAGGTTGCCGAACCGTTCCTCTTTCTGGCCATGTCGGATTCGATAGCTTGCCTGACCAGCTGGTTAACAAATCAGTTAACCATGGCTTCTGTTTCAACATCCTCTGTGTGGGTGAGTAATACTTTTGTTTTATATTCTTCTCTCTTCCTCCCAATCTTCTTGGGCCCGCCATTTCCATTTTGGGGAAATTCCGTGCTCAGCATGAATGCAGCTCCCACTAGATAAGCAGGGCTGAGACAATGCTCTTTTGATCTACCTTGGACACGTGTTTGGCCTCTGATTCTGTTCTACCAGATTGTTAAAATTCACTGCATGGAGTGGACAGGAGAAGAAGGAACAGGCTCTCACAGGGTTGGCCAAAGAGAGCAGAAACTACACAGAGGCAGAGATAGAACGCTATCTAGCTCTGATGGCAACTTCTACTATACCTTTGTTCTTGTTTTGTTATTCAAGTTGCTAAGTCGTATCTGACTCTTCATGATCCCCATGGACCATAGCACACACACCCCTGTTCTCCAAGGTCTCCCAGACTTTGCCCAAATTCATGTTCATTGCATCGATGTCCATTACTCTAGTAGGGTTCATATTAAGTGAAGAGCTAAAGAATTGTGGGATCCTTGGTGCTTTCTGAGCTTGGTTGCTTTCTCGCAGACGTTTCATGACCCAACTAAGCAACATCATCAGGGGAGAGGGGTGTGTAGAGAGAAGGAGAAGAACTGTGGGGTCCTTGGTGCTCTCTGAACTTGGTTGCATTCTCACAGACGTTTCATGACCCAACTAGGTAATAACATCAGCGCTAGAAGGGACTAAGGGCTTTGTCTCTGTTTTTATTCTTGTAGCTTACCCTGTCACTATTGGTGGAAACAATCTTGCTGGTCCCTTAATTAGGCTGTTGTTTACTGTTTGACTGAGTTAGTAGTTCTTTGATTTGATCAGTAAGTTATGCCCAGTGGTGGGATTCCAAAAATTTTAATATTGGTTCTGTGGGCGTGGTTTGGTGGGCATAGTGTGGCTTGGTGGGTTTAGCAGGGGAAAGATACTGCAAAATCCCCATTCCCTCCCCATTCCTGGGGGAAGGTTACTGCAAAATCCCCCTTCCCTCCCCACCCCATTAACCTGTTTTCCAGCTCCATTCTCCTGGGCAGGGCAACCAAAGAAGACCCAGCCAATCAGCTGGGACTCAGGAGACGGAGAATAGATGGGGGTGGGGCCAATCAGAGGTGGTATTTGCCAGTTCTCCAAACTACTCAACATTTCTGCTCCTGGTTCTCCAGAACTGGTCAGAACCGGCTAAATACCACCTCTGGTTATGCCCACGGGTGTAGTGCCACTTTAATTGGGGCGAAGACACTAAACTAAACTTCCCATTAAACAAATTGTGAATTCTGCCTGGGTTCCTTCTGTAAAGTTGATGTCAATGATGAAATTATCTTCCTATGGATTGAGTTATTCACATAAACATTGTATTCATTTCCCTGTTTGGCAGTGTATTGTCAATCTTGTGTAGGATATTTTGAAAGAGAACAAACAGCGTTGGTGACTGACTTTTAGTCATGACTGGTATACCGCCGCCGGTGCATTTAAGTGGAATTTCACTGTTGATTGAGAGTTATGCCCTTGCAGGAAATTTAATTAAAAAACAAAGAAATTGTCCGTGTGGATAGTACCATATTAAGAACAAAGAGAACTCGTCATAGCTCTCAAAACATTAACTCGGCCTTATGAATCATCTATTTATAAGAATATCTACACAAACCTCCGCACTTTTAATATTCATGCTTTACATGTATTATTTGGGCATTCCAACCACTTGGCATTTATTATTGTTATAATGAAACAGCAGGCCTGAAATGGAGGGTAGAGCTACATATTGCAGGTGAGAGATTCAGGATGAGGGCAGCGGAGAAGATGAGAGACAACACAATACGGTGTTCGAAACAGCCCTGAAGGAACCCAGTTTTCAATTTCCATTTCGCCACGAAGCTGATGAATGGAGAAGAAAGAGCAGGCAGAACTGGGGATGGAGTTAAGCATGTCATCAGCGTAGAGTCGTTACGTTCCCACAAACGGTCCAAATCCAATCCAACTTGAATTCTGTTGACCGGCATCTGTTTACTGTTGAACTTTAGTTTATTTATGTATTTTATTTATTTAGTCAAACCGTTATTAGATAACAGGTATAAGTATAAACATGGTTATAAATACATGAAATGGATATGAATACGAAAAAGAAAAGAAACAATAGGACAGGGAGGGTAGGCACGTTTTGGTGCACTTATGCACGCCCCAAATATTATAGTTGTCAATAAAGGGGAATATTTGAAGCACAGGGTTGAAAAGAGGAGTTCTTGATGCTCTCTGAGCTTCGTTGTTTTCTTGCAGATGTTTTCATCAGTGCTAGAAGAAGGTGGGGTATGTGTGGAGAGGAGGAGGAGGACTGTGGGGTCCTTGATGTTCTCTGAGTGTGGTTGTTTTCTTGCAGACATTTCATGACCCATCTAGGTAATATCATCAGTGCTAGAAGAAAGTGTTGTGTGTGTGTGTAGAGAGGAGGAGCATCAGGAGGAGCAGGAAGAGGAGGAGCAGGACGATGGGGCCCTTGGTGCTCTCTGAGCTTTCTTGTTTTGTTGCAGACATTTCCTTACCCAAACTTGTGATAGCACTGATGATGTTACCTAGTTTGGGTAAGGAAACGTCTGCAAGAAAACAACCAAGCCCAGAACTTTAGTTGACTAGATTTGTTTTTTTGAATAAATCTTCTGTGCTACAGTCTAGCGGATGGACTCTTCGTGCCTGACAGGAAAATAGTTTCCACACCAGTAACTTACACAATCTCCACAGCCACATCCAACCATTGTTGACACGACCTAGTAAAGTCTGTCTGCATGCATTGAAATTTTGACACAAGAATGACTGGATGAGTCGAAGATGCTAGAGCTTACCAGTGTGTGTGTGTGTGTAGGAATGACTTAGGACCCTGGACTCGTTCCTTTTGCTTTGTTGAAGAAAAAAAAATCCTTTGCAATTCTTGGGATGGAAGACGAAATTATAAAGAAGAAAAAGAAATGAATCTCCTCAGTCAAGGGAAAAATAAATAATCCAGGAATGAACAGATGAAAGTCAATGGATAGAAATCAAATAAATATGCTGTATGTATTTAAGTGAGAGGCTTTTTAATGTGGTTTTTTTTTTAAAAAAAAGTTTTAACTGTTTTAATATTTTTAGAACTGGACTCTGAGTGTCACGGTACAACATGGGTGGCAATAGAAATTAATTGAATGAATGAATGAATGAATGAAAATGGAATGAGTGAATAAACAAATAAATAAAAGAGATAAACAATTAATTGATTTGAATGAAATTTATCCCAGGGACAACTTCATAGAATCTCTCTCTCTCCCTTCTCTTCCTCTCACCCTCCCTCTCTCTCCCCCCTCCCCCTCTCTTACCCTCTCTCCTTCCCTCTCCCTCCTTCTCTCTCTTTCTCACTCTCACTCTCTCTTTCTTTCTCTCTCTCTCTCTTTCAGCTTCTCTCTCATTTCTTCCCCAGAAAAAAAAAAAAACCCAGACTTTTTGTAAAGAACTTGACCTAACTGCTTTTATTTGAAAAAAGAGGAAATGGTGACGTCCGTTCTGGATGCCTTCTGCAATCCAATTTGGCTGCTCTGAGTGTTTGGGTGGAGTTCTTAATGTCCCAGAAAGAGGAATTCTTGCCTCCCATTTATTTAATATAAATAAGCAATTCTTAGTTCTATTTTTTAAAAAACAACAACAACTGATTTCTTCTATCCCGTAATTCCTACGGCCTCCCTTAAACCGCAAAAAAAGCAACTTTTTAAAGTTTGAGTCCGGCAAAACATGGCTCAGCTTTGGCCAGCTGTGAAGGATGGTTCATTCAAACTGGGTGACCTCCCATCAGGAAGGTTGGCGGGGTTCCATTCCAGGATGGCGTTACACCAAAGCAGAGATTTGTCTCCAGTGTTTTGGTTCCAGGAAACTTTTCAATTTGGAAGTGATGATGACGGCTGTTTCCTCAGGCAAATTAATGTTTTTTGCATCCTCCCCAGTGCCTAATTTCTGGATTGGGTTGCAGGAAATCCGTAGCTCATTAAAGAGCCGTTCCTTCTTCCTGGCCATAATCCCAGAGATGACATGTCTTGATGAGAGCAAGTTGAAATTAAAAAACAAAAAAAAAAACACAATATGACAAAATGCTGAATCTGTTTCCGAATTCCACCCAACTCTTCCTCTGGTTCGGTCTGTGAATTGTATATGCTTTTTACTGCAGAACCTCTTAGCTTTGCAACTCGAAATATTTATGTTATATTAGCTCGATATCCGTGCTTCACTATGAAACTATGTGGTCAGGCTTAGTTTTGGGGGAGGAAAATAAGGGGGAAGAAATTGTGTCTCTGCCTAACAGCATCCATCAGTATTCATCTGGCTAGCATCCTGTCAGTGTGTGAGAGAGTTGAGGGTTGTTTGGAAACTGAAGCAGTATTTGTTGTGTGAGCAAGAAGGAGGCAGCAAGGAGCCTGGGCGTGGCTTAGCTTAACTGTTCTGTATTAAAGCTGCTTGGTGCTGCTGTGAAATTAAAATTGAAGCTGAAACTCCTCTCCTCTGCTTGTATTTTGCATTTTGGAAGTGATTTCTTTTCAGGTGGGGAGGGGGAGTAGAACTCCTTAGCATTAGAGTGTGTTAATAATAATATATGAAATACTCTAAATGCTCTTATGGTCATTTCAAAAAATCCTTTCTTAGTGAGCCCCTACAAGCCAAAATATGTGCCAAATTTCAAGTTTGTAGGCTTTACGGTTCTGTGATTTCGTGATGATGCATGAATGGCATTTCGCTTTTATATATATAGATTTTTCAGAGCCTTAAAAGAAATATGCACACTCCTAAATCTTTTTTTCTTTTAAAGCAACGTTTTAGATGTCCCTTAAATGATACCATTGTAGCACCGTTGCATAGCTTTGGAGAGAAAGAAGAAAATCAAGAATGAAAATAAAAGTTCTATAATCTATATTTTTTCCCTCCATTTTTTTCTCCTATCATGCGGATAGAAAGCTAAAACTGGAAGAATTTTTTTTGCCTTAAGAGGAAAAAAAAAAACCCCTTAGAATATTCTGTGGGAAAGTAACTCTGGATCGGTTGATGGGTTTCCGTAAAAAGCCACAAAGAAATTCTAATTTGGGATCCACAGTGGCGCCTTGTGTAAAATGCACTACTTTGTGTGATGCAGATTTGAATGCCATCAAAATCTCTGGTGCTCTGGTTCTTTTGATACAAGGAGATTTTTTTTTTCAGGAAAAAAATTCCCCTTGGAAAGGAAGCAAACAAAAATTATTTATTTTATTTTATCAACTGGTTGTCACAACTTATCCAATATAGTCATCTGTTCAGCATCTGAGATAGAAATCTTTGCCAACCCATGCTAGCAAAAACCTCAGATAGCCTGTTTCAAAGGATAAATCAGTAACAGAACAGGGAACTGGACCGTTTGCTAGAATCAAACCTTCTGGGAAGGCATAGCATAGAATAGAATAACAGAGTTGGAAGGGACCTTATAGGTCATCTAGTCCAACCCCCTGCTCAGGCAGGAAACCCGATACCATTTCAGACAAATGGTTGTCCAATCTCTTCTTAAAAACTTCCAGTGTTGGAGCATTCACAGCTTCTGGAAGCCAGTTGTTCCACTGATTAATTGTTCAGACAGGAAATTTCTCCTTAGTTCTAGGTTGTTTCTCTCCTTGATTATTATCATTTATTATTTATTTTATTTGTCAAAAGCTTACAATATAACAGAAACAAGAATAAACATTATTTTAAATACAAGAAATAGGAACTAATAATTGGGGACAATAGGACAGGGACGGTAGGCACGATTGTGCGCTTATGCAAGATTAGTTTCCACCCACTGCTTCTTGTTCTGCCCGCAGATGCTTTGGGTAAGGACAGGAATTGGATTGATGAACTCTTGACATTTGTTGGGCAAAAGAGGTGCAGGAGGAGGAAGAGGAGGAGTCCTTGGTGCTGTCTGAGCTTGGTGGTTTTCTTGCAGACGTTTCATGACCCAACTAGGTAATACCATCAGTCTAGAAGTGAGTGGGATGGAGGATGGGGAGGAGGAGGAATTCTTGGTGTTGTCTGAGCTTGGTGGTTTTCTTGCAGACATTTCATGATCCAACTTGGTAACACCATCAGTCTAGAAGTGAGTGGGATGGAGGAGGGGGAGGAATTCTTGGTGCTGTCTGAGCTTGGTGGTTTTCTTGCAGACATTTCATGACCCAGCTAGGTGACATCATCAATGCTAAAAGTGAGGGGAGAGGGGAAGGGGGGAGGAGGAGGAAGAGGAAGATTAGGAATCCTTAGTGGTCTCTGAGCTTGACGATTTTCTTGCAGGCGTTCCATGACCCAACTAGACAACATTATCAGTTCTAGAACCTCATTTCCTTCTAGCACTGAAGATGTTCCCTAGCTTGGTAATGAGGTTCAGTTCAGAATTGAAGAAGCTTCTTGGATGAGAAGCCAAACGTATTTTTTAAAAACAACAACAACAAGGAAATCCAGTTGCCTTTTGGAAAAAAAGGACCACCACGTTCTGGATGATTGAGAATTTCTATAGGCCTTTTTCCTGAGCTCTTATTTCTCATGTCTGCACAAAGACTATTGCAGTCCTTCTGTGTAAACCTGCCTCTTGGATCCCCTCCACCCCTCACCGTGCCTTCGTGAATGTGGATTCTGCCTCTTTATCTGCTTTGCAGGGAGAGAAAAAAAATAATGTAAAAAAAGGAAATTCTTCTGAAAAGCTACGGATTATCCAGATGGAGGATTATCGTATTTTTTAAAATTATTATTATATACCTGCATTCTGCCTCCCCCTGTGTTGCCTTGGCAGTCTTGCTTTTATCAATTAGATGCTTATAAGTGGCAAGTAAAAACCATTTTTAGAACCCACTAGATGGAAGGATGGCTTTTAACTGCTGAATTGCTAATAGCGGCAATCATATTGTGCATTGTTTCATGTATCAGGTTTGCAAAAGGCTTCGAGCTCACACCGGGGCTGAGAGAGGATGCCGATGTCTTAGAACCAAATACAAAAAATAGCATTTTCTTTTGCTAAATCCAAACTCATTTACTGCATTCCTGAGGCCAGATACAAGCAAGATATTGAATAAAAGAAGCATTGCATCCTTCTCTCTCTATATATATATACGTCTATGTGTGTAAGAGAAAAACAGCAAGTGTAATGAATCTAAAAATGATGAAGAACATAGTTACTTTCAAAAATCTGAATAAATTCCGGTGCGTGAACGCTTCTATTGCAATCTTAAAACTCCTTTTGCAAAAATTTATACATTAGTGTTTCCTTTTCTGCCCTGATTCCCCTTTTGTTCTGATTTGAGGTGCATATGTGTATTTGTGTGTGTGTGTCTCTGTGTGTGTGTTTTGGAAGTGCCGTTTCTATTTTGAATAGCTCAGATCTCCTACCTTCTCCCACGTCTTGAGGGCAAATTTTGCCGTGTTCTGTGATGCAGGAAATGGTTGTCAGTGAATTATTACCCTCACATAAAAAAAGAAAGAATACTCCCCCTCGAGATTAGCGAAACATGAATCCAGCATACTGGAAGTACAAAAGAAAGAAAGTACATTTTATCATATGTGATGGTCCTGCTCAGAGACTCAAAAATATTGGTTAAAAATTCAAAAATGGTTTACAAGAGATTACCAGTGAGCAAATAGAATTAGAACCGGAATTGTTTTTATTGGGGATATTCAGAAAGAAATATGGGAGAAATATAATTTAATATTGCACATTTTAACTGCAGCCAGGATTGTCTATGCCCAATGTTGGAAACATACATGTGTACAGCCAGAGGAACTGATCATTCAAAAAAATAATGAGCTGTGCCAAGATGGACAAATTAACTTTGAGTTTACAAGAGAAAGAAGAATCTGATTATTACAAGATTTGGGGGAAATGGTGTGACTGGATTGAGCAGAGATAGATTGTTGGATAGATAAATGGATTGTAAAAAAATAAGGATAAGCATTAGATAAGTTAAAGATTTATATCCGCACAAATTTTATATAGTTGTAAATAATGCGCAAAATATTAGTATAAGATGAATGTAACAAACTGTTGATGTTACAAGATTTATATTTTTGTTGTTTGTCTTTTTAAAATTATAAAAGATTAATCAAGTTTTTCCAAAAAAGGAAGAGTAAGAGTAAAAAACCCACAATGTGCTACTACACTTTATTTTGTTTGGGTTTGAGGGGCCCTCATAACTACACAAATGGGTTTGATTTTAAAATTAGGGAATAGGGATAGGGTAACCTTTTATTTTTCAAACAAAAGTGCATTTAAATAAAAAAAAAATCCTAACTTTATCCTGCTCGCTGTTTCTGGTTTTGGATATTATTAAGATAACAGATAGAAGAAAATAGTTGTAGTTCTGGGTTGAACCGTTGATCTTTAATCAGCAGAACGTCTTTGCCTCCAGAAGTTGTGGGTGCTCAAAGACCAACACTGGAGATTTTAAAGAAGGGATTGGATAATAATTTGTTAGAAATGGTCTAGGATAATGAGAGAGGAAGATGTAATCAAAAAAAAAATTTAGATTGCACAGAAATGGATACTGACATTACAAATAAAAGAGAAGGATGATACAGAATATTTCCAAATGTGGGATTTGTTTTATAATTGGTTGGAAAATAGGAATAGAAATTAAGAGCTGGGAAAATATTATGTTATTACTATGATTATCATTATTACCATTGACAATATTATTACTGATGTTTTATGATACATTATTATGTAAATAATTGACCCAGACACTACACTGTTCACAAAGCACATATGTATGTTAAATTGGCAATCTATAAATAAACTGTTATGTATAAAAAAGAAATGGTCTAGGGTTTCTTGCTTGAGCAGGGGTTGGACTAGAAGACCTCCAAGGTCCCTTCCAACTCTGTCATTTTGTTATTGTCTGAGCTTGGTTGTTTTCTTGCAACGTTTCATTAGCAAAATAGGCAACATCATCAGTGTTAAAAAGACCACATAATTCAAATATTTATTATTATTTTTCGTTTATTGGGGTGGAAACCCCTCAAAATTCCTTCCTTAAAACATTAAATATTCTCCTGCTCATGTTAACTGTACTGTACTAGCAAATACTGTTCTCATCACATATTTAGCCTATGTAAATACTGGAAAGGAAAAAAAACAATCACATCTGCTCTTTGGTTCACTTTGTGTTTGCTTTTATTTCTTAGATGAATAGAATAGAATAGAATAGAATAGAATAGAATAGAATAGAATAGAATAGAATTCTTTATTGGCCAAGTGTGATTGGACACACAAGGAATTTGTCTTGGTGTAAATACTCTCAGTATGCATAAAGAAGGAACATTCGTTAAGAATCAAGAATCATAATGTACAACACTTAATGATAGTCATAGGGTACAATCAATATCAAATCATACTAGGAAACAGAGGATACAAGCAACAGAGTTACAGTCACAAGTGGGAGGGGATGGGTGATAAGGAGTGATGAGAAGATTAACAGTAATAGTAGTGTACACTTTGTAAAGAGTTGAACAGTGTTGAGGGAATTATTTGTTTAGCAGAGTGATGGCTTTCGGGAAAAAACTGTTCTTGTGTCTAATTGTTCTGGTGTGCAGGGCTTTATAGAGTCGTTTTGAGGGAAGGAATTGAAACAGTTTATGTCCAGGATGTGAGGGGTCTGTAAATATTTTCACAGCCCTCTTTTTGACCCGTGCAGGATACAGGTCCTCGATTGAAGGCAGATGGGTGGTAATTGTTTTTTCTGCAGTCCTAATTATCCTCTGAAGTCTGTGTCTGTCCTGTTGGGTTGCAGAACCAAACCATACAGTTATAGAGGTGCAGATGATAGACTCAATAATTCCTCTGTAGAACTGGATCAGCAGCTCCTTGGGCACTTTGAGTTTTCTGAGTTGGCGCAGAAAGAACATTCTTTGTTGTGCTCTTTTGATGACGTTTTTGATGTTAGGTGTCCATTTTAGGTCATGTGATATAGTAGAACCTAGAAATTTGAAGGTCTCTATTGTTGATACTGTGTTGTCTAATATTGTAAGAGGTGATAGTATGGGAGGATTTCTTCTAAAGTCTACCACCATTTCTACGGTTTTGAGTGTGTTCAGTTCCAGATTGTTCCGGTTACACCACAAGGCAAGTTGTATAACCTTCTCTCTGTATGCAGATTCATTGTTGTCTCGAATGAGACCAATGACTGTTGTGTCATCAGCAAACTTCAGTATTTTAGCAGATGGATCATTTGAGATGCAGTCATTATGGTATATAGGGAGAAGAGAAGTGGAGAGAGCACATAGCCTTGGGGGGCCCCTGTGCTGATTGTACAGATATCGGATGTGATTTCGCCTAATGTGATGTTGTCGTAAGTTTTAGAGTCCTTTTTAAATAAAACCTCTTTGTGTGGTGTGTGTTTCCCATCCCTTCCAAAGGAGAAACAGGTCTCGGGAAGTCGACGCTGATGGATACACTCTTCAACACCAAGTTTGAAGGAGACCCAGCTTCTCATTCCCAGCCAGGAGTACAGCTGAAATCCAGTTCCTACGACTTGCAGGAAAGCAACGTACATCTGAAGTTGACCATTGTTAGCACGGTGGGCTTTGGCGACCAGATTAACAAAGAGGACAGGTAGGTAGGACTTAACCCTTGGTGAAATAGAAATCAGGACTTATTTTCTGGATAGATTCATCCAGAAAACAGGAGCTATGTATGTCTAACAAAGAAAAGGACTAGGGGTGGCATGATAGCAGTCTTCTAATATTTCTGGAGCTGTCAGAAAGAGGAAGGGGTGAAGCTATTCTCCAAAGCCCCTGAGGACAGGATAAGAAGCAATGGCTGGAAACTAATCAAGCAACTTAGAACTAAGGAGAAACTTCCTGACAGTCAGAACAATTAATTAGTGGAACAACTTGCTTTTAGAAGTTGTGGGTTCCTCCATCACTGGAGGTTTCTAAGAAGAAGCTATTACTATTTGCTCAATAGTAGTAACTGTGAGAGGGATCTCGGAGTCCTAGTGGACAATCATTTCAATATGAGCCAGCTGTGTGCAGCAGCTGCCAAAAAAGCCAACACAGTTCTAGGCTGCATTAACAGAGGGATGGAATTAAGATCAGGTGGAGTGTTAATACCACTTTATAAGGCCTTGGTAAGGCCACACTTGGAATATTGCATCCAGTTTTGGGAGCCACGGTGTAAAAAAGATATTCAGATTCTAGAAAGAGTGCAGAAAAGAGCAACGATGATGATTAGGGGACTGGAGGCTAAAACATATGAAGAATGGTTGCGGGAAGTGGGTAGGTCTAGTTTAATGAAAAGAAAGACTAGGGGAGACATGATAGCAGGGTTCCAACATCTCAGGGGGAGTCAAGTTATTCACCAAAGCACCTGAGGTAGGAGAAGAAGCAACGGATGGAAACTCATCAAGGGGAGAAGCAACCTAGAACTAAGGAGAAATTTCCTGACAATGAGAACAGAAGCTGCCTTCAGAAGTTGTGGATGCTCCACCACTGGAGGTTTTGAAGAAGAGATTGGACAACCGTTTGTCTGAAATGCTGTAGGGTTTCCTGTTGTAGGCAGAGGATTGGATTAGAAGACCTCAAGGTCTCTTCCAACTCTGTGATTTCATTATATTGTTGAGAGCCAAACCTGTTAGTGTGTTCTGACCCAAACCTTGTTCCAAGGAAATAAACAGCAAATGGAGGTAACAGCAAAACCTTTTAACGATTCTTTACGAATTCTGTTCCTTCCCGGTTAAAAGGCTGTTTCAAGCTAATTGTCTCTGATAAGAACGGCCCTTGCCAAGGTTGTGCAAGGTTGCCAAGAACACTAGATAAAGTTGCCAAGAAGTATTTCAAACACAAAAAGTATCCAACACAAACTAAGATAGCCTGAATGTCCACAAGGCATGAGTGCAAAAACGTCTTTGCTTCCTGCAAAGAACTCTGATTTCTCAGCTGGCTTTTATCTCTTAAGGGAGGGGCTGTTACCTTGCAGCCTTACTGAGTCGCCTGTGCTGCTGCAGTTGCTCTTTCTTTCAAGCAGCTCTGCGCACACGCGTACTGGGCACAGGCTCCTCGGGAACGTCTTTATCATTGCTGCCAGCCTCCACAATCTCCGAAGGCAGCACTCTACTCCCTGATGGTCCTGGCCCCATATCTGCGTCACATGCAAGCCTCTCATCTGAGTCCTCGCTCTCTTGAGACCTCAGCTGTCTGCACCTGCTGCTGATGAACCACAACATACTGCCTTGTTGCTTAATCCAGACAGGTCCCTTAGATTGGTTCAGATGAAGGTCTGAACAGAAAAGAGAATGGACGTGGGTGGCATTTCCTCCTGAGACATGTCCAGTCTTGACTTCTGGGACTGGTAATACTCACCCAAACCATCTGGAGAACACCAGACAAAAGAAGTTGCTCAAAAGAAGCTTTTCTTCTATGTAGGAAGCACCGGAAAAGAATTAACATGTCTTCTGTCTCCTCATATATATATATATATTTTCCCATGAAGCTATAAACCCATTGTGGAATTCATCGATACCCAGTTTGAAGCCTACCTACAAGAGGAACTGAAAATTAAGCGGGTGCTGCATAATTACCACGATTCCAGGGTCCATGCTTGCTTGTACTTCATCGCTCCCACGGGACATTCTTTGAAGTCCTTGGACTTGGTCACCATGAAGAAACTGGACAGTAAGGTAGGACATGCAGGGTCAGCAGATGAGAAGGTTTTCTCCATGGTCTTGGTTCATTTTGGCCTCTGAGGTCCACTTCTGGGGTGCTTCCCATACTTCGATTAGGTGGGATATAATTCATTTAGAGATTGTGTTGTTTGGGTGCAGTTCAGTAGTAGTATTCTACTGGTTCAGCCTAGTTTGGGTGAACCGGTAGTAAAAACGTTACCGTGCAGCTGAACCGATAGTAAAAAAACAGCTACTGGTTCAGCCAAACTGGTATTTCTTTCTTTTTTTTCTCCCTCCCGACAATCAGCTGTTCCGATGATCAGCTGCGCTGGGATCCCCCTTGCTGTCTTATTGTTTGCCCAGGAAGCTTCCCTGAGGCCCAGGAGGCAAAAAACTGGAGTGCAGGGGGAGAGGAAGAAGTTGTTCACTTCTTTCTCTCTCTCCTGCAGCCTAATTTTCCCCTTCAGGATGGCCATTTTAGACCACCGCTTCAGGCGTCTTTGGGAGGGAGTAATTGCCAAGCTGGGGAGGGGATTTGCGACTCCCTTCTACCCAGCTGACGGTCTCCCCTTCCTCCGTGCTCCTGATCGGGGCTCTCCAACACCGAAACATGGACCAAAGCCACGCACGATCGCAGTCAGTGGTCCGTCTTCGGGAAAGCTCAAAACCGGAGCCCTGGGAGGCCATTTTCACCCCAGGAAGGGCAAAAACTCCCCCCCCCCTCATCATGGTGCAGGAGGCTAACTAGGCCACGCCCATCATGGCCACGCCCACCCAGCAACGGGGCAGAGAACCCCTTGCTAAAGTTTTTGAAGCCCATCCCTCGTCAGCATCTCCTTGTCCCGTCTCCCAAGGTCTTTCCCACATGTTATTTATTAACACAATGGAGTTTCTTCGAGAAAAGTTTTGGATGACTCCTCCAGTGGATCAGACTGGATAATCTTGAATTGAATCCAGAACCGGACAAACTATGACATGGGAACTCGGATTATGCCGCCGATTATCCATGACATGCCTATCCCAAACTGGTGCATGTCAATGTGAAGTTAGTTGCAGCACCATGCTCTCTCAAGTGGAGTACAAATGGAAGGAAAAGGAATGGATCACAAACCAAAATCTTGCTTCCCAAACAAAGAATCGTGTGTGTGCATATTTCCTATTCAGTTTTCTCTCTTTCTCTTTCTTTATATATATATATACTGGTGTGTGTGTGTCTGTCTGTCTATCTATCTATCTATCTATCTATCATCTATCTACCTAATCTAATTTAATCTATCTATCATCTATCTAATCTAATTTAATCTATCTATCATCTACCTAATCTAATTTAATCTATCTATCATCTATCTAATCTAATTTAATCTATCTAATCTATCTTTTATCTATCTATCTATCTATCTATCTATCTATCTATCTATCTATCTATCTACCTATCATCTATCTATCTAATCTAATTTAATCTATCTAATCTATCTATCTTCTATCTATCTATCTATCATCTATCTATCTAATCTAATTTAATCTATCTAATCTATCTATCTTTTATCTATCTATCTATCTATCTATCTATCTGTCTGTCTGTCTGTCTGTCTGTCTGTCTGTCTGTCTTTCTGTCTGTCTGTCTGTATGTATGTATGTATGTATGTATGTATGTATGTATGTATGTATGTATGTATAGCTATCTCTGTATCTCTATCTCTATCTATCTATCTATCTATCTATCTATCTATCTATCTGTATGTATAGCTATCTCTGTATCTCTAACTCTAACTCTATCTATCTATCTATCTATCTATCTATCTATCTATCTATCTATCTATCTATCTATCTATCTATCTATCTATCTATCTATCTATCTAGCTATCTAGCTATCTAGCTATCTAGCTATCTAGCTATCTATCTAATTTAAACTCCAGAAATAATGTAAAAGAGAATGCCAGCTGGTTTTGCCTGCTACGGAACAACCCTTCTTCCATTGCTCTGCCTTTTAGGCAAAACGGCTCTGGGAATTTTCATGCAATCAAACTTGATATTGTTTAAATGTTCAGAATGCCTCTTTTCTCCGTTGGGATTCCCTGCAGGTGAATATCATTCCTATTATTGCCAAATCCGACGCCATTTCCAAGAGCGAGTTGACCAAATTCAAAATTAAGATCACCAGTGAACTTGTCAGCAATGGTGTGCAAATCTACCAATTCCCTACCGATGATGAATCCGTGTCGGAAATCAACGGAACCATGAACGTAAGATAATGCCGCAATAATAATCCATAATCACTTCTGGAATTAAATATTGCATTTGGAAAAAAGGTGTTTTTTTTTTTCAAGAGGCGACTGGATTTTCTAATTTTTCCTTTGAAGACTTTTTGCTTCACAGCCAAGAAGCTTCTTCAGTTCTGAAAGAAGCTGAAGAAGCTTCTCAGAGAAGCTGAGGAAGCTTCTTGGATGAGAAGCGAAACGTCTTCAAAGAAAAAACATGGTTCTTGAAAAAACACCTTTGGGACATTGGAAAAAAAAAAGATTCACACCTTGATCTCTATTCCAGACTTTCAAGCAAGACTTCCTTGTCTTCTATTGTTCCCTCCTTCATCCACAATGTTGAAAGTATATTTTGATTTTAGTTTGTTTTTTAACTGAACTGCAAACGTTATCAGATAACTAAATTCACATAGATATAAAATGAATAAGGGGGATGGGAATAAAAACACTCAACAAATCTACTAAAGTTTTCTAGGTGCTTTTTACTGGTTTATTGTTTTTGTTTTAATGGTTTTTATAATTTTTGAACTGTAAGCCGCCACATGGTTGAATTGGGTGACTGTAGAAATTGAACGAATAAATGAACAACAATTAATAAATAAAATGCAAGTAGAGAGGTACTGTTTACAGATTTATCATGTATGCAAAATATTATCTTATTGTAGTCTATTGCTATAGGGATAAACCATGAAATCCACCCAAGTTTGATAAAATTGTGACTCCTGCGTATAATGTCGGATACATCAACTAATATTGGAGGTGCATTCTCTGTTTTTCTTGGGGTGCTCCAGGCTCATTTACCCTTTGCCATCATTGGCAGCACAGAAGAAATCAAGATAGGAAATAAAATGATGAAAGCACGTCAATATCCATGGGGAATAGTGCAGGGTAAGTAAAGTGGCTAGTTGAAGAGATCTTGGTGCAGTGGTAGGATTCAAAAAAATTTGCTACCTGTTCTATGGGTGTGGCTTGGTGGGCGTGGCTTGGTGGGCATGGCAGGGGAAGGATATTGCAAAATCTCCATTCCCTCCCCACCCCACTGACCTGCTTTCCAGCTCCATTCTCCTGTGCAGGGCAACCCAAGGAAACCCAACCGATCAGCTGGGACTCAATGGGAGGCGGAGAAGAGATGGGGTTGGCGGGGCCAGTCAGAGGCGGGATTTGCCAGTTCTCCAAACTACTCAAAATTTCCGCTACCAGTTCTCCAGAACTGGTCAGAACCGGCTGAATACCACCTCTACCTTGGAGGCATCTTGATAAAATGTTCTTCCTAGTTGGGTTAGCTTGACCATGGGCAGCCAATCCTGATCAAGATAGGTTCATTGAAGGTACCATAACAGTTCTCACTGGTGTAATAACTTTTAGAGTTGTGATTCTGTTCAATAAGAAGCAACGAATGGAAACTTATCAAGGAGAGAAGCAACCTAGAACTAAGGAAGAATTTCCTGACAGTGAGAACAATTCATCAGTGGAATGACTTGCCTCTAGAAGTTGTAAATGCTCCAATACTGGAGGTTTTTAAGAAGAGATTGGACAACCATTTTTCTGAAGTGGTTTGGGGCTTCCTGCCTAGGCAGGGGGTTGGACTAGAAGACCTCCAAGGTCCATTACAACTCTGCTATTCTATTATTCTCTGAGCTTGATTGTTTTCTTGCAGATATTTCATTACCAAAATAAATAACATCATTAGTGTTAAGAGGACCGCAGAATTAAGATATTTACTTATTTCGGGTTTTTGGGGGTGGAAACTCCTCAGAATTCCTTCCTTAATGCATTAAATATTCTCCTGCTCATGTTAACTGTACTGTATAAGTAAATACTGTTATCATCACATATTTAACCTATATAAATATTGGAAAGGGAAGGGAAAAAATCATATCTGCTCTTTGGTTCACTCTATCTATTTCTTAGATGTCATTGTAAGTTTGTTATTCTGTTTTCAACCATGACAGCTTGAAGATAGATGGACTTCAACTCCCAGAATTCCCCAGCCAGCCATACTGGGCTGGGGAAGCCTGGGAGTTGAGGTCTCCACATCTCAAAGTCACTAAGACAGAGGAATGATGTTGTAAAGCAGATGTCTCCAAACTTGGCAACTTTAAGACTTGTGGACTTCAATTCCCATGGCTGAGGAATTCTGGGAGTTGGAAGTCCACAAGTCTTAAAGTTGCCAAGTTTGAGGATCCCTGTTGTAGAGCAACACGCAATCAGATAAACTTTATCAGTCGCCCTCTTTTTAATCTACCCACACAGTGGAAAATGAAGCCCACTGTGACTTTGTGAAACTCCGAGAGATGTTGATCAGGGTCAACATGGAAGATCTTCGCGAACAAACCCACACACGTCATTATGAGTTATATCGACGGTGTAAACTGGAAGAAATGGGATTTAAGGACACCGATCCCGACAGCAAGCCATTCAGGTACCCAAATCAGGGGCACTCATGGAAGGAAGGGGCTGTCCAAAAAATAAACCATGATGGTGGTTGTTTACTGCATGAACAACGTTTTGTTACTCATGCATTACTTTAACACTTATCCCTGCACTGCAGCACTACTTAATACAACATTGGTAGAGGGTAAAAATCGCTTAGAAAAAAAAAAAACAGGACCAAACTTGTTTTTAAAAACATAAATCTTGGTCTGGATTCCTTCGTGGCACTACCAGCCAAGAGATATTTCAAACAATTATTGTTTGGTCAGTTATATAGGATTCGTTGTTTGTATGTATACTGAGAGCTTATGCACTGGAGAGAAATTCCTTGTGTGTCAAATCACACTTGGCCAATAAAGAATTCTATTCTGTTCTGTTCTGTTCTGTTCCATTATTTCCTTATTCTATTCTATTCTATTCCTTATTCCATCCCATTCTCTCTTTACTTCTCTTCTCTTTTTCTTTCTCTTTCTGTTCTGTTCTACTCTTTATTCCATCCCATTCTCTCTTTTCTTCTCTTCTCTTTTTCTTTCTATTCTACTCCTTATTCCATTCCATTCTCTCTTCTCTTCTCTTTTCTCTTGTCTTTCTCTTTCTATTCTTTTTCTATTCTATTTTATATTCTATTCCTATTCTCTTTCTATTCTATTCCTTATTCCATTCCATTCTCTCTTCTCTTCTCTTCTCTTCTCTTCTCTTCTCTTCTCTTCTCTTCTCTTCTCTTCTCTTCTCTTCTCTTCTCTTCTCTTCTCTTCTTTTCTTTCTATTCTATTTCTATTTCTATTCTATTCCTTATTGCAATCCATTCTCTCTTCTCTTCCTCTTCCTCATTCTATTCTATTCTTATTCCATTCCATTCTCTATTCTATTTCTGTTTTTATTTCTAATTCTATTCCTTATTCCATTCCATTCTCTATTCTATTTCTATTTGTATGCTGTTCTGTTCTGTCCCATTCTCTCCTTATTCTTATTCTATTCTATTTTATTCCATTTCCTATTTTCTATTTTCTCTATTTTCCCTCTATTCTATATTGGGCTTAATTGTGGTCGTAAGCCAAGGACTACCTGTATAATCTTGATTCTGCAGATGTAGAAGCAGAAGACCTTATTGGATCACATGAGCTGTAAGGTGACTCAAGCTGAATTGGCTGGGTTTTTTTTCACCTCCTCTTTTCAAACGTTGCCTTCTTCTACCTTCTTGCTGTAGTTTACAAGAAACCTACGAGGCCAAAAGGAATGAATTTCTTGGAGAACTTCAGAAGAAAGAAGAGGAAATGAGACAGATGTTTGTCCAGAGGGTGAAAGAGAAGGAAGCAGAGCTGAAAGAGGCTGAAAAAGAGGTGAATTGATTGATTGATTAAATGTATTTGCTTTCTATCTCATTTCGAAGCGACTCTTGAATTGATGAGAGTCTGCAGAGTAGCTGAGATGAAATTGCATCAATCATGACCAAGATTGACTAAATGTTATAGAACTCAGCAACGTTTCTGGTTTTAAATGCATTCTTTCCGTCACAACGGTAGCTTTGATTGAATCAAGCTGCAAATTGCACAATCTCACCTGTGTTGTTTTGTGGAATCTGCCCCACAGCAACATCTGAGATCTGACCTCCAGGAAGTCTATTCTCCACTTAAAATCAGTAGAGTTTTCAATCCTTAGCAATAGCACTTAGACTTATATACCGCTTCGCAGTGTTTTACAGCCCTCTATTGCCCCCAATGATCTGGGTCCTCATTTTACCCACCTCAGAAGGATGGAAGGCTGAGTCAACCTGGAGCCTGGTGAGATTTGAAATGGCAAATTGCAGGCAGCTGGCAAGTCAGCAGAAATACCCTGCAGTACTGCCCTCTAACCACTGCGCCACTGTCGCTCATTATCTTTCTTGCAATCCTTATTTTCCTGCAGACTCTTTTCTATGCAAAGCAAAGAGAGACTATCTGGGAATATATTGGCAGCTGGAGAGAGGTTTCTCAGAATGCCACAAAAATTGTGAGAGGTTTAAGGCAAGTTATGCTACCCTCAGAGAGGCATTTAAATGAAATCAAAGTTCTCTCGAGTTTTCCTATTATCACTTTTGTATTTCTGTCACAGCTACTTTGTTGAGCGAGCTATTCAAATGTCAAATGTGCTCCAACTCACGCTACAGATTTTTGATTGAAGAGATTCTGCCTCTCACATGTAATCCCTTCACAAAGCAAGTGGGTTATGGGATGGCTGAGCCCCATAACTTTCTTCCTTGAGAGTTTTGAGATGGTCTGTATTTAGATCACTTTGTTCCAGGCCTAGTAAGTTTCTGAGGAACCTCATGGTTCCTAGATGAGTTCTAGATATCCCTGATTAGAGCCAAGGATCTTCCCTTGAGAATTGGTATTGACTTGTGTGCCTCGGTACCCTTATTCCAGCTCCACGAGAAATTTGATCGTCTGAAGAAGCTGCACCAGGATGAAAAGAAGAAGCTGGAGGACAAGAAGAAATCCTTGGACGATGAAGTCAACGCCTTTAAGCAGAGGAAGACAGCCGCGGAATTGCTCCAGGCTCAGACTCAGCAAGCAGGAGGTTCACAGACACTGAAAAGGGAAAAAGAGAGAAAAAAGTAAGTGGTCACCTCCGGCCTCTTCCCTCCTCATTTTCTCCATAGTTGAGGTCTTTTGACCATCCTTGGGGTTCCAACATGCGTTAGCTCTTTTTTGAAATCCTCTTTGGGAGCCGGGCTGTTCGGGGCATGGATAGGTAGAGTGATAGGAACTCTTGGGTTGTTCCTCAAACCGGTTTAATAAACATCTGGTGATTTCCCATCTCTTCGTAGCAACGTTCCTTGGGCTTTGCTACTTGAAAGATGGCAGACAGCCTCTGAACCCACCTCAGAAGTCCAAAACATTAGTTCCCATCATAAAAACTGGCCATATCTAACTTATAGAACTGCCTGAGCAGAAAGACACAATATGGCTTCTACTGGGTGGCTGCAGTGAGAAGATGGATGTCAGCCTTTGAAGCCAATGGAGTTAAATCATGTCATTTGGTCCCACTGATGATTCCATCTTATTTACCTCACCTCATGAAGGGAAATCTGTCCTTGAAGCCATGTGCTCTTCACTCTTCTTAGACCAGGGGTCTCCAACCTTGACAACTTTTAAGACTTGTGGACTTCAACTCCCAGAGCTCAATTCTGGGAGTTGAAGTCCACAAGTCTTAAAGTTGCCATTGACTTCTGTTACCTCAATGAGTCACTCCTTTAGGGATACAAGTAGCTTTTTACCTCAGTCAAATAGGAAGAAAATAGCCCTCTCTTGTTTGCATTATTTGAAGAGTTGAAGACATGGCACTCTTCAGTCTGAGATTGAAGTTTTAAGATAGCGTCCACCTTAGCAACTTTAAGATGTTTGGACTTCAACCGCCAGAATTCCCTGGCTAGCAACGCATTAACACAACTTATTGCTATTAATGTTATTAATATTAACGTTGCTAAGGTGGACCAATCTTTTTGACTTCAGAGACTGTCCATCATCTTCCACCATGATTTTTTCCCTCTGTACCTAATGCTGGTTTTCATAAAGCAGTAAGTTATTGAGATTCATAAAGGGACATTTTTTATTCCTCCCCCCCATGAGATATGAGATATGGGAAGTCAGATAAAACCCAATGATCCTCCTAATTTTATCAGGTTGCCAAGTCTTCTCCAGATTGGTCGTTTCCTGGCTCCCTGCAAACATTATTTTCAGCTTATTTTGAAATTTGGCATGTATGTTCCTCTTGGCTTCTAGGTGCTCACTAAGAAAGGATTTTTCAAAATGACCATCAGAGCATTAGTATTTCCTATATTATTATTATTGACACGCTCTGATGCTAAGGAGTTCTACTCCCGCTCCCCACCTGGAAAAAAATCACTTCCAAATACAAAACATAAACAGAGGAGAGGAGTTTCAGTTGCAGTTTGAGTTTCACAGCAGCAAGCAGCTTTAGTACAGAACAGTTGAGCTAAGCCACGCCCAGGCTCTTTGCTGTCTCCTTGCTCACACAGCAAATACTGTTTCAGTTTCCAAATAGCCCTCAACTCTCTCACACACTGACAGGACGCTAGCCAGATGGATACCAATGGATGCTGGTAGGCAGAGGCAGAATTTTCTTTTCCTCCCCAAAAACTAAGCCCAACCACATAGTTTCATAGCGAAGTACGGGTATCGAGCTAGTAGATATATATACATATATATTATTTTATTTCTTTTTCCCTTACGTTTTCATTGCGCTAAATTTGCCTTCCTCTTAGTTGTTATTTGTGTGCTATTTTTCAGTTAATCCCTGCTGTTTGCTGCATGGTGCATGCACGGTGCATGACGGCACCTTGTGTGGGTAAAGAGGCTGTGACTAAACCCAGGAAGGCAAGGCAGTGCGACCCACAAACACACTTTGTGCCAGACCAGACACAATCCTCCTGAATCATCCGACTCCTAGTATTTTTTGGCCATTTCCAACATAGAGACCTCTTTCCAGTTACGCATCCTTCTTTCTAAATGAGGTGAAGGCAGGAAGATGTTTTCCCTTCTCCGTCGGCTGTTTGAACTGCCAACCAAGATTTTTAAAAGTGTTATGTTTTTTAAAAAAGTATTAAAAAAATCTTCCTTCCAAAAATGCATTAAAGTTTTTTCCCCCTTCCGCCATTTTTTTTATTTTTGGTACCTGATGCTGGCTTACATAAGGCTGTAAGTAACCGAGGTTCATAAATAAAAGGATATTTTTTTTCATTCCTGCCCCCCTCCCCCAATTCTGGATAGGAGGGGTGCGGTGGCCTGGAGGTGGAGCTCTCGCCTCACTATCAGGAGGCTGTAAGTTCAATCCTAGGTAGAGGAAGATACTTTCTCTCTCTCTGGGCACGATGAGAATATATCTGCTGAACAAAACTCTGCATTGGTGACAGGAAGGGCATCCGGCCATTAAACATTTGGCTAGCTCCATTCTGTTGCCCAGACTCCACCCCGCAAGGGATTATGGGGTTCCTTGAAAGAAGATGATGATTCTCCTTTTTTGCTCAATTCACATTGTGTAAAAATAAAGGCAGGCCTCAACTTGCCCCATTCCATGAGCGACCAAAGACAAAATGGCGCTGAAACAAATGACTTCCAGCCGGTCCTTGCACTTATGACGGTCGTAGAATTCCCACAATTGGGAGATCAACATTTGGCTGCTTGGCAACCGATAGATATTTATGCTGGTTGCAGCATTCTGCAATAGCCACTTGCAACTTCCCCAGCTGACCTCTGACAAACACAGTTAACGGGGAAGCCAGATTTGCATAACAACCTCCAGATTCACTCCACCACCATGGCAAAACAGGTCATAAAATTGGGCCTGGCTTACTTAACAACCACCTTGCTTAGCGACGGAAATTCTAGTCCCAATTTTAGCCATAAGCCAAGGACTACCTATAGTGTTATTATTGGACTTAATAAGCTGGTGTGATCCAACAATAAATAAACTTTCCACTACTGAAGTAATAATAATAATATCCAACTGTTTAGTAGGAAATCTTACATAAATCACCGGGAAGCTTTTTACAATTGTTGAGGGGTGGGTCTGATATATAATTTTAAACAAGTTTTTTTAAAGGATTCTTCCAGAATAGTTTGTGCCCGGAATGAAAGACAAGCTAAGAACAGAAAGGAGAAAAAAAAAAAAACCAACAGTTTGTCTTCAGGACAACATCAGCAATGGGGAAAAAAAAAAACGGGCCCAAACAATAGACTTGTTTATTCCTGGTCTCCGAAGATTCATAACCCAGGGCTGGAGAGCAACTGGGATAAACATTGTGAGTCCTTGTTAGCTTTTGAATTGCTTTTGGCGGGCTGCCACATCCAACCCTGAAGCATTGTAGTTGTGGGTCCAAAAAAAGGCTCAGATTATAGATGAAAAACGAAGGCAAAGTGGTTCTTCTTTTGCAAGATCCTTCCCAGCCATTCCTGAATCGTTCCAGTTTTGATTTGGCCTGGGAAATGTTGCATGGCGCATGCGTTTTTCCTGCATCCCTCTAAACTGCCAGCTGCAATCTGCTAGACCACAAAAATATATATATATATATATATATGTGTAAGGTTTTTTAAGCTGATAATTTTTTTAAATAATAAATAAGGGAGACTAGTATAGATCTATTCGAGCTAGTTAGCTCTCTTCAGCTAGCCTACCCTTACTGGGATTCGAACCAGGGAAGTATTACATGTGAGGCAGTTGTAATTGCCTCTACACCCACTGGCTCTCTCCTTATCAGCTCAGGCAGGGGAATAAGTATATACTTTGTATTACAACACCCTGTTAAGCCCCAATTAAGGGAGAAGCATACTGCTTTCTTTTCTGTCTTTCGGCTCATCACCAGAGACCATACTGGCAGAAAGCTATTTGTTTCGTTGCCTTTAGTTTACATGTGTGTAAGGTTTTTTAAGCTGATAATTTTTTTAAATAATAAATAAGGGAGACTAGTATAGATCTATTTCGAGCTAGTTAGCTCTCTTCAGCTAGCCATACCCTTACTGGGATTCGAACCAGGGAAGTATTACATGTGAGGCAGTTGTAATTGCCTCTACACCACTGGCTCTCTCCTTATCAGCTCAGGCAGGGGAATAAGTATATACTTTGTATTACAACACCCTGTTAAGCCCCAATTAAGGGAGAAAGCATACTGCTTTCTTTTCTGTCTTTCGGCTCATCACCAGAGACCATACTGGCAGAAAGCTATTTGTTTCGTTGCCTTTTGTTTACATGTGTGTAAGGTTTTTAAGCTGATAATTTTTAAATAATAAATAAGGGAGACTAGTATAGATCCATTTCGAGCTAGTTAGCTCTCTTCAGCTAGCCATACCCTTACTGGGATTCGAACCAGGGAAGTATTACATGTGAGGCAGTTGTAATTGCCTCTACACCACTGGCTCTCTCCTTATCAGCTTAAATTATCAGCTTAAAAAACCTTACACACATGTAAACTAAAGGCAACGAAACAAATAGCTTTCTGCCAGTATGGTCTCTGGTGATGAGCCGAAAGACAGAAAAGAAAGCAGTATGCTTTCTCCCTTAACAGGGTGTGTAATCCAAAGATATACTTATTCCCCTGCCTGAGCTGATAAGGAGAGAGCCAGTGGTGTAGAGGCAATTACAACTGCCTCACATGTAATACTTCCCTGGTTCGAATCCCAGTAAGGGTATGGCTAGCTGAAGAGAGCTAACTAGCTCGAAATAGATCTATACTAGTCTCCCTTATTTATTATTTAAAAAAATTATCAGCTTAAAAAACCTTACACACATGTAAACTAAAGGCAACGAAACAAATAGCTTTCTGCCAGTATGGTCTCTGGTGATGAGCCGAAAGACAGAAAAGAAAGCAGTATGCTTTCTCCCTTAATGGGGCTTAACAGGGTGTTGTAATACAAGTATATATATATATATATATATATATATATATATATATATATATATGTGGCAAATATAATGCTGCAGAATCCAAGCATGTTTAAACAACATTTTTAAAAAACTAACACATTTTTTTCTCCTTTCTTCTTATAATTTAGACACCAGGGATGGGCAAGTACCATAGATTGTGGCGATGCCAGTATTATGTTGACGCTGGTCTGTGTTTCTTTGCCAATATTACAAGTTGGAAGCATCCCCTTTTTAAAATTGCTAGGTGGTTTATAAGCTTAAGGGCTGAAGAAGTTTAAAAGACAGATAAATATTGCTTCTAATTCATTGTGGTCATTTTTTCCCCTCCATTAAGAGTGTTATTAAGGCTTAAAGTTGGTTTTTTTAATCAACTGTTTATATTTTGCTCCAGGATAGGAAGATCACAGTTGATAAATGCTGTATGTTTTATTTTCAATCAAACAGCATCTGCCATAAAACACACACCTTTGAATGTAATGTATAACCAATAGTCTTTGTGTCTCGTAAAGTATCTCTCGGTGTGACACTGAATTCAAAATTATGTTGCCCATCTCTGGTTCAAACCTTCTTTAGCTTAAATTAATGGAGAGAAACATTAATCCTTTTTTGGTGGTTGCTGCTGTTCGTTTTCAGTGCAAGCTTCCTAGGAGGGAAAAATCCCCATTTTGAATTAATATGCATTTCATCCCTGTACTTTTTCTTTCTAATGCATTTTCTTCTTCTGTTCTGTGTTTTTTGTTTGGTTGTCTGGTTTCGTTCTGTTTTCCTGAATTGCAAAAAGAAGCTGTATTCTCTTGACTGTTTTGGCAAAAAGATTTTGGCAATTCTTTCTTGGATCTGATGATCTAAGCAGCTTCAAATACCGTTCTGTTTTTATCCTGTTGATTTATCCTGTCAGGACCGATGTCCCCCAAAATATTTAGCATCAGCATTTCCTTAAGCCACATAGCCTGTGCATGTGTGGGTGTGTTTGTGCACGAGCTGGATGCCTGGTTAAGAGCTGAGTTTTTTTTCTCTGAGAGAGAGACACAGACAGGGGGGGAGGGAGAGAGAGACAGAGAGAAAGAGAGGGAGGGAGCAAAGAAGAGAGAGAGAGAGAGAGAGACACAGAGAGAGAGAGAGAAAGAGAGGGAGGGAGGGAGGGAAGGAGGGAGAGAGAGCTTAAAAGAGAAAGTTCTGCATCATTACTAGCAAGGAACCAGATATTGCCTCTGCAAATATATATGAGGGAAAATCACTTCCCTCTTAAATCTCTTCCTGTTTTTGGGATTTAGTATCCTGTTCTCGCATTTGTTCCCGAGTCCACATCTTCCATAATTGTAAAATATTTCCTACTTGGTGATCCCAGCTATATAGGTGATGGACAGACCATCCATGGCCAACTATTGTCCCATTCTCCAGTACACAGGTTTCCAAATATGGCAACTTCTAAGACTTAAGGACTTCAACTCCCAGAATTCCCCAGACAGCAGGAAGTCCAGAAGCCTGTCCAGCTGGGGAATTCTGGGAGTTGAAGTGCCCAAGTCTTACAGTTGTCAAGTTGGGAGACCCTTGGCTCTACATAAAACGTCCCCTTATCTTCGGTACAGAACTAGCCATTCCTGAGCCAAACAACCAGCTTGATGAATAGTTAGGGTATCTTTCTCAGCCCCGTCACCAAAATGGCCGTTCATGTTTTCAACATCCTTGGAAACCTTTCAAATCTGAAAAGTTTGGTTTTCTTGGAAATAAACTCATTGTACTTAAATCATTTTGAATCAACGCGATCCCCTCACTTGTTCTCCCACGTTATTTCCATTTTGGGGGCTTTGTCCTTATTTTCGATGGGAAGCTTTTTTTAAAAAAAGAAAAGAAAAATAAACATGGAAACGATTCTGGTTAATGCTTTGTTTTTATTCTTTTTTGCTTTCTTCTGTTGTTCTTACCCTTCTTTTACAGTAATCCCTGGCTATGTACTGAGTAGTTTCCCCCTTGAATATACTGAGCTGGGATGTCGACCTTCACTTATTTATTGCTCTTCCTGTTCATCTCATGGGCCTTCCAGAATGCCATTTTATACTCTGACGCAAACAGTTTACATTATCTGTATTTGCTGTTTCGGCTGCATCGTGGGGCGCGCCTGATGTCAAAGACCAATATTACAGCTTTTCTTGCACACTGTGGTTGGTGTAGGATGCCCACACTAGGCTGCCTTGTAAACAAGCCCATCAGGTTTACTTGTCAGCAAAAGTCCTTGCTAGCAAATTGAAGGTTGATATTATATTTTCAGATGACCACCTGCAAGGAATGGGGTGATGAATATGCGGTGCTATTAACGTAAGCCTGTCATTAAAATCTAGTTGAGTGGCGACTGAAGGGGAAACACAAAGTGTGTTTGCGGTATCTGGGTACACACCCCCTTTGAATACTCTTTATTGTTAAAAGTTGTGTTGTTTCCCGCTGCTGCCTTTATTCATTTATTTGTAAGTGGGAGCAGGAATCATATGAATAAAGCCATTTAATGAACCACTGGGGTTTAATAAACAGTTTTTAATTAGATGATGGGCATTGTGGCTCAACGGTTAAGACACTGAGCTTGTCAGCTGAAGAACTGTCAGCCCAGGTTTGAGACCCCGGTGCCACGCGATGGGGTGACTTCCTGTCTTCATCTCAGCTCCTGCCATCCTAGCAGTTCGAAAGCATGCAAACGCGAGTAGATAAATAGGTACCACTTTGGTGGGAAATTAGCAGCATTCTGTAATGTCATGCTGGCCACATGACTGCAGAAATGTCTTCAGACAATGCTGGCTCAATAGCCTTGTAAGGGAGAGGAGCACCCTACAGTTGGCAAAGACTAGCGGAGTATAATCCACAGAGGACTCCATACAACTCTTAGCTTAGAGCTCTTCTGTTGCCCCAAACATGGAAACAAGGAGGAAATGAAACCAAGGATATTTAAGATCCAATTCTGGATTTCTATGTTAACGTGGGTTCCTGAAAAATAAAATTGTTCTTGTTCTTGAACTTTTTCCAGCAGCGAGTTAAAGAGGAGTTGCCTGTAGCTTCTTCGCCGTTGGGAAGAAAGCCATGCTAAATATATTACAGATTGTGATTTTGTTTCAGGAGATGACCAATTTAAGAACAGAGAAAATAGCCAAGGCTTGCTGACTCTGCTACTCACACCACAGGGTAAAAATAACATAGAAGAATCCTATATATTGTAGGGTTCTTGGTGCTCTTTGAACTTGGTGGGTTTTTTAAAAAGATGTTTCATTACCCAACATCATCTGATGATGTTACCTAGTTGGGTCATGAAACGCCAAGCTCAGAGAGCACCAAGAACTCCCTCATTTCAACCCTGAGCTCCAAATATCCTGTTCTATTGATATCCCATATACTGATCCAACTTTCTCCAGGTTGAATGTTGACAGTCGATAATTTTTCTGAGAGCCCAAACGTCTTGCAAGTTAATGGCGGCTCAGTTTGAGCTGTGCCCATACCCTCTGGGTTGTTGTTGTTGTTTTATTTACAAAAATAATCCTTTAGCCTACTCCAGCTTGCTTCCCTGTTAATGTGAAGGATTTAAGTCCCCATCATTCCAGTCATCAGGGCTTCCCCCCCCCCCCCGAGGATGTGGAGTATGGGTTTTGAAGTTTAGAATGACTGAAAGATACCGGCTTAAAGATGGACGGTTTCGAAAATCAGTTAACTGAAGCTCTGTGTGATTTCCTACCTTGCTTAACCTTCTGTAAGCACTGCAGGGAGCTTATCCTACCTGTAGTATATTCATACAGTTTAAATGGCGGGGAGGGGGGACTGGGCCTTCTAAGTTTTTGTTCCCTTTCCAAAAAAACACATAATGCAAGGAAGAGATATTTTAGAGTGGAGGGAAAAAAAACCAAGCAGAATTTGAATCCTTTCCCCACAAAACTAGGGTAAAGTTTCCAACATTAAGGGGCAAAATATTCCCAAGTTTCAAACCTTGGGTAAAGAGAGCTCATTCCGTGAGTTCACTCCGTGAGTCTTGCTCTATAATTCTGCCTCGCTTTTCTTCTGAATGTTTGCATTGATTTGAAACATATACATGTTTGTATTGTGCCTTTCTGAGTTTTCTTCCACCACCCCGCAAAGACTTCTGCAGACTTGCCTTCTAAAATGCACACTGTACCAGGTGGTCCTCCTTTAGCGGCTGCCTCATTTTAGCAACGACAAACAGTGACGGGGAACATACCTTTGCAACCCGTCCTCGCGTTTACGACTTTCACAGCTATGCAAAGCAAAGGAAATTTGATCATAAGCACTGCCACGCTTTCACTTAGCCCCAGCTTCATTGAACGACCGAATCGCCGGTCCCTATTTTGGTCGCTAAACGAGGACCACCTGATATTGAATATGGGCGTCCTCTTTTGACAGTGTTTCGCTGCTTGAGTTCCTAACAGAGCAGCGAAAACACAAATTTACTGGCTTGGTTGTTGTTGTTTTTTTCCCCCCTTTCCATTTGATTGTGTTCCTCAGTTGTTCACGATCTGCTTTGCTTTTGACTGCCTCTTTTTATCACTCTGCCGTTGAACTGACCTTCCTTTCTTTCTCTGTTTTTCCCTCTCTTTCCCTCTGTAGCTTTTTCTAACCTGTCTCCACCTGCTGCATTTCTCTGAGAAGACAACTACTTGAACGAACATAGGGATATACCCATCCTGCTTGGGAAGGGAGGGGCAGACCAGAATTAAAAAAAAGAAATTTAGTTGGGGGGAAAAAAAAAAAGAGATTTGGGTTTGTTTTCCCTCCCACTCCTATTTTTCCATGTGTGTGTGGGGGGGGAGGGGGGGTCTTTGGGATTTTATTTTCTTTCTTTTTTTAAGCTGAGGGATTTTGTGCTTTGCAAAACAAGATGGAAAAATAAAGGGGAAAAGGCAAGACATTTTTCTACAGCCCCCGACTCCAAATATTGCAGTCCAATGAATGAGGTGGCTACTTCACACCGAGACAGGACTTATTGTGGTTTATGGTTATTGTTGTTATTCCCTTCCTAGTTTTGCCTCCATGTCACAATCGTGGGTTTGTTTGGTTTTTTTTCGAGTAGAGGGAGAAGAAGAAAAAAATGTCCGATTCCTTCATGAGTTGTTGGTGTGGATAAAAATTATGCAACGTACAACACATAGAAAAACACAAAAAAAACTCATGACTTTGCTACCTCTGAGGAATATTTACTTTGAACGCTAAGTAAAAGGACAGCTGTGGAAATTCAAGGGGGGAAATTGTATTTTTCATTGGGAGGGGGGAAGCCTTGGATAACCTGCCATTTCAGTTTTAAAAAAGTAACAAATGTTTCCTAATTTAAATAAATAAATAAATGCATTCACTAAATTTGTTTCCATTCAGCATATATGCATTGAGATGGAAAGTTCATGGTTTAAAATCTCTCCCGTAGAAATGATTTGTGTCTGCTGCCTTTGCAGGAATTCTTAAAATGCACAAAGAGCCTTAAGCGTTTGAGGGAGAGAGAGAGATGTATTGTATAAAGATCTAAGTAGTATTATCGTGGTAGAATTAATCCCCCTAAGTTCTAAGTAACTCCTTTAAAACCTTTTCGAAGGAAGAAAAAACAGAGGCTCCTCTATGAAGGTGGTGAGGGGAAATAAATTGTAAATGCATCTTCTTGTTTTTCAAAACTTATCGTTGCAAGTCCTGTGTAACTGCCCTTTAAAAAAAAGTACCTTAACTAAGAACTTTTGGGATTGTGTTTGGAACCATTCACTGCATGGCCTGGTTCCCACGTATTCGTTGTTTCTTTTTTTTAATCCCTGTCTTCTTTTTTTTAAAGACTTTTTGTTACGAACAGTTGTGATCGAACAGCTGCACTCGGTATATATATATATATATATATATATATATATATATATATATATATATATATATATATTTACATGATCCACGTGAGTGAACCAGCACTGTTGAACTTAATACCTTTCTAATGTTGTCGATTTTCAATAAAAACTTAACCCTCCCGAAAAAAAGTGGTTCCTGATCATTATTTCCTTCCGGGGATATATTTAGAACAACAAAATCACATTGATGTCAACTTTGCGGTTGGCGAGCCCCAGGTGAAGTCATATGGATTTGGAAGAGCTGATCTTTCAGGTGTCAACTCATATTTCTATGGTCTTTTTAGAGTTGCCAACAGAAATGGAGTGGGGGATGGGGTTTTGAAAGAGCAGTGCGGCAGCTTGGAAATCGAAAGTGCATTCCATACACAGTTTTTCAGAGATAGTAACTAGGTGACTGAGGTTTTCTGCCGCACAAAATTCTAACTGGAGAGCATGAATGATGACTCTTGGCTATGGATGTGTCCCATTGGAGAATATGAATTATGATACACCCAGGGGATGGTGGGGAAATCAGGGTCAAGTGTGAAAATGAATGATGTGCCTCAGAGTCGGCTACACCCAGGCAGTGCTGGACAGTTTAATTCCCAATAAATCCTTTTTGAGTTTTGGAAGTTTGGTTTGAGACTTATGATTTAAATGGGGGTAACTGCTAGAATCCTGACAGCAGGTATCTAATGCTCCCCCAATTCCTTAAAATATGGAGGAGCCACTTTTAAAAACGACTTCGTTCCAAACAATGAAGACTTGGGACTCTCCAGAAATCTTCTACAAGGTGTTCAATCATCAGGAGGGAATCAAGATCCATTCTCAGATCCTTCAGAAATGCCTGATAATGTGTCTCACCATCAGCAGGAGAGCAAAATCCATTCTTGGATCCTCCAGAGATCATCTTCAGATTTGTTGATTACGTTTGCTGAGGACTATTGGGTTTATATAACCTTGACAAAAATATTAAGAGTTTAGAAGGGGCCTCCAAGGTCTTCTAGTCCAATCCCCTGCTCAAGCAACAGCTCCTACACCGTGCCATGCTCTTGTTAGAGTCGGACTCTGAGGGAGAGGAGGAACAGCCGATGGGGAATGGAGGTGTCGCTCCGGAGGTTGTGGAGGAGGCTGGGGAAGGGCTGAGGCCAGCTGGGCAGTCAGAGGAAGAACCAGGCCCATCCCCTCTTCATTCTAAGACACGCAGGGAGGAGTGGAGAAGGGAATAACTTGGCTTGCGAGAGAGGAAGCAGCCATGATCCCCCTCATGGGCTGCACCTGGGGAGAATAGTATACAAGACCGTTAAAACACAGCATTGTCAGAAGTAAAGCGTGTTTTATTTTGGGCTGAAGTTATCTTGGTTAGCGTCCTTCCAACAGACTGTGCCTTGTTATCTCCTTGAATTTTGTAATTACTTATCCTGGTCCATTGTGGAAATTCCTCCATTGTAGTTTGTTTTAGTTTTTTTATTTCACCTCTATCTGCTCATTAAGTTCAGACTGTATTGCGTTCTTTTGAAGACTATTTTTGAATAAATTTAATCTCCAACTGAGAATTATTGAACAGTGAGGCCAAGATGGAGGCATTAAAGGACATTTATTTACGTTCTGGATTTTATTAAGTTTGTGTTACGCTCCGGGTCATCACACAACGTTTCAGACAAAACAGTTGTCCGGTTTCTTAAAAACCTGCTTGTGGGCACACTCACAACTCCTGTTGCAATTTTTGGAAGGCATTGACTCGCAGGCTGTTTTGCTCAAAGCAAAATATTGAAAAATAAGACGGCCCTAAGGGGGATATTCCACATAGAATAAAACAAATAGAAAACTAGACTTCGTTTTAACCAATGCCCTCCAAAACAAAAAAGTTTCTAATAAAAATTCTATGACCTGTGGAGAATTCAAAACCTTTCTTGCCACCGTTACTAAGTTCATCACCCTGTTGTTAAGTGAATCCATTAATTTTGCTGGTCAGAGGTTTGCAAAAAAAGAGATCAAAATGACCCCCCCAAAAAAGATACTGTAACTATTAGGAGCCAAGTACCTAAATTCTGATCCTGTGACCACGGGGATACTGAAACGGTCATTCAGTGTGAAAAATGGTCAGTGTAAGGGGCTTTTCTTCAGTGCCGTTGTAACCGATCAGTAAATGAACCATTGTAAGTTACCTGAGCCTGTCCACCAAGCCTTTAATTCAGAGGTCTCCAAACTTGGCAGCTTTTAAGATTTGTGGACTTCAAACTCCCAGAATTCCTGAGCTAACATAATAAGTCTTAAAGTTGCCAAGTTTGAAGACCACTGGAATAAAGATAGATAGAAGAGAGAGAGAGAGGATAGAATAAAGAGAGGTAGAATAGATATATAATAGATAGATAGATAGATAGATAGATAGATAGATAGATAGATAGATAGATAGATAGATAGATAGATAGAATAGAGCAAGGGTCTTCAAACTTGGCAGCTTTAAGACTTGTGGACTTCAAACTCCCAGAATTCCTGAGCTAACCTGACTGGCGGAGGAATTCTGGGAGTTGAAGCCCACAAGTCTTAAAAGTTGCCAAATTTGAAGACTACTGGAATAGATATAGATAGAAAAGAGAGAGGGGGGAGGGGAGAGAGAGGATAGAATAAAGGGGTAGGGTAGATAGATAGATAGATAGATAGATAGATAGATAGATAGATAGATAGATAGATAGATAGATAGATAGATAGATAGATAGATAGATAGATAGATAGATAGATAGATAGATAGATAGATAGATAGATAGATAGATAGATAGATAGATAGATAGATAGACAGACAGACAGACAGACAGACAGACAGAATAGAGCAAGGGTCTTCAAACTTGGCAGCTTTAAGACTTGTGGACTTCAAACTCCCAGAATTCCTGAGCTAACATGACTGAAGGAGGAATTCTGGGAGTTGAAGCCCACAAGTCTTAAAAGTTGCCAAATTTGAAGACTACTGGAATAGATATAGATAGAAAAGAGAGGGGGGGGGGAGAGAGAGGATAGAATAAAGGGGTAGGGTAGATAGATAGATAGATAGATAGATAGATAGATAGATAGATAGATAGATAGATAGATAGATAGATAGATAGATAGATAGATAGATAGATAGATAGACAGACAGACAGACAGACAGACAGACAGACAGACAGATAGAAAGAATGGAGCAAGGGTCTTCAAACTTGGCAGCTTTAAGACTTGTGGACTTCAAACTCCCAGAATTCCTGAGCTAACATGACTGAAGGAGGAATTCTGGGAGTTGAAGTCCACAAGTCTTAAAGCTGTCGAGTTTGAAGGCCCCTTCATTCCTGAAGAAGAAAATGAAAAATAGCCTGAGCTTAAGGTGCATTTTTTCCAAGAGGTGACTGGGACTTTATTTTTTATTTTTTGAAGACGTTTCGCTTCTCCTCCGAGAAGCTTCCTCAAAGGAAAAAAAAAAAAAACCCAAAGAAAATCCAGTCGCCTCTTGAGGGGAAACAAACAAACCAACCACGCTTTGGGATTTCTTGTGGGGGAGAGGGGGATCCTCCCGGCCGCCGGGTGGCGCTGTTTACAAAGCCCAAGAAACGGCGCTCGGGCGGCCTCCTCGGAAGTTCTCGGAGGGTTCCATCCACCCCACGTGACCCGCGTGTAACAAGGAACGGCGGAGCCAGCGAGAGAAGAAGGAAAAAAAAAGGTTACATTGTAGCCGTCTTTTCGGTCGCGCGCAGGCGCAGAAGGGGGGGGGGCTCCCGAAGAAGCGCGGCCTCCTGCACGTGTGAACACACGGAGGGACCCGTGTCGGGTCGAATCGGCCCACGGCAGCGGCGGCAGCGTCCTCGTCCCCTTCTTCTCCCCGAGCCGGGACGCATCGGCTTGGGAGGGAGGGGGGAAGAAACCCCTAACCTCGCGGTCTGGCCTCCATGGCCGGCGGAGGCTGGACGCTGCCCGGCGGGGATTTTCTCTCCCCGCAGCCGCCGGCTTCCCAGCAGCAACAGCCGCCGCCGCCGCCGCCTCCTCCTCCCCCGGATGCCGCCTCCACCGAGGCGAGGAAGCCGGCCTTGGAGCCATGGCGGGAGGCTCAGGAGAGCGACCGGCATTGGGCTCTCCGCCGGCAGTTCCTGCTCCGCAACCTGCCGGGCTACCCGGGCTCCGACGCTTTCCAGCAGCTGCTGGCGCTGTCGCATGTCTGGAGCAACCACGTCTTCCTGGGCTGCAGGTGAGAGCAGCGACCTCCTCCTCCTCCTCCTCCTAATAGCCCTTAGACTTATAGGCCGCTTCACAGTGCTTGACAGCCCTTCGCGAAGCGGTTTACAGAGCCAGCCTGTTGCCTCCAACAATCGGGGTCCTCGTTTTACCCACCTTGGAAGGCTGAATCAAGCTTGAGCCGGTCAGGATCGAACTCCTGGCAGTGGGCAGAGCAACAGCAATAGCCCTTAGACTTATATACTGCTTCACAGTGCTTCAGCCCTTCTCTAAGTGGTTTACAGAGTCAGCCTCTTGCCCCTCCAACAATCTCGATCTTCATTTTACCCAGCTCGGAAGGATGGAAGGCTGAGTCAACCTCAAGTTGGGATGGATGGATGGATAGGGAAGGGAAGGGAAGGAAGGAAGGAAGGAAAATAACTATAGCGCTTAGACTTATATACCGCTTCACAGTAGTTTACAGGCCTCTCTAAACAGTTTACAGTTTCTTGCCTCCAATCATCTGGGTCCTCATTTTACTGACCTCAGAAGGATGGAAGGCTGAGCCAACCTAGAGCCAGTCAGGATTGAACTGCTGGCAGTGGGCAAAGTTATCCTGCATTACTGCATTCTAACAGGAAGGAAGGAAGGAAGGGCAATAGCACTTAGACTTATATACTGCTTCAGCCCTTCTCGAAGTGGTTTACAGAGTCAGCCTATTGCCCCCAACAATCTGGGTCCTCATTATACCTACCTTGGAAGGACGGAATTCTGAGTCAATCTTGAACCGGTGAGAATCGAATTCCTAGCAGTGGGCAGAATTCGCAACACAATAGCACTTAGACTTATATGCTGCTTCACAGTGTTTGGCAGCCCACTCTAAGTGGTTTACAGAGTCAGCCTATTGCTCCCAACAATCTGGGTCCTCATTTTACCTACCTTGGAAAGATGGAAGGCTGAGTCAACCTTAAGCCGGTCGTGATTGAACTGCTGGCAGTGGGCAGAGTTAGTCTGCATGCTGCATTCTAAACACTGGGATCCTAATCCCACTTGTGCAGGAAACAATTTGGACACAAACATAAGCCTCAAAAACTCTGCCTGGAAAAAGCAGCTGGGTGAAACAGAAGGGTCAGGCTGGGAAAGTCTCTTTTATAAGACCATTTCTGTCTGATGGCAAAAAAGAGAGAAAGAGAGAGAAGAACAAGAGAAAGAGAGACAGAGAGAGGACAGCACCAATAAAAGAATATTTGCAGCTCAAAAGTTGAACTTCGCTGAGATGGTTTTCTTGCAGATGTTTCATTGATCCAAACTTGGGAGTTATAGAGGAGACAGTCTCGGGAGTGAAAAGGTGGCAGGATTGGATCCTCTTCAATCTCTTGATTTCCAATTCAGATAATCACAGGGTCTTTCTCCCTTAGTCGCCTTCACATCTGCATCCTTAGGGTATCTTGTCAGCTGTGATGAAAGGCAGAATATTGGAGGGGAGAGAAATCTGGGCATCTCTCTTAAGCCACAGAATATTTCAGACAGACAGCATTTTTGACCCTGTAATTTTCCTCCATTGGCTCGTTGTGAGTTGTTGCCTGATGCCTTTTCTATGTCTACGAGTTTACAGGGTTGTGTGAATTCGCACCAGATGTTAACCCAAGAGAGAAATTAACTTTGTGGCTTTAGCTTCTTAGGAGGGGAATTAGATTATATTCCCGATCCTACGTATAAGTTAACCTAATTTATTATGATGGGTCAGGCTGGTTGGATTTTTTAAAAAAAGACTTTTCTTAAGGTTAACAGGTTTATCCACAGATTGATAAAACATCAGTTCCCAGATTTCTTTCCATTAGTGGCTGTGCTTTCTACAGATATGTCTTTCAGACCACCAAAAAAAATCACATTTTGGGGTAAATTAGATCCAGGCTGCATTTGTAGACACTTTCTTATTCCACACCCCTTTTCAAAGACATTTGAGAGCCAAAATTTGCTAGAAATCCAGGCCCTAAGGAGTGAGTGGGTCTCCAGCCTTTTGAAATACTCATCATAAATTTTATTTATAATCATTGAGAAGTCAAGTGTAGTGCAGACAAACACAACAAATACAGCATTAACTCAAGGAGCTTCATTCTTTTATTTTAAAAATCGATCCAAAAAAACCAAAACTCAGAAATGTCTCTGCTATCCCGAAGACATAAATAGGCTGGTATTAAATTTAACAGTCATGGAAAAAAGATTGCAGCTATATTGTTGATTGATAACAGTCAACAATATAGCTGAAATCTTTTCCCATATATTCCATATATTTGGCAAAAGGACTGGACCAAAGTGCCAGAGCAGCCCAGGCTGGAGAAAATTGGTGGTTTCCTTTGGCTGTATTTCAAACAGGCTCCTTGTCAACTCATAAAATATTTCTATGGTCGTTTTAGGGTTGCCAACAGAAAGGGAGGAGGGCAAGGGGTTTAAAAGAGCAGTGTGGCAGCTTGGAAATCGAAAGTGCATTCCATAAATGTTTTCAAAAATAGTAACTAGGTGACTGAAGTTTCTGCCATGGTGGTGATTGGTGATTCTTGGCTATGGATGTGTCCCATTGGAGAATATGAATTACGATACACCCAGTGGGTGGGAGGGAAACCAGGGTCAAGGGTGACAATGAATGATGTGTCTCAGAGTCTGCTACACCCAGGCAGTGCCGGACATGTTAACTCCCAATAAATCCTTTTTTAAGTTTTGGAAGTTTGGCTAGAGACTCATGATTTAATTGGGGGTAACTGCCGGAATCCTAACATTCCTCTTTCATCTTAAACATTCTACGAGGCTTTTTCCTCTGAAAATCATAATTTATTTCAATGGTTACTCCCCTAAATAATTTGCTATTCAAATTGCAAAGAGGTTCACAGTTGAACCGTTCCTGAAAGATTTGGAAGGATCTTTTCAGATCAAAAGTCTCCCCTTAAATGAGCTACCAGTTGACCCTTCCTTTGCTTAAACGCAGGTATGGCTCACAAATTATGGAGAAAATCCTGCAGATGGCAGAAGGCATCAATATGGGTGAGATGCCATCCTTTGAGCTGGTGCCGGGCACGAAGGCAGCCAAAAGACCACGATCCCCACGCGATGATTCGCCCCAAAGTGAGTATCCTTTATTTCTTTTTAAATGTAGTTCCCTCTCTCTTAATTGTTGGAATTGTTGGAGTTGGAAGGGACCTGTTCTGATCCAAACACTTTTTCAATAAAACAAACACGAACCAAAGGGAACAGAAACCTTTTAATGATTCTTACGAATCCCTGGTTAAAAGGCTGCTACAAACTAATTAACTTTGATAAGCAGAAGCCTCCCCAAAACTCTGTGAGGCTGCCAAGAAAAACAGATAAGGTTACCTAGAGATATTTTACAACACAAGAGTCTTCAAATACCAACATACTGCAACGTCCACGAGGCTTGAGTTTCAAAACGTCTTTGCTTCCTGCAAAGAACGTCCGATTCACAGCTGGCTTTTATCTCTTTAAAGGAGGGCCATTACCTTGCAGTCTTACTCCCGAGTCGCCTGTGCTGCTGCAGCTGCTCTTTCCTGCAAGCAGCCCTGCGCACATGCACACTTGGCACAGACTCCTCAGGAACTTCCTCCTCGCTGCTGCCAGCCCCCACAATCTCTGAAGGCAGCAGTCCACTCCCTAATGGTCCTGGCCCCTCATCTGAGTCCTCGCTCTCCTCAGCTGTTCTCACCTGCTGCCGGCTAACCACAACAGGACCTTGGAAATCTTCTAGTCGTAGGAGTTGTGGTGGCACAACTGCATAGGTAATTCAGCTTGTCATGGTTAACAGTAGTATGTACCAAAACCCCCAACAAGTGTAGAAGAGGAGGCAGAGGCTGGGGGTGGAGTCAAAAGAGGACTTAGCCTAGAATCTTTACATATCCACAAATGCTTCAAGTCCAATCCTCCCCAAATTCTGTTAACTCTTATCCTTATCTAGCACCACTTTAATGCTGACTTTTCATCAACTAGATTCTTATGTATAGGCCTCAGCAATAAATCTTTTGAACTAAAAACCTATAGTGAGGAGACGATGAATTCTAATCCCACCTTAGGCACAAAATCCATCTGAATGAATGAGTGTTTTTCCGGTGGGATTGGTCTTATCAGGGCAATCTGGTCTACTCAATTATGGGATGGAGCATAGTGCTTTCGCCTTCAGCCCCAATCCAGGAGCCTTCGCGGGCAGTTGCTTCTTCGAGAAACTATTTTATGCTAAATTTAAATTTAACACAGTATGCTCCGTTTCGTATGTGGATCTCACCGGAAAAATACTTAATCTTCCCCCTGGTACAGCTGACAAAGCAAGTCATGACCATGTCATAACCCATGGCCTAGAGGTTAATACATCTGCCTAATATATAAGACCTGGGGTTCGAATCCCAGAAGGGTATGGGTTAGCCGATGAGAACTAAAAAGTTTGAAATATTATACTCATCTCCCTTTTATTTCTTTGTCGGTAAGTTTAAATTTAAGACATCTGAATGAGTATTAGAGAGAGGCGGGTACCCTTGTAAGTTCATCATAAAAACATGGGACCTCAAGTCCTGAATATCTCCTTTTCCTTTTGACTTGCCACTTTGCACGAATCTTAATCTTGAAGCTCTCTAAATCAGTTTTGCCACCATCGCTGAAAATAACTTCCTGTGAATTTCTGTTCCCTAGGCTGCAAGAATCCAAGAAAGCAAGCTCCCAAATTCCGCGTCCGGCCGCGCTTTGAGCCAATCCACTTCGTTGCCAGCAACACTCAACCGCAGGCAAAAGAGGAGTCTTCAGAAAACCAAGTCCAAGACGCTTCGGAGAACATCACGGCCCAGCAGATCCAAACTTATGCTGATCGGGTGTTTAGCAGCTTCAGCACCCAAGATGGGGACCTCCAGTTCTCAAGTTCAGTAGGCCTTGGCTATGGAAGCAGCCAGGTCAAACCGCCCAATGCTAAATTGGCTCCCGTAAGTACAGAGACTTCTACTCCTGGGAGTACGACGACTTCGGCGGACTCTGCTGTTCTACAATCCGCTTCCGAAACGTTCCCCAAATCAGTGGTAACAGCCAAGCAGTGTTTTATTAAGAAGCTTGTAACGGCAGTTCGCAACAATCTCTCCAACCCCAATTGTAGCGGCGGGCCGGACAAAATTAACTACACGTATCTCTTGACGCGGTCAATTCAGGCTTGTAAGACCAACCCGGAGTATATTTATTCTCCCCTGAAGGACATTTCTCCCGCCGATCTTCCCAAAAAGAAGAAGATCCTCAAAGAAGGTTTTGCCTGCGAGGTGAGGTGCCAGAACGTCTACCTGACCACGGGCTACGCGGGCAGCAAAAACGGTTCAAGAGACCGGGCCACCGAGCTGGCAGTGATACTGCTGCAGAAGCCTGTCGAAGTCAAAGTGGTTCAGCGGAAATTCAAGAATGCCACGCGGGAAGATTTAGTGGTGTGTGAAAGCGGGACGTCTCCTCTCGAATTCCCACCAGCGCTCAAACCACTGGATGAGGCAACCCCCCCTGCAAAGGATGGTGTAACGGGACAGCCAGGTTCGGATCCACAACAAGGGCCCAGCTCAGTCAAACATTGGACTAACTTTGTCCTCACTGAAAACGCCAGCGACGCCATTGGCATTTTGAACAATTCTGCCTCCTTTAACAAAATGACCGTGGAATACAAATACGTGTTGATGCCCAACCGTCTCTGGCGTTGCGGCGTCTATTTGCAAGGTCACTTCTTAGCAGAAGGCTGCGGCACCAAGAAAACCAGCAAGCACGCCGCAGCGGATGAAGCCGTGAAAATTTTGCAGAAGACGCAGTCCAATGTCAGCGCCACCAAAGCCGTGCAGGTTCAGAAAGTCAGCGGGGCTGCCCGCGCCCCGGCGAAGAAGAAGAGCCTGAAGGACCTGGTGGTGTACGAAAACTCCATGAATCCGGTCTGCACTCTGAACGACACCGCTCAGTTCAACAAGATGACGGTGGAATACGTCTTTGAAAGGATGACTGGCATGCGATGGAAGTGCAAGGTGATGCTGGAGAACGAACTGATCGCCGAAGCCGTCGGCGTCAAGAAGACCGTCAAGCACGTGGCTGCCGAGGAGGCCGTGAAAGTCCTCAAGAAAACCCAGCCGACCGTGGTCAACAATTTGAAAAAAGGCACCATCGAAGACGTCATTTCCCGGAACGAGATTTGCGGCCGCTCGGCCGAAGAGGCCTTGAAACAGCAGATCAAGGAAGACAACATTGGGAATCAGATCTTAAGGAAGATGGGCTGGACGGGGGGAGGTTTGGGCAAAAGCGGGGAAGGGATCCGGGAGCCCATCGCGGTGAAAGAGCAGTTCAAAAGGGAAGGTCTGGGACTGGATGTCGAAAGAGGCTCCCAGATCACCAAAAAAGATATTGAGCAGATCATCCAAAATTACGCTTTCTCGGACAGGAAGATCGATCTGACGTTTTCCACGGAACTCACCAACGACGAGCGGAAACAGATCCATCAGATAGCCCAAAGATACGGGCTGAAAAGCAAGTCCCATGGCCAGGGCAGGGATAGGTATTTGGTGGTCAGCCGAAAGAGGCGTAAAGAAGATTTGCTCGACCAGCTGAAGCAGGACGGTCAAGTTGGCCATTACGAACTCATCATGCCGCAGGAGAAATAGGGAGCGAACCTTTAAAAAAAAGATTTCCCAAGGGGGAAATCTGGACAGGAACCTGATTTCCATTAAAAGGGGGAAGAAAAAAAAAAAAGACACTGTATATTGTTGTGGAAAAAGAAAAACCCAAGTCAAATGTTTCCCCTGCTTATTTTAATTTCTTAATACTACTCGACGAGAAATCGTCTGTCCAATGTCGTGCAATTCGGATAGCATCTGTGCCGTTTGCCTGTTTTAAGAATCTCTCAAATATGATGCTCCCCCCCCCTTTCACATTTTACTAATTTGGTAACAGCAGGAATATCTATTCAGCAGGGGGGAGACGGGACGGACCCTGGCATTGTTTTTAAAAGGGTGTTTTTATTTTGCCCCCTTTTTTTAGGAAAAAACAAAAGAGGGAACTTATAAAGAAAGATGGCCGCATAAAGAGAATTATATGTAAAGTGGATCTTAATAATAAATGGATTTTTTTTTATGGCTGGGCATGCATGGGAGGGCATGTTTTATATTTAAAATGGGAGGGCGTAGAGGCACAAAACTATTTTCAGCGTATTCAGAAATGGTATCACTACAGTATTTGACCGCTTGGTCGACTTGAGACCGAATGCAGACCAGAACAGGCTGCAAAATGAGCAAATCCTTTAAAAAAAATAACTTTTTTTCCTTGCTCTCCGACATCTAGCCTAGTCCCGATTCCCCGTTTCATTGGGCAAAGTGTGTGATTTTTCGTAACGAAGGGTTTAAAACTGGAATAAGTGTCATCAACTTTAGCAGGGGGTGAGGAATTGCACCGGGCCAAAAAAATCTCTGTTGCAGGTTTCTAGCCCTCCAGGATTAAAACCAAGAAGTGGAAGCTCAGGGATCGAGACTGTAAAATGCCACGTTGTTGGGGTATGTGGATGTTGGGAGTTCTCTCCACTGCAGCATCGGAACTAACAAATTAGTGAAGGCTTTTTTTGTTGCCTGATTTGTGCAATTCCCAGCAGATCCATTATTTGTGATGTGACGCGGGGGGGGGAGCTTCTACATTTCGAAACGAGGCCAATACATTACTGTGTTTTCCATCAGCGTTAAGGGGAGCATTTCTTGTACCCTATCCATCTTAAATCAGACAGGATGGAGTTTCATTTATCTCTCTCTGAAGCCTCTACATATTACCCCTTTGTGTAAATGTGCGTGTATATTTCACAGGGAGATCAGCAAGTAAAAAGGTTCTCTCGCTGAAGTTGTTGTGGTTTTGTGCACAGTATTTTTTTAAAAAAATCCTCTTTACAGGCTTCCTTCCAGCTGCAGGGGCTGCTGAAGGATATCAAGACTTGCTTTCCCATTTCGTTCAATCCTTCCATTGTTTTACTGTAGCGTAGAGCCTTGTTCGGCTGGAAATGATAATACACCCAAATGGAAGAATGATCTTTAGGGAATAATTCTGTATCGTTTTGTATTCTGAAGGAGAGAAAGAGTTTTTGAGTTTAAAAGAAGAAGTATCTTTACATGAGGGAAAGCGAAAAAGCATGTTTTTTTTTTTTAAACGAGTTAGGACTTTTCAATGCTTTAGGGTACACTGGGGCACATCTTCATTTCCAGGAAAAGATAAAAATTGTATTATAAAGAATTGCAGACAGAAGCTACCGATTGGCTGTCAACTCCAAAAAAACCCTACATAGCCCTATTATGTATATATATACATATATATTTTTCTTCGCACGAAAGCTTGGAACACAAGGCCCAACTATATTGCTCAATCTCTTTGACTTTCAGGTGTAATTGGCTCGGTAACAGAACTTCTCATTCATCTAGAACCTCCAGGCCAAACTTCTGGGAATCCACTCAGTTGTGGCAGAAGTTGGAAGAAACTGATTCATCTTACCTACACATTATTTCACCTGTTTAAACACTTGAGTCTTGCAACTGGTGCGCATGTCCGTTCTTTCCTTTGTAACTTAAAAGCATCTGCAGAGTATAAAGACAGGTGGCTGGAAAACACAAGGCATTGTGGAGGTAGTAAAGACACTCAATTTCCCTTAAAAAAAAAAAAAAACAACCCAAAGAAACAAGAGAATACTTTTAAGGGATGTTACAGCTTGCCATAAAAGGCAAAAGACACACTAGCCTGTTTTACCTGTTGTAGTAAGGGATATAACACACAAAAAATGTGCTTAAGAAAGACTGATTAACTTTTTCTCCTGCTTTACCTCAGCTAATAGCTGGTGAGACACTCCAGAAATTAACTTTATAAACCACCCTTATTTATGTCATTAGTTGTAAGCATTCCTGAAAAGTGTAGTAGAGTATCTTCTTTTATCTATAACCAGAAAGGAGGAAAATATTTGGTCTAATGAGGTCTTGGCATTATTAAATGGTCCCTCGATTTGCAAGATCAACTTTCAGCTGCTGGTTTCTAGTCAAACGTTAAGGGGATGTCTTCTTTCAACAATTAAGCATTTCGGTTACACATTTATTTACAAGTCATTGAAAAATGTACAGTTTCTTACATGGGTTACTTGTGCAAAGTTGTACTCCAGAGTTCATGTATACATAGAAGACACCGGTAGAGCGGACAAAAACCCACCAATTGGTCTCCTCCCACGCTGCTGATTTTAAGTACAGACTCGGCTTCGCACACGCGCACACACACATAAACAAATGTGAAACCACCCTGTAAAACAGGCAGAGGGAAGGCAAGAAGGGAACAGAATAGACACATGCCGCAGTAGCATTGGCAATCTTTTTTTTTTTTTTCCTTTTCTCCCAAACAAGTAAGCAAAGCTGTAACAATCTCATTTCCTTCCTCCCCTGGTTAAGAGGTAGAAATTAAAAATCATAGAAGGGGAGAGGGAATGGGTGTGGGTTTTTTTTTTTTAAGCATTTGAAGTCTGCCCTTACGCATCATTCGGCCATTAACTCTTTTGACTCCTGTACTCTCCCCACAACTCTGCTCAAAAGTACGGCTTGCGCCGTTTCGAGCACCCTCTGAAAGTGCCAAGGAAAGCCTTGTTCCCCTGTTTACGTCCACACGTAACGCCAATCAATCCCCTTGCACCTGACCCATTAAAAAGCGGGGGATCGGTCCTCCGCTGCCCCCCCCTTCCCACACTCACCCCCTCCCCTAGCTCGACTTGCAAATCAGTTCTGCAAAACCCACGCAGCTGAAAAGGAAGCTTGGGAGGGGGAAAAATGGGGCAAGCAGCACACCAGGGGTGGGGGGTGGGGGGGGGAGAGAGAGAAAACTTAAATGTTTTCCCCTCTTCTTCTTCTCCTCCTTCCACAAAATACTCACAGGTGTAGTGACATTGAAACCAGCGGTTAAATGACCAGCCTCGGACAGATCAGCAACTCAAAAAGTCATCGTTAAAAATGTATATTGTATATAAACATCCTTTTTCCTTTCTCTCTCTCTCTCTCTCTTTTGAATCAAGCTACACGTAAGCGTCACTGTGTATAACACAATTACAATTAAAAGCTTAAGTGTACACTACGGGGGGGGGGGGAGGGGATGTTGGTGGGGGGAGGAAAAAAAAAGCCCAATACTGCCCCTAAAACTGGACATCCTCCTTCCCTAAAACCCCACCGGAAGTGGAAATTCAGCCTCAAGTCATTCTTTTAACAAGTAACCCAAGTACAGTACATTTGACTTCAAGGGGGGGGGGAGTGGGAAAGGGTGGGGTTGTTTTTGCTTTGTTTTTTTTTCTGTTGTCCAAAGAGAAAAAAAAAGAAAAAAAAAAAGAGAGAGAGATCCAGCGAGGGAAGTTGGCAACGGCACAGACAGCTAATTTTGTTTTCCGAGTAAATGCAGTGATGCGAGGAAGAGGAGGAGGAGGAGGAGGAAGAGGAGGAGGAGGTGTTGGTGTTGGTGGTGGACTCAGACACTTCATACATGTATTTTCCTCATCAGAGTGTTCATTTGCATCAGCCAAGGTCAACAGTCACGCCAGCTCTGTTCTACTATGGCAGAAACTCGCTTTTCGTATTCCCGCTTATTCTCCTGGTATAGCTGAGCGGCCTGGCTGTTTGCTGGGCTGTTGGGGTTAGGCTCATCCAGTAAAGACTGTTTTTGGGAGAGGAAAAAAGGGAAAAAAGGAAAGGAAAAGATGGTCAGGCTTGATTAGGTTTCACGCCAATACCTGCGTGCGGGCTATTCATTAAATTCAAAAGGGTTTTTTGAGGGCTGGAGGCCGTCCAGAAAACTCCTGGGATGCTTTTAATACCTCCTTTTTTATCTTTTATGGTAGTCCAAGAAGAGATTGGACTGCCATTTGTCAGCAATGGTGTAGCCTCTCCTGCTTGGGCAGGGTGGGTTGGACTAGATGACCTACAAGGTCCCTTCCAACTCTGTTAAATCTGTATCTAGAACTGTAAATCTAGATTGGGATAAAACCAATGCTTTTAAGGCTATAAGCTCTCTGGGCATCAAAATATTGGCTATTGCAATCAGGTATAGGCAGTTCTTCGAGTTACGACCGTAACCGGAGCCCCAAAAGTTAGGCTGCTAAGTGAAACGTTTGTTAAGGGGGAGCTTTGCCCCGTTTTACGGCTAGGAACCAGTTGCCAAGCATCTGAATTTTGAGCGTGTGACCATGGGGGATGCCACGACGGTGGTTAAGCGTGAAAAACAATCCCAAGTCCCTTTTTTCAGTGGTGGTGTAACTTTGAACGGTCATTAAATGAACTGTTGTACATTGAGGAATACCTGTACTCCTTTACGTTCTCAACAGGAATGTGCAAGAAATAATAATAATAATTTAAAAAGAACAGGCTAAAGAATTTGCAATCTGTTCAAAGCCACGTTTTACCAGCTCTAAAAATTGATTTCAAGTAAGATTTTATGCAGTAAGTCTGTAGAGATTCTTGGTCCCCCAGATCCTGGTTGTCCCAAAGGTGCTTTTTTTCAGGAAGCAACTGGACTTCCTTGTTTTTCTTTGAAGACGTTTCACTTCCCCTCCAAGAAGCATCTTCAGCTCTAAGGCTGGATGGAGGGCGATGGAAGGATTGATACCCTTTGCAGACAGCTGGTTATTTGCATCCTTTTAGAGGGTCGTTGAAGCCTCTTGGAGGTTTATCTGGTTCTTCAAGGCCAGGGACCCTCAGAAAGGATGCCAATGTCCACCTGTCTGCAAGGAGCATAAATCCTTCCATTCCCCACCATCCAGTCAGAGCTGAAGAAGCTTCTTGGATGAGAAGCGAAATGCCTTCAAAGAAAAACCAGAAAGTCCAGTTGCCTTTTGAAAAAAAAAAAAGCACCTTTGGGACATTTTATGCAATAGCTTCTTTTCAGAGGGCTGAAACAATGCCCTATGTTCTTTGAGACATTGAATACCTATCGTATCATACCCCCGTGGGCCTATTGATTCACAACCTACCAAAGTTTAGCTTCCTCTCAACTAGGCTTTTTTGACTTATCATTTTTTCATTAAATCGTCTTAGAAACCAGCACAACGGGAGCCGGTTATCTCAGCCAACCATTTTTGAATTCCAAGGCTGTCTCCGTCCGCAGAATTGCACAGCTCCTGCGATGGATCGGTCTACGAGGCTTCGAAAAGTACCAGCAAAACGACTTAACTTTACCTGTATGGAGGTTAAGATGGATGACACATCGTAGGTAGGGCTCCAGCGATTTTGAAGAATATCCAGACATATACTACCATCTGCATAGACTAAAAAGGAAAACGTGTTGGGTTTTGATAATAAGGGAAGGATGGTTGTGTTACTATCAGGTGGTTGAGCCAACCTCTCTGCCTCTCCATCTGAAGTCACCCCACAAGAAAAACCGGATTCTGACCACAGGCTCCAAGCTGAGTCTTTAAAATTCTCCCAATCGCTCTTACATTGCATGACCTGACAATTCTTTGTGGTTATGAAGTTGTTCATAGTATGGTGACATGTCAAGCAAATATTAAGGGCCGCAAATCTTTTCAAAGATCTATGGAAACCGAATAACACATAATTATAGCCGTCAAGCTACCTTTGAAAATATTCACTCATCTCTTTTATTATAGGATTCCCTATCAGCTCTTTTCAATTTTCAGTGGTGTATCGAACACCCAGGAAATCCACAGCTGCAATAATATAATTACGAGGAGTTGGTTCTCTACCTGGCTCTAAACTGATGGGAGCCCAAGATTTGAGGCAATTGTTTTGTAGTCCATTACCAACCTAATCAGGCAGAGACAACTCAGATCCAGAAAGAACTCCTGATCCTCCTAGATTCCTTGTCTACAAATCTATTTTGTGAAGAGGTCAGGCTTCAATGTGAACAATAAATGTGGTTTTTATCTTGTTTTTAAATGTGGGAGGATCCCACAAACCCATGCAACACCTTATTCAACTTCCTTTTCACGAAAGCAGATTATCTTAGGGCCTCGCCAACGTTTTCCAACAAAGTCAGCAATTGTTGATTCCGTGTGCTCCGTAAAGAGACAATACACTCTTCTGTAATTCCTTGTTTAACCAGAATCTCTTATCTACTTAAATAATATGATTGAGATAAATCTGTGGGAACACCTTCAGGTCACTGTACTGCAGGATTACAGATGCCTCTAAAGGAGTCACAGCCTTTCCCACTCCTCCCCCTGCAGAAATGCTAGATTTTATAAGCTAGCTTCTCTTGGCTCTTTTATACAAAGTGTTGTCTGTTAAAGAAACTACGTACCATTCGGATGAAACATCTTAGACACAAATCTGACAGTAGGTGGCTTGTTCGGATATTCTTCCGTGAATTCTATGGTAAGCTTGAATGTTCCTATAATTGAGAAAAGGGCAGGAAGTTTAATGACATCATATTCACAGGTGGGTTTAAATTGTCCCTGCCTTTCTTATCGGTCCGTAATAAATCAGAAAAACCCCAACGATTCCCTTGCAAGGAAGAGAATCTGAAACTGGACAGATGGGGAGACAGGCTGCGAAACTAGCAGGCATCGTTGTAATTGTTACACAACCTTTTTAAACAAAGAAGAGAACAAACTGCTGCTTGGATAACTGAACTCAGAGATTTAAACAGAAGGTGGCAAAGGAAACAGGTGTAAGGCCAAAAGGGAAAAAAAACAATGGCTCCAAGTGCAGCAAGGCAAGGTTTAAAGCTTGTGCAGCAAAGGTGCTTTTCAAAGGACCTGAGAAAAAGGTCTAAAGAGTGCCATAAAATTAAACTAAATGAGTTTTAAATTAAACTAAACATAAAATTAAAAATTAAATTATTAATACCTTCAAGTTAAGTTCTGAAAAGCCACTGTTAAGTGTAAACAGCAACACTACAGAATTATTTTCAGTAGTTTGGTCTCGTAGTTAAGGCACCAAGGCTAGAAACCAGGAGACCCCGAGTTCAAGTCCCGCCTTAGCCATGAAAGCTGGCCGTATCACTTTGGGCCAATCGCCAAGAGACCGTGAGTTCGAGTCCCGCCTTAGCCATGAAAGCCAACTGGGTGGCCTTGGGTCGGTCTCTCTCTCTCTCTCTCTCTCCCAGCCTGCCTCACGGGGTTGTGGTGAGGAAAATAGGAGAAAGGTGTGCTGGATAGGTTCACACCGCCTTGACTTAACTGTAAAAATAATAATGGTGGAATACAAATAAATAAATAAATGAAATAATTGAAAGGACACAGGTGGCCTTTGAATCATTATCACATGGGTATTAAGGACTATTAAGTTCAACCCAAAGGAGAATGGAATCTTATCAGAATGGAGAGTAATTTTAAAAAACACAGCATCAAAAGGGAAGAGGAAAAAGGAAGCTCACACTCATTGGGATCAAGCCAAGAGAGGGAGAAGCAGCCGTGTCACACGCGGCAAAACTTCTGAGAGAGAGTTTAGGTATCTCCATCATCTAGTAAGCACAGGAATGCTTTCCTGCCCCCGTAAATTCCAACGTGCGATTCTAGGGCTGATCAACATGGGCGTGGCATCACATGAAGGATTGCATTGCAGTCTCTTAAGATTGTTTCAAGAAAGACTTACCATCCTCAAACGGGGTTCCCTCCGGCCTGAAAAAGAAAATGATTGTCAAGATCTCGCAGCTCATAGATTCCATGTAGAGGAGGCAGCTTTTTAAAAAGGACGCCTTGCGTTCCCTCCAGTCCCCAAAACAGGATTCAAACGGAGCTAAATTCAAAAGGGTTCAGGGGAAGAATCAAACCTAAGCGACATCGTTGACCTGGTTTATTTTCATTTTGGGGTGGGAGGGCTGCTATCTCTCACCCCGGTCACCCTGATCTTGATGCTGGAGTTAAAAGCCCCAGGCATGGGGTTCCCAAGGCATTTGAAGTTCTTGGAAGTTCAGAACTGGATAGCAATGATCACAGCTTGCCTGTCTTCCCTTCTTATATGCCAGCAGGCTGCAAGGAGTCGTGAAAAGAGACAGAGTATGGTGTATGCCCAAAACTGGAAGAATGAAGACACCCCTATCAAAAGCAAAACGATATGGAAAATAATAGCCTGTACAGAGATGGAAATTAAGGATAAGGGTGAGACCAGACTACTATGGAGTCTGGAGCAAAATGTACCAACGGTTGGAGTCGAGGAAAAGAAGAAATCATTGACGCTTTTATAGGAATGAAGGTTAAAGTTTTGTAAGTTAAAGCAAATTAAATATAATGGACAAATAGGATATGAATATAAAGACTATTAGGGGAGAAAGGAGATGGAAAAGAAGCTTGGTTGTAAATATGTAGATAGAAACAAATATGTAACCAGCATTAAATTTACAATGTACGGAAAAAAGGAAAAATCAACTGTTATATCTACTTTTATGCTATAACATGCTTTTATGCTATAACATGTATGGCCAAAATGAAAGTTGCACTGTGTTCAACTGTTTTTAATGTTTACTTAATAAAAAAAAATTAAAAAGGAAAATTAAAAAAAGAGACATCGAGAGCTCAGATTGTTAACCGCTCAGCTGGGGCAACCACCATCCTCCACCAATGGGATTGAGGGATCTGGACACCTTCCTCCGAAGAAGCCCACACAGATGCTTGTGAGAATCCTGAACCTTCGCAAGATCTGACCCAACCTCAAAGCTGCGTCAATACTGAGCATAAGGTACGTCACAGCTATGGGGCATTGACCTGTGTCCTGAGGAGCCTTGTCCTAAAGGCTGGTAGAACAGGAGGTAGGCGCGGAGAGAAGGAAGAACGTGAGCAAAAGCAATGGCTACATCCTCAGGGACCCTAGAAAAGTGCAAACTGCAACCGACCACCCTAAAACAGCATGCTTGCAATCATCAATCTTGAGAAATCTGGGACAGAGGGTGTCATGCCCGTCTCCTAGGAGGCAGATGAGCAGCTGACAGGGAGTGGGAGTGTGGCTCAGCTGGCTGTGGAGGAAACTGGGGAAGGGCAAAGTCCGGCTGGGCAGAGCAGGGAAGAGGTAGAACAAGGGAGAGGGAGTTCAGAGGAAGACCTAGGCCCACCTCCTCTTCATCCTAGGGCAAGCAGGGAGGAATGGAAAAGGGAGCAACATCTGTCGCATGGCTTACGGGGGAGGAAAGGGCCCTGATTCCCTTCATTAGCCACAGTTGGGAAGGGAGTTTAAAAGAGATGCACGCAAACTGCGGCAGCTGCTGGGAGCAAACATGAGTTTATCCTGAGTTGTCGTGGCTTATCTGTGCTCCTGGAGTCTTTCTAACTTGTGAGTTTTGCTGTGCCTTCAAGTCTGAAATTCTTGCTCCTGCCCTGCCAAACTAATTACTTCAGTTTGGCTTGTTTGGACTTTTAAGTTACAGTTTGTGTTGCTCATGTTTTGGACTTGATTCTCTGCAGCCCAAGGCTGTTCCTGGGAGAGTTGTTCTCCAGCCAGAAGGTAACCTGGACATTGGGGGCAAAGTTGGAGATAATAAAGGGACTCTTATTGCTTTTCTGACTGTGTTGCCTTCGTGCCACGCCCCGGGTCATCACAAAGGGCTTGGAATCCCAACGTGTCTAGAGGCCAAACAGGAGAACGGAAGAAAAGCTGGCCTTTTGGACACAGTTTTCTTGGGAGGCTAACTTGCAGTCAAACATAACATAGCGAAGGACAAAAGTGAATCGGCTCCGATCCCGAGACAATTCAAAAAAGGAAACGTCACCCAAACTATCTAATCAACCCTGTCAAAACAGGTCACGCCTGCCAGGGTACACAATTACAGTAAAAGGATGAACTAAAATCCATTTATCGATGTAAGGTTTCAGCTTGGAATTCCAGGTAGGGAAAGGATCTCAACCATGAAGCTTGACAGAGTTTTCCACCAGCCAAGCAAAGCTGGCTTCCAGATTCATGCAGTGGGCACGCACTGTGCAATACCCTCTTTTGGAAAATTTTTGGAGCAGGTGTGATATACACACAAGGAAATACGCTCATGGGGCCATTTGGGAGCAGGAGGGAAAAGGAATCCATGCTGAAGATTCGAGGCAGCAGTCACTCTTCCCTGCCTATCAATCTTGGATTAGATAAGCAATCAAATGAGAGAATTTGGAGCAATTTCTTTCAGAGTGCACCAAAGCCACTGATATGCCACGGCTATCTTGCTTTTCTCGGCCTCTTTTACAAAATATTTATAAATGTAGGAAAGCTTTCCAAACCAGTCTTTATTCATTCCAATGTTCTTTCAAGAGACCAAGGAACTGGTTGTCAGAATAACAATAATAATGATTATTATTTTTAATTAAAGTAACTCCAGCCACCACTAATGGCAGTTTCTGAACACACCCTGCCATTCTACCTTACCAGAATATGCTCTTATTTCTAAAACAAAGCAACTGCCTGCCCTATCTGGATGTGTCCTACGATGTTACCATCAATTACAATTATTTCTGCCTTTGCAAATCTCTCTCCTGGAAGTGAGCAATACATTATGGACCCAAGGTGGGCATCTATCAAAAAGGCTGGTTCTGAATGAAGGGAAATACAATTCAACACGTCTGGGAGAAGAAAGAAACAACAGCCAGTGGAATGACTAGACTATTATCCCAGAGAAGTAAAATCTGGGCCACGAGGATGATAATTCTCATTGATGAAAGCACAAGAGTTTAAAAAGTCTGATAACTGATAAGGAGAATAATTGGAATGATTGCTTATTTGAATCAAGGGAAGGAAAACTGGGTTCCTCTGAATGTCCTAGATATTCTCAAAGTCTATCAGCTCTGGCCAACTTAACAGCAGGAGGCTACGAAAGAGCACCAACATGCTTATCCTTGCTTTTGTAAATCATAATCATCTTATGTTCTTAACCGTCCCCAACATGGTAATGAACTGAAGCCCTGCGCTCCCTTCAGGCTATGGCCCGCTGGCTAGAATAGCAAGAGATTTCCCCCACCCCCACCCCACAATGAAAGGGATCTCTCTGAAAAGGAATCTGGGATCCTCCAATTGTTTTTTTTTTAACAAGCCACTATAGCCCTGGAATAACAGATGGCTTCGTTTTTTTCTGCTAACACAGGGGAGAGACGGATGATTGTGGAGTCCTGCAGCAACCCTCAAAAATGGCTGCTTGGCTTCCCTCTGAAAGTGGGGAACCCACCCTTTTCCTAAGAAATTAAGTTTATGCAGATCAACTGCCCTTATTTTGAAGGGAGTGGTCTTTTACCTTAAAAAAAAAAGGCAATAAAGGGGAATATTTCTAGCTCAGGGTTGAAATGAGAGCTCCTTGGTGCTCTGAGCTTGGTTGTTTTCTTGCAGACATTTCATTATCAAACTAGGTAACATCATCAGTGTTGCATGGGAGTGAGGCTTATGGGAAGGAGGAGGAAGAGGTCCTATGGGGTCCTTGGTGCTCTCTGAGCTGGGTTGTTTTCTTGCAGATGTTTCATTAAACTAGGTAACTGATGATGTAGCAATGATGTTGCTACTAGTTTGGGTCATGAAATGTCTGCAAATGTCAGTTCAGAGAGCACCAAGGACCCCATGGTCATCTTTTTCCTCCTCTTTCTTTTCCAGCACTGATAATGTTGCCTAGCTGGGTCATGAGACATCTGCAAGAAAACAAGCAAGCTCAGAGAGCACCAAGGACCCCACAGTCCTTTTTTTTTCTTTTCTCTGCACACCCCACACCCCTCTCCTTTCTAAGCACCGATGACGTTGCCTATTTGGGTCATGAAACATCTGCAAGAAAACAACCCAGCTTAGAGGGCCCCAAGCCATCCCCCCTTTAAAAAAAAAAGCATGCAAAGCCACCTTCCCTGAAAATTAAAACCAGGCCTCCTTCTTCCTTTTTCCCCTGCCAGAACAGAGATCTGTGTGTGTGTTTCAGCCTCCTTCAGCCTATCCATTCTCTGGGGAAGGAGAAGGGCTGCCTTCTGCAAGACTAAACTGTTACTAACAACCTGCCTTCCATCGAGGACCTGTATCCTGCACGAGTCAAAAAGAGGGCTGTGAAAATATCTACAGACCCCTCATATCCCTTCCCTCAAAAGATGCTATAGAGCCCTGCACACCAGAACAACTAGACACAAGGACAGTTTTTCCCCAAACGCCATTACTCTGCTAAACAAGTAATTCCCTCAACACTCTCCAACTATTTACAAAGTCTGCACTACTATTACTATTAATCTTCTCATCGTTCCTATCACCCATCTCCTCCCACTTGTGGCTTTATGATTGTAACTTTGTCGCTTGTATCCTTATGATTTATAGATTGTTTCCTAGTATGATTCGATTGCTTATTTTACCCTATGACTATCATTAAGTGTTGAACCTTATGATTCTTGACGAATGTATCTTTTCTTTTATGTATACTGAGAGTATTTGCACCAAAGACAAATTCCTTGTTTGTCCAATCAAAATAAATAATTGATTTAATTCAATTCCTATTCCGTTCATTTCTATTCTATTCTCTATTCTATTCTCTCTATTCTATTCTATATTCTACATTCTATTCTATATTCTACTTTCTATTCTTTATTCTATTCTCTATTCTATTCTAACCCCCCCCCCTTTTCTTCCACTTCAACTGCAGAACTGGGTTGGGGGTGTGGGGGAAGCATTGAAGGGGGGGCAGCCTGACCCAGCCCCCCCTTTTGAAAGAGTCCATTTGCAATTTTAGAAAAACAAGGAAGGTTGGGTGTGTTTTTGTGCTTGTGTATGTGAGAAGGGGGGGGGGGGGGTAGGATCTTCCAGGAAGCGCTCCCTTGTTCCTCCTGGAGCAGAGATGCGGGGGTGCAAAGAAAAAAAAAAAAGGGGGGGGGGTCAGAAGGCGGCTTGCAACCTTCCTGGGTGGGTGGGTGGAGGATGGGGGGGGGGGGCACGGAGAGGAGACTCACCCAAAGATGACCGCATTCCACACCATGATGTTGTTCTCCGAGGGGGCTCCGCTCACTCCGGCCGGGGGATCCTCCTGCAGCCTGTTTTGGGGGGAGGGGGAGAAGCAGGCCAGGAAAGGGTTAAAAAGCCCAGCTGGGAAGCAGGAACGGGCGGGGTGGGGGGGCTCGTTTCGCTCCGCCTGCGCCAACGGCGTAACTCGCCCTAATCTCCACGGCCGCTACGCCAGTAGCGTAGCACTCCCATCCTCCGCCGCCATGTTGGATCGCCTCACCTCTTTTCCATCCGCTGCGCTGCCCGCCGGCCCCCCCCCCCCCCCCCACTCCCCTCCCTCCGGCTCAGCGGCTCTCTTCCCGGGGCGTCTCTTTTACCTCTTGAAGTCCCGCATGAGGCGCCTCCGGGCCGGCGTGGACATGGCGGGGGGGGACGGCTCGCGGTTATGAATCCCTCATACACCAGCGGGGAGGGGGGGGGGTAACTCGCGGCGGGCAGCAGCGGAGGTGGCGGAGGCGGCTGGGTTCCGAGCGGAGGCGGCCTCTTCCACTTGTGCCTCAACAATGGGGGGGAAGCGAGGAAGGAGGCCCTTGACGACGCGCCCGGCCGAGGCTGCTGGGCAATGCCGGACCGCACCACTGCCCTTGCGGAAGGGGGGGTGGATTGAGAAGACAGAAAGGGGCGGTGCTTCGCGCACAGCCGCCGACTCACGCCGGGGACGCACCACTTGCGCCCGTGGGGAGGGGGGAGAAACGAGAGGGCGATACCATTCCGGATGAAGCTCGAGTCGAGCGTTCTGGGCGAGACTAATGTTGGTGGAAAAACAGGGGGAGATTAAAGGGAGAAACCATTTTCTGCCCGTTTGGTTACATTTCCCCGTCCTTTTTTGGTTGGTAGAATCAGCTCCCCCCCCGCCGCTTTGTGGGCGGAGTGTTAATTTGAAAGCTATGCGGTCAGCACCTTGGTGTCACACCAAAATAAGTCCCCCCGGGCTCAGTGACTCAAAACAATGATAGAATTGGGTTCACACGTCACACCCATCCTGCAAGGGGTTTGGCTTGGCTTTCTGTTTGGCCTCAGTCAATACAGCTTTGCCATCCCTTAATGAAAGCAGGGTTTAAGTCAACCTTGGCAAGATGTGTGGGCTTCCAATCCCAGAATCTCCCATAATGCAGGCTGACTGGGGAATTATGGGAGTTGAAGTCTTAAAGCTGCCAGGGCTGAAAAACACTGGATTAAAGGCAATCTAGTACAAGGTGTGATCTAGCCAGTAGTGGATTAATTTCCCAATAATGGTTAAGAAAAAAGTATTATTGAGAAACCTTTGTGTAGGCATTTAATTAGTTTTCATCTTCTGTTATCACTTGCCTCCTGAAGGATAGTTCTGAAGCTATCAATTCCTTTACATCAATGCTTCTCTATTAATGTCTTCTTGAGCAGCTAAGGACAGCATCTATTAAATCTCTTATTTCCTACCTGCTTCTTGACTTTTATTATTGCAACACTTTAATGCATACTTCAATCACCATGTTGTCACACACAACACACACACCACTCAGCTAGTACATTGTGAAGACTGAAAACCCACAATTATAAGCGCAAGCACCATTACTCAAGAGTCCAAACAAATGGAAAATAAGTATCGGTGCAGAAACAGTGGGATTTGCGGTGATAAAAGACATCCCCTTCCATGTCTAAAACAGCCAAGACTCTTGCTGGCCCAAGATGCAAACAATTATTGTGAGCATAGATGCGACATGCATGTTGCGCCATGTTAATGATTCAAGGTATGTTCAGTGCTGTAGTCTGGCCACCAATAAGGAGTGGAAACGTATCATCCAAAATCCAAGCCGGTTTTTATTATTTTGTTAATTTATTATTATTTTATTATTTTCTTTTATTTTTAGTTTTATATGATGTTTTAATATTTGAGTCACCATGGGTGAATAAGTGGCAATATAATTTTAAATAGATAGATAGATAGATAGATAGATAGATAGATAGATAGATAGATAGATAGATAGATAGATAGATGGATGGATATAGACAGTTGGTAGGATAGATAGACAGACAGACAGACAGATAGATAGATAGATAGATAGATTAGCCAACAATAGCGGGGAACCAGCCATCAAGGTCGGTCTTGGGAAGGGGTCGCCCGCATCTTCCGCGAGGCAAGGGGATTCTTTGGGCGGGTCCCGAAGCCTCGGTTCCGACGCGCCTCCTGCGCCCCCCGAAGAAGCCGCGCCTGCCTTCTCCGCGCTCCCCTTTTGCGCGCAAGGACCGGCACGCTCCAGCCAGCCGAGGCGAGCGGGCGGAGCCGGGGAAGGAGGGCGAGGAGGGGCTGGCTCTGCCGGCTTGCAGTTCCTGCCCTAGGCGGGTCCAAGGCGGAGCCGACTTGAAGAGGCGGAGCGCATCCGATCGCACGGCGCCGCCATGCCCAAAGTGGTCTCTCGTTCCGTGGTCTGCTCCGACACGCGCGACCGGGAGGAATACGATGATGGCGAGAAGCCGCTGCACGTCTATTACTGCCTCTGCGGACAGATGGTGCTGGTCCTGGGTGAGCCAAGCAAGGGACTCCGGCCCCATGCCCATCCCCGCTTCTCTTCCCTTCCCCTCGGCCAGGGCGCAAAACTGCCCTCCCCCCGGACCCTCTCAAAACCTTGGCGCACCAGCTGTTGGAACCGAGTCGGTTCCGGAGTTCCGCGCCGTTGGGGCGCGAGGGTGAGGCTGATGGGAATTGAAAAATCCAGAAGTCTACAGTGGGATGATGGGTGTTGCAGTCCTCGGAGGGAGGGGTTCCTGTTTTCCCCAAGGGCAGCAAATAACAGCCAGCCTCCTTAGCTGATTTGGGGATGATCGTGGGGGTCGTTTAAACCTAGTGCCCAGAGTCACTTTGGATGGTGAGATGAGTGGTTTATAAATTTAATAAAATAACCATAGCCATAGCCATCCTGATATTTGGAGGTTTTGGAAAGAGAGACGTGAATGGGAGCTGTCCAATGTTTTATTCTTTGTATTAATATCTCCCCCTTCTTATTAACGAGCTCTGTAGTCAACAAATCCTTTGAAAGTTCAAAAAAGGTTGTCAAATATTGTTCATATACACTGCTGTAAGAAAACTATAATTAAGATCTGTTTGATGGCTTCCATGTTAGAAGGCAATTCGTGGTATCAAATGTTTACCGGTTCAGTGTTTTTTCTCGAAATTTGATTGATAATTGAAAAACAGGATTGGAATATTGGTTTGATGTTGGGGTGGGTTGATTGCTTTAGTTTTCGAAGGACCTCCTACAGCATTGATCGCCAGAGTTTAGATTTATTTTCCCTTAAGGTTGTTTTAAAATTGTTATGATGATGATTTTTCCTAGATTGCCAACTTGAGAAGCTGCCCATGAGACCGCGCGATCGGGCCAGAGTTATCGATGCTGTCAAACATGCCCACAAATTCTGCAATACGGAAGAAGAGGAAAATGTTTACCTGCGCAGGTAGGAAGGCTGGGGCCAGGCAGCCAGGGTCGAAATCAAAGATGTACAATTTCAGAAACAACGCTTTGCTTTTGATATTATTCAACTTATGAGTTATTGATGAGTTATTATTGATGAGTTATGCAACTTATGGGTCTCTCATCTTTCATCTGAAATATTGGAAGGAGTATCCTCATCTTCATTGTCTGTTACTGTAGAGGAAGGTATAATATTGAAATGGCTGAAACATTTGTTTAACTGGTGGTTTCTTTCTCCGTTAAAATATAATTTTAATGGTATTTTTAAAAAGAGCCAATCAAAATAAGTTAGCATGGGAAAATATATGGGTTAAAACAAGTTTATCACCCAGGGTTTATGGCTTTTCAGACTATATAATCCCAAACAAAAATGACTTCTTCTTTTTTGCAACAAACTAAGATGAAGCAAAGTACAGCATACTTACCTATTTTTCTTCCCTACCTAGGCCAGAAGGCATTGAACGGCAATACAGGAAAAAATGTGGAAAGTAAGTGATTTGAGAGGAAGTATTGAGAAGATTAAGACAGTCAACAAATCTTGTTTCCAGTGATAAAAGAATATATAGCTTCTGGGAGCCATTGTGATCTGGTGCACTAATGCATCCAACTACTTCTCCAAAGTAAAATAAAAATAAGGGGATTTAAATCCAGTGTGATGTAATGGTTAAGATGTCATCCTAATGCAAATTTCTTTGCATCCCCAGTGTCTTCTCTTATAAACTGAATTGTTGGCTGTTGAGGGTTGGGCTCCAACTTAGGCCCAGATTAGTGAAGGGTGAAATGATTTCAATTTATTTATAAACATAGATTTAACTCCTGAGGCTTAACCTAGCAGGTGAAGTGAGCTAAGATATCAAATTCAGGGAGTCTTTGTTTGTTTATTGGAGGTAGGAAATAAAACAAGTGGTCACTTCCTTTCCAGGTGCGGCCTACTCCTTTTCTACCAACACCAGCAGAAGAATGCCCCCGTGACGTTCATTGTTGATGGTGCCGTGGTCAAATTTGGACAAGGCTTTGGGAAGACTAACATCTACACCCAGAAGCAGGAACCTCCCAAGAAGGTAGAGAGACAGAGACTTCTCTTGCAGTGTGTGAAGTTCAGGTAGAGAGGATGCCTTAAGCTGCCAACTGTTGTGTAGTTCCAACATGTCTTCTGACTGGACTTTAGAGTTCTTTGGTGGCATCTGCTTGACCTGATCTCACAAGGCTCTTCTTACTCCAGGAAGTCTTTGGGAGAGCAAGAAGTTGAGTCTCTTCATTTGTAAATTTGTTATCCAGTTGATTTGCTCCATCGAAGGATGAATCCTTCAATTCAATCTCCTTCTCTCAGGCCCATAACTCCATCAGCCTCAGTTGACCTAATTCACCTTAGACATCAAATCTTTAAAAAAAAAAAACCCACTAATTTTGGGGGTTGAAAGTCACAAGTTAGCAGAATGATAAATCTTGAGATGTTGTAAGTAAGTGGGTACCCTATTTTTTTTCCAGCTTTCCTGATTTTGTACTAAAAAAATAGAATCCATTTTAAATCTGCTAAATATCTTTAGCTTCCTAAAGAAATCTGGGACACTGGTGCCCAGCTCATTTAGTGGTACAACTCTTAAGGAATTCCATAAGTTGTAAAAAAAAAAAGCAGGGGATTGGACTTCTGTACATAGGTGTTGATCTTCAAATTACGTTCCCTGTTTTGAGACCCCAAAACATGAGGTATTGGACAGATCTGACTTTCATTTCTTAGTATTAAATTTCAGAACTGCATGTTTCAGATCTGCGAAGGATACTGTAGTCGTTTACATTTGCTAATCCCAAGCTTCAACCACATATAATATTCTTTTTAAAAAAAAAAACTTCTCTCCTTCCAAGGTGATGATGACCAAACGGACCAAAGACATGGGCAAGTTCAGCTCAGTGACGGTCTCCACTATTGATGAAGAAGAAGAAGAGATTGAAGCGGTAAGGTCTTCCCTGTCTATCAGGAGCAAGCAGCCATAGCTTCTCGAGTATACCAAAAAAGGCAGTAATCCAGGGGTGGGATTCAGGCAATTTGGGTTGGTTCAAGCGAACCGGATGTTAAATTGACATCCGGTTCGCTGAACCAGTAGTTGAACCGAATGGCTGGCCCCGCCCGCCCTGCCCCGCCCTTCCCAGGAGTCTCCACGTAGCCCGTTTTGGATGCAGATAAGTGCAGGGTCTGTGCAGAGGTTCTGGGAGGGGGAAAAACAGGCCTTCCAGAACTCTGGAAATGGGCCTGTTTCGTGGATCTTGGGGGAGCTTAAGCTTATGCTGCTTACAGCAAGGACTCCCAAGCTAGGTCCTCGCTTGACCCCTCCTTCCAGCCTAGCTGGGAGTTTTCCATCATCTTTCTTTTGAAGGCAACAACAGAGATTTAGGTGATCTACCGGTAGATATTTGAAGCCAAGGATTTAGTCAGTGGCTTCTTGTCATTATGATACCTCTTCCTTCTGTAGATTCTAATCTTTTACACTTTCTTTCTTCTCAGAAGATTACTATTAGAGTGGTGTCTAGTGACTAAACAAATTACTATATAAAGCCTTGTCCAACACAATGGACAATTTGAGATTGGTCACATTGGTTCGCGCATCACATTACAGCACTGTATGCTTAATCATGGTTTACATGGTAATTTTTATTGACTAACCAACCACCAGCTAAGTTCACATGAAAACCTAAGCCATAAACCCTAGTTCACACATTATGGTGGTTAGATTTACGATGGTGACCCCAGTTACATGATTACACCAATTATGCCAATTTGTGTCAATTGACACAAATGACATTAATTGCATCATTTGGATTTAACGGACCTTTGGATTTTATGGACTGTTGGATTTAACAGACATTGGCTATAAGAGACTTACTCCTATGTGGTCTATAAAATTAAGTTATTAATTTTTTACTCTAATCTGTTTTTGACGTGTTTCTTTTCTGCTGGCCCTACCATCATGTAATCCTAATCCCCTCTCATGGAATATTTTTCAGCGAGAAATTGCTGATTCATATGCCCAAAATGCCAAAGTGATCGAGAAGCAGCTGGAAAGGAAAGGCATGAGCAAGAGAAGGCTGCAAGAACTGGTGAGTGTCTATTTTTCATTCTTCTCGTTTCTGCACTTCCTGTACAGGTTTGAAGCAACAACATTCCAGAGATTCTGGTGGGAATGGACACACATTCTCTCTAAATAGCATGCCCTAAAACAGCGGTCGCCAACCAGTGGACCGGGGACCACTAGTGGTCCGCAAGAAAATTTTGGTGGTCTGCAGAGAAATGTCACCTCCTAAGCAATTAATCCAGGCTGCGCGGGAACACAAGGCTGCGCTGCCCACATGGCCTGCGGGAACACAAGGCTTGTGTCACTTGCATTGCAAACAACATGAGGTAGTGAGAGCAGGGGGGAAAGGGTGGAAGGGGAGAACTTGCCCCATTCACCCCACACGCCTGGCCTGGCCACCGGGCTGCTTCTTTCCGCTTCTTTCTTCTTCTGCTTTTGGCTCCACGCAAGGAAAGCAGAAGAAGTCTTTCTTTCTCTCCCACAAACTCCGCCAGAAATGAATCTTTGAGACCCTGCAAGGCCTCCTGCTCCAAGAGGCTGCACCGGCACAACAAGTCTCACAAAGACTCATTTCTGGTGGAGTTTGAGGGAGAGAAAGAAAGACTATAGCTGCTTCTGCTGCTTTCCTTGCATGAAGCCAAAAGTCTCTCTCTCTACCCCTGAGAACTGAGCTGGAGACGGTATCCTGCAATCCCAAATAAAGAATGATTGATCGGTAGGAATACGGGGTGGGGAATTTTCCTGCAGACTTTTTTGGGGATTTTCCCAGGATCTCTGGTCCGCGGGATTTAAAATTATGAGTTTGGTGGTCCCTGAGGTCCAAATGATTGGTGACTCCTGCCCTAAAATACTTGTAGATCTGAGGACATTTGTCTGGTCTTATGCTATGAAAAGTTTGTTTAAGCAAAGCAGCAGCCATTTTTCGGAAAGAACCAATGTGTTGTAGCTAGGCGACCTAGCTAGTTCCTAGTTAATAAAAGAGGCTGGTTTTTGTAGTTTTGGGGTAGTGGTCTTAAGTCCCTACCTGAGCAAATAATATGAGAGTTTTGATCCAAGATTCCTGAAAAATTTTAACTTAGCACTCTGCCTAACCAGTTTGCCCTGACTGATGAAGCTACTTGGCTGAGCAGCGAAACATCTCAAACTAAGAATAAAAAAATGAGTCTAGTTGCCATGATTTAACCTGCAAACACATTTGCCTGGATGCCTGAGGATCTATACTGACATATTTAACTTGGCACGTTCTCCTCCATGCCTGAATAAGCAAGCTTTGGAGAAATTCAGAATAACTCATGATATGAATTTCTTAAAATCAGACAAAGCAGGGGTACCTTGTGGCCTTCCAGATATTTAAATTGGATCTAAACTCTTCACGGCCAACTTGCCATGGGACAATTCAACTCTGTATTAATCATTTCACTACGTTACTTTTATTATTCCCGGCTGTGGTATTTTTTCCCCAAAATTAATTGGAACTCTTGTATTTCTGGATTGCCTTTGTTTATTGTTTTATTCTTATTGGCGACGGTTCCATTGAAATTAATTTTTTTTAATTGGTTGAATTGTCCTGTGTGGCGAGTTGTTCCATTCTGTACTGAATCAGTGATTGTAGAAATTCTGTTGGGTGGCCTCAGGTTTTCAGCTTTGCAGAAAATGAAGTTTATTTTATTCCAAAGCTCTCGCTTTTGGTTATAAGAGAGAAGTCACCTCTTGTTTCCTCAGAAGTGTCAGTAAGAATGCCCATGGAGATTCTCAGGTCATGGTTGTCCCAAAGGTGCTTTTTTTTTTTTCAAGAGACCACTAGACTTTCTGGTTTTTCTCTGAAGACATTTCGCTTCTCATCCAAGAAGCTTCTTCAGCTCTGACTGGATGGTGGGGAACGGAAAGATTGATACTCCTTGCAGACAGCTGGTCATTTGCATCCTTTTAGAGGGTAGTTGAGGCCACTTGGAGGTTTATCTGTGTCCTCAGGGTCACCTGAGTAGTGCAAATGGGTGTGGAGTTTCTTGGAATTGCTGAAAGGACTGTTGTAGACTGGAGATAGGTGATGTTGTGTTTCTCCCCTTTTGTCGAGAGAGAAGTGTTAGTAAGATTATTTCTTTAATACTTGATTTTCTGTTTTGTTTTTTAATTTGACCAGGCTGAGCTGGAAGCCAAGAAGGCCAAAATGAAAGGGACGCTTATCGACAATCAGTTCAAGTAAGAAGTTTCTCCAAAAGAAGAGAAACAACCCAACACTTTTTAAAAAAACATTTCCTTTCTGGTTTGTCCCAAAAAATTTGGCCACACTCATGAAAATGGCAGTGAAAAGTGGCAAACAGAAATACTCTGCTTCTGTTCTGGTTAGATGAAATAAAATGAATTTCATTTGAGGCTTTCCTGTTCAGAAGCATCTTTCTCTCAGCTGCTGTATATTCAGTTTTTGCAAGACCTTTTAAATGTATGAGTGTTAGGAGCTCATCTGTTTGCTTGTTTTAGTTATTTGTATATTTACATATGTACATAAAATCCCAGTGAGATAGAAAGCAATAAAGAAAATAATTTCTTTGGTAAATAATTATTTTCGTGTGATTGTCATTCTTTTTTGTCTGCTGAAAGTTTTATGTAGACTTATTTGTTGTATTATGTGACTGTCTAGTCTGGTGCGGTGGCCTAGAGTTGGAGCTCTTGCCTCACAATCAAGGAGGCTGTGAGTTCGATTCTAGGTAGAGGCAGATAGTTACCTCTTTGGGCACAATGAGAATAAATCTCCTGAACAAAACTCCGCATTGGTGACAGGAAGGGCATCCGGCCACTCAGTAAACACTCAGCTCTATTCAGTCGCCAAGACTCTATCCCGCAAAGGATTATGGGGTCGTTAAATGAGGATGAGGATGTGATTGTCTAGTCTGGAAGCTAAGCAAAATCAGGCCTAGGTACCTTCTGAATGGTAGGTCTCTAGCAGTACCAAAACCATACAGAACCAGGAATATTTTAAAGATGTCAAATGTTAGACAGACTATGGCTTAGGGTGATATGAGGAACCCGGCACAACATTATTAGATTAAAAAAAGACTTGCTCTTCGAATATTATCTTTTAAGTCATTCGAATTTTGCATATGTGCCTATAATCAGAGTGAGGAAAACTCTATGAAGAGCAAAGAAAACTTATCAACCTCGAGTGAATCATTGAAGTTATTAAATGAATTACATAGTTGTTAAAGGAATCCGGCTTCCGCCAATGACTTTCCTAGTCAGAGGCTGGCTGGGAAGTTCACAAACGGTGATCCCAGGACACAAGGATGCTGTGACCATCATTGCTGGCGAAACATCTGAATTTTGATTGTGTGACCGTCGGGATGTTGGGATAGTCATAAATACAAGGACTCGTTGCAAGGCACATTTTCACTGCTATTGTAAGTCATCTCTCTCCCCTCCCTCCCTCCCTCCATTCTTCTCTCTCCTTCCCTCCCTCCTTCTCTCTCTCCCCTCCCTCCCCCCGCTCTCTCCTCCCTCCCTCCTCTCTCAACTCTCTTCCTCCTTCTCTCCCCTCCTTCCCTTCCTCCCCTCTCCCTCCCACCCTCCTTCCCCTCCCTCTCTCCCGCTTCCCTCCCTCCTTCTCTCTCCCCCTCTCTCTCTCCCTCCCCCTCTCTTTTTCCTCCCTCCCTTCCCTCTCTCTTTCTCCTCTCTCCCTCCTTCCTTCTCTCTCCCTCACACCCTCCTTCCCCTCCCTCTCTCCCGCTTCCCTCCCTCCTTCTCTCCCCCTCCCTCTCTCCCTCGCCATCTCTTTTTCTCCTCCCTCCCTTCCCTCTCTCTTTCTCCTCTCTCCCTCCTTCCTTCTCTCTCCCTCACACCCTCCTTCTCTCCCCTGCTTCTCTCCCTCCCCCTCCCTCCGTCCTCTCTTTCTCTCTCCCTCCCTCCTCTTCCCCCCACCTTCCCTTCCCCTCCCTCCATCCTTCTTTCTCTCCCCTCCCTCCCTCCCTCTCTCAGAAGTTGCCCTCTCTTTGGTATCAATTTTTTAAAATATGCCATTTTCCTCCAGATGTCTTGCAATAGCAGTGTTTGGCCAGCAGAGGACGACAAGTGACACATGTCTAAATCAAACACAACCAGTCAAGTTTGTAGTTCTGGTGGGGTGAAGAATATCAAGGATGAGATATTGTTAATATCTCAATGAAGCAAATTCTCAAGTCAATCCCTGCAGTTGTTTAGTAATACAGTGGTGAACCCGGCTTCCCTGCTGACTTTGCTTGTCAAAAGGTTGCAAAGGGGGATAACATAACCCCCCCCCCCCCCCCGGGGACACTGCAACCGTCATAAATATGAGTCGGTTGCTGAATGTCTGAATTTTGATCATGGGACCACACGGATGCTACAAGTGTGAAAAGTCCCTTTTGTCAGCCCCATTGTAACTTTGAAGGGTCATTAAACAAACTGTTGTAAGCCGAGGTCTACCTGTAGCTATTTGCCAGCAGATAAGAGGACGATCCAGGTGGGAAGAGTTTACTATTCTGAGGATCTTCCTAAGAAGCTGGACCAAAGGTGTTTTTTTCTCCAATAGGCAACAACTTTCTCGGTTTTCTTTTTTTGAAGAGGTTTCGCTTCTCATCCTAGAAACTTCCTCAGTTCTGGGAAAAGTAGAAGAAGCTTCTGAGAGAATAGAATAGAATTAGAACAGAATTAGAACAGAATTAGAACAGAATTAGAATAGAATTAGAATAGAATTAGAACAGAATTAGAACAGAATTAGAATAGAATATAATTAGAACAGAATTAGAATAGAATTAGAATAGAATATAATTAGAACAGAATTAGAATAGAATTAGAACAGAATTAGAATAGAATTAGAACAGAATTAGAATAGAATTAGAATAGAATTAGAACAGAATTAGAATAGAATTAGAATAGAATATAATTAGAACAGAATTAGAATAGAATTAGAATAGAATATAATTAGAACAGAATTAGAATAGAATAGAACAGAATTAGAATAGAATAGAACAGAATTAGAATAGAATTAGAATAGAATTAGGAAAGAAAAGAATTAGAATAGAGTTAGAATAGAATAGAATTCGAATAGAATAGAATTCGAATAGAATAGAATTTGAATAGAATAACATTAGAATAGAATAGAATTAGAGTGGAATGGAATGGAATAGAATTCTTTTATTGGCCAAGTGTGCTTGGACACACAAGGAATTTGTTTTGGTGCAAATCCTCTCGCTGTACATAAAAGATACGTTCGTCAAGAGTCAAGAATCATAAGGTTCAACACATAATAATAGTCACAGGGTACAAATAAGCAATCAAATCATACTAGGAAACAGTCAATATAAATCGTAAAGATACAAGCGACACGTTTACAGTCATACAGTCACAAGTGGGAGGGGATGGGTGAAAGGAAGGATGGGAGGATTAATAGTAATAGTAGTGCAGACTTAGTAAATAGATGGACAGTGTTGAGGGAATTATTTGTTTAGCAGAGTGATGGCGTTTGGGAAAAAACTGTCCTTGTGTCTAGTTGTTCTGGTGTGCAGGGCTCTATAGCGTCGTTTTGAGAGAAGGAGTTGAAACATTCTCACCTGAAAAGCTGAAGAAGTTTCTCAGATGAGAAGAATAAAACCAGAAAGTCCTAATTGCCTCTTGTGGGGCGGGGGGAAAAAGAGCACCTTTGGGACAACCCTGACCTTGGATGACAGAGAATCTCCATAGTTTAAAAGGCTGGAATTATCTCCTCTTTCCTCTGCTTGACACCAAGCCATTGCAAGACTTGGCCTGCTCAGGCAGAATTTCACTGGGCGTGGATGACACCAAGCTAAGGTGGAGCTTGGACCGATCAAGCTTTGATGGGGGAAAAAAAAAACCATACTTCCTGCCTTCACAAATCTCCTTAAAAGGAAATCCAGGAGCTGGAGGGAAGCCGTCTCAACCACCACTGGGTGACCTTTAATCAGGTGACGGTGAAAAAGGAGGGGGGGGGAGATTAATAAGAGGAACACCTTTTTTGGTTCCAAGGTCGCATTTTTTAGAAGAAGGGAAGAAACTTTGTATGTCGAGGGCAGCAAGATCACTTTAGGCACAACAATGGGAAGGACACATCAATCCCTACCACGGGCAAACAGCTGCAAAAGTGGATGGAGTTAGCAGAGGTGGTTAAATGGACTCTTGATCAAAGGGGAAAAAAATATATATAAATACTTTTATTTCTACTTGGAAACCGCTTCTGGAATTTGTGCTTGAGGAGGGGGAGAAAAGTGAAACTTTGATTTTAGGTTTTACCGATCAGATAGATCTGTTGTTACAGAAATGGCTAATTTATACTATTATGTACAAGTAAATAATTGAGGTTTGATGCTATGATTTTATTCTACTGTACCAAAGGGAGGAGAAAATCCATGTCATTTCGTTTTTTTTCCCTTTTCAATTTTCCAATTTTCCTTTCCTTTACTATTTTGCTACTATTTTCCTTTGTATTTTTGTATTTCATATTATAAACTATTTTTTTTTAAAAAAAAAAAGAAGGAAAGGAAAGAGAATGGACCCTTAACCTTACCTCAGTTCTTTTTAGTGACCGTTCAAAGTTACAACGGTAGTGAAAACCTGTGACTGTTTTTCGCATTTACAACCGTTGCAGCATTCCCATATGTGATGAAAATTCAGACGCTGGGCAAACTGACTCGTATTTATGACGGTAGCGGCGTCCCCGGGGGCTCACCTTTTGTGAGCCTTCTGACCAGCAAAATCGATGGGGAAAGCCAGATTCGCTTAGCAACCATGGGACAAACTTAACGGTGGCAAGAAAAGGTCGTAAAATGGGACAAAAAATTCACTGGGCAAATGTCTCACTTAACAGCTGAAATGTGGGGGTCCTAAGTTGAGGACTACCACAGCTTTTTTCTCAAGTCTTAATGGACTTCCTACACGCAACTTTGTATTTCAAAAGCCATCCAAGCTAGAAATATTTGGACAACTAAAAAAGCAAGAAAAGAGAGATTTCTGCAGGATATGTAAGCTCATTGTTCAACAGGTTTATCGCTTCAGCTCCAAGGAAGGAATTCTCTTGTTTTGTTCAATCCGGTTTAAACCAAAGTGTCCAGCTTGGTCAGAGATCGAGAAAAATTAGATTCTGAGAGAGATTTTAACACAGAATGTCCTTCTATGTGGAAAGCAAGGGTTTTAATATTGCCTTCTTTCTGATAGCTTCCTTTTTGTGTAAGAGTGGAGTGGCTTGAGAAGTGGGAGTCATGTGAACATAATGTAATTTAGGATAGGATAGGATAGAAATAGGAATAGAATAGAAGGATAGGATAGGATTAGGAATTGGAATAGAATAGAATGGAAATTAGAATAGAATAGAAATTAGAATAGAATAGAATAGAAGGATAGAAATAGGAATAGGAATAGAATAGAATAGAAATTAGAATAGAATAGGATAGGATAGGATAGGATAGGATAGGATAGGAATTTGAAGGGACCTTGGAGGTCTTCTAGTCCAACCCCCTGCTTTGGCAAGAAACCCCATGGTTGTCCAATCTCTTCTTAAAAGCTTCCAGCATTGGAGCATTCACAACGCCTGGAGGCCAGTTGTTCCACTGATTAATTGTTCTCACTGTCAGGAAATTCCTCCTTAGTTCTAAGTTGCTTCTCTCCTTGATGAGTTTCCATCCGTTGCTTCTCTTCCTGCCTTCACGGGCTTTGGAAAAGAGCTTGACTCCCTCTTCTTTGTGGCAGCCCCTGAGATGTTGGAAGGCTGCTATCATGTCACCCCTAGTCCTTCTTTTCATCAAACTAGACCTACCCAATTCCAGCAACTGTTCTTCATACGTTTTAGCCTCCAGTCCCCTAATCCTCTTTGTTGCTCTTCTCTGCCCTCTTTCTAGAGTCTCAACATCTTTTTTACATCGTGGTGACCAAAACTGAATGCCGTATTCCAAGGGTGGCCTTACCAAGGCCTTATAAAGTGGTATTAACACTCCACGTGCTCTTGATCCTATCCCTCTGTTAATGCAGCCTAGAAGTGTGTTGGCTTTTTTGGCTGTTGCAGCACACTCCTCTCTCATATTTAAATCAGAGGTGGTCTTCAGCCGGTTCTGACCAGTTCTGGAGAACCGGGAGTGGAAATTTTGAGTAGTTCGGAGAACCGGCCAATCCCACCTCTGACTGGCCCCGCCCCCATCTATTCTCCGCCCCCTGAGTCCCAGCTTATTGGCTGGGTCTCCTTTGGTTGCCCTGCACTGGAGAACAGAGCTGGAAAGCAGGTTAGTGGGGTGGGGAGGGAAGAGGGATTTTGCAGCATCCTTCCCCTGCCATGCCCACCAAGCCACACTCACCAAGCCACGCCCACAGACCCGGTAGTACAACAAATTTGAATCCCACCACTGATTACAATACAGTCTGTGCAGTACTGGACAAAAGGCAATTAAAAACCAGCTCAGTATATTAAGCAGGGATCCTTCCCCGTTGGGTAATGGCCTAGTAATCCACAAGAGACTTTGTCAACCTTATTTTAGCCGTGGTCTGATCTCTAATCAGGTACAAAGTTTCGAAACAGGTTGCCTTCGTCCCTACACACACACACAAACACACATACACACACACACACACACCGCTATCAATCACTAGATCACAGTGACATAATCAGCCCTAAGTAATGTGACTTTCTTCGCCGTTGGACCTGTACAAACTGCCCAAGTAGTGCTAGGGGTTTTCTGTCACAGGTGTGACGATGGTTAAACCGTGTGTGCGCGCAATACAGCTGCTAGGCTCTTTCGGTCAAAGTGCTTTTCGTGGCGTAAGTTTACAACTGTTGGCTCTCCGGATGAACACGGATTGGACCCCAGCCCAACAGTTTGGGAACACCCTAATTCGGTGAATGAACCTTGACCATTAACTGGGGGAGGGGGAGTGTTTTAATTTTAATCCCTGAGAGGCCAGGAATACAGGTATTCTAATCAGTGGTGGGATTTAGAAAGCTCAAACTGCCCAAGGATCTGCTGATCCAGTTCTACAGAGGAACAGTGGAGTCTGTCATCTGTACCTCTATCACTGTCTGGTTTGGTTCTGCAACCCAACAAGACAAAACAGACTTCAGAGGATAATTAGGACTGCAGAAAAAACAATGGCTACCAACCTGCCTTCCATGGAGGACCTGTATCCTGCACGAGTCAAAAAGAGGGCTGTGAAAATATTTACAGACCCCTCACATCCTGGACATAAATGGTTTCATCTCCTATCCTCAAAATGACGCTATAGAGCCCTGCACACCAGAACAACTAGACACAAGGATGGTTTTTTCCCGAAAGCCATCACTCTGCTAAACAAATAATTCCCTCCACACTGTCCCAACTATTTACAAAGTCTGCACTACTATTACTATTAATCTTCTCATCCCTCCTTATCACCCATCCCCTCCCACTTGTGACTGTATGACTGTAACTTTGTGGCTTGTATCCTTATGATTTATATTGACTGTTTCCTAGTATGATTTGATTGCTCATTGTACCCTATGACTATCATTAAGTGTTGAACCTTATAATGCTTGATGAATGTATCTTTTCTTTTATGTACACTGAGAGCATTTACACCAAGACAAATTCCTTGTGTGTCCAACCCCACTTGGCCAATAAAGAATTCTATTCTATTCTATTCTATTCTATTCTATTCTATTCTATTCTATTCTATTCTATTCTATTCTATTCCTTTCTTCATTTCATTATTCTATTCTATTCAATAAAAAAAAATTCCTACTAATTCTGTGGGCGTGGCTTGGTGGGCGTGGCAGGGGAAGGGTATTGCAAAATCCCCAGTCCCTCCCCACTCCAGGGGGAAAGTTACTGCAAAATACTCATTCCCTCCCCACCCCACTAACCTGCTTTCCAGCTCCGTTCTCCTGTGCAGGGCAACCAAAGAAGACCCAGTCGATCAGATAGGACTCAATGGGAATCAGAGAAGAGGTGGGGTTGGCAGGGCCAGTCAGAGGTGGGATTTATCAGTTCTCCGAACTACTCAAAATTTCCGCTACCGGTTCTCCAGAACTAGTCAGAACCTGCTGAATACCCCCTCTGATTGTAATCCTCAATTTACAACCTGAACTGGAAACAATTTTTTTTCCTTGCTGAGCTGGGCAGCTGTTATGGGACTCGCTCCCAATTTTGTGGCGGCCACAAAGAAGAAGGGGTCAATTTACTTTCCAAAGCACCTGAAGGCAAGATAAGAAAGGATGGATGGAAACTAATCAAGGGGAGAAGCAATCTAGAACTTCCGAACAGCGAGGACAATTAACCTGTGGAACAGCTTGCCACTAGAAGTTGTGGTTGCTCCATCATTGGAGGCTTTTAAGAAGAGACTGGACAGCCACTTGTCTGAAATGGTGTATGGTCTCCTGCTTGGGCAGGGGGTTGGATTAGATGACCTCTGAGGTCCCTTCCAGCTCTATTCTGATTGATTGAAATCACCACCAAGTGTTAAATGAATTACTTGGTCTTTAAGTGAATCCCTTCGTTGACTTGCGCTTGTAAGCAGATGGCGATCACGTGACCTCAAAAATGCTGCAATCCTCATAAATGCATGATGGCTGCCGAGGACCCAAATTTTGATCACATGACTGCGCGGGGTTGCTTCCAAGGTTGTAAGTGGGAGGAACGGTCATAAGTTATTTCTTTTTGGGTGATGGTGTAATCTTGAACCGTTGCTAAGTCAACGGTTTTAAGTTTAGGGCTAGAGTAATATTTGGAGCTAACATTAGGCAAAACTATCTATATGAATAACTAGCAGGGTATCCGTGCTTCGTCACGAAACTATGTGGTCGGGCTTAGTTTCTGGGGAGGAAAATAAGAGGGAAAAAATTCTGCCTCTGCCTACCAGCATCCATCGGTATTCATCTAGCTAACGTCCTGTGAGAGAGTTGAAGGATGTTTGGAAACTGAAACAGTATTTCCTGTGTGAGCAAGAAGGAGACAGCAAGGAGCCTGGGCATGGATTAGCTCAACTGTTCTATACTAAAGGTGGTTGGCTGCTGTGAAATTAAAACTGAAACTCCTCTGCTTGTGTTTTGCATTTGGAACAGATTTCTTCTCAGGTGGGGAGAAGGAGTAGAACTCCTTAGCATCAGAGCGTGTTAATAATAATAATATAGGAAATACTAATGCTGGTTGTTTTAAAAAATCCTTTCTTAATGAACACCTAGAAGCCAAGAGGAACATATGTGCCAAATTTCAAGTTTGTAGGCTTTACAGGTTTGGTGATTTTGTGATGATGCGTGAATGGTATTTCATGTTTATATATATATAGATTAGCCACTCCTACTCCTAAAATCAGAGATAAAATTTTTGAGAGGTTCTGAAAAAAAGAAAGAACTTCTCTTCTTTTTATTGACCTTTGGGTATATTGAGACATGAAAATAGACAGAAAGAATTGGCAGACAAGACAACTCGCTCTAAACCACAACGCTGCCAATATTATTAGAGACCTTAAATTGAATTCCTGTTTCCTTCCACCAAGAAGCCAACAGCGCCCAAAATCTTGGAAGCGACAGTGTTCTGAATCCTCCATGGTAACATGGAGTAGTTTTGCTGTTGGAGAGCGATTACTCACTCTGAATGCTACGAGGAAATAAGAGAGTTAACGCAATCGTTCTACTACTATTCGAAGTAGTTCAGTGACTCTACTGCCAAAGGTTTTTTTTGGCACACCATGGGAAATGATTGTGCAACATAACTTGAAGAGGAGACGTTGGACGACAGAGGGAAAACAACCTACAGCCTCTTCAGAGAACACCCTGATTGCTATCTTGTCTCCTGTAGGTAAATATATTTTTGTCAACTGGGCATGGAAAACCCATGGGATAGACTCACAGATGCACGTATTAGAAGTTGGAAATTCCTAGAAAAAGTGAGTATTTCAGGTTCGGAATTAAGTAAGAGTACTTAGCATTTCTAGCATAATGTTAGACCTGCCACAGCTTAAACCTCAAAATAGAAACAATCCTTGAGTCCATTTGTTGAGAAAGCTATAGTTTACAAGTGTATTGCAATAATGCAAAGCCAGAATGAATCATGTGCCAAAATGCCTATCTTTTCCTCCCTTAACTGTCTGTCATTGGTATCACCAAGCAGGTTCACGCAAGGTATTTTCATAACCAAGCATAGATGGGTATACAGCTCCCTCCTTTTTCCGAGGTGGCTGACCTTGAGGCAGCATCTCAAGAAGGCACAACCCTTACTTTAGTTTCCCCAAGCATTTCCTTCTTCATCCTTGCTTCCCCACAATTCATGGCAGTCTGTTACCACATAGCACCAATACATAAGCAAGCATAAGATTGCAGCTCACACATAACATGAGATTCTAGAAGAAGTACAGAAAAGAGCAACCAGGATGATTTGGGGACTGGAGGCTAAAACATACAGTGAACGGTTGCAGGAACTGTGCTTGGCTAGTCTGGTGAAGAGAAGGACCAGGGGAGACAGGATAGCAGTCTTTCAATATTTGAGGAGTTGCCCCAGAGAGGAGGAAGGGGGTCAAGCTATTTTCCAAAGCACCTGAAGGCCAGATAAGGAATAATGGATGGAAACTGAGCAAGCAGAGATTCAACCTGGAAATAAGGAGAAACTTTCTGACAGTGAGAACAATCAACCAATGGAACAGAAGTTGCCCTCGGAAGTTGTGGGAGCTTCATCACTGGAGGCTTTCAGGAAGAGATTGGACTGTCATCTGTCAGAAGTATTATAGGGTGTCTTGCTTAGGCAAGGTTGGACTAGATGATCTGCAAGGTCCCTTCCAACTCTGTTAATCTATCTGTTTAATAGACCTTAGCATGGAAGTTAAGTCAATTCCTTGACTGATTAGATATGGCTCCTGCTGCTTAATTAGTACGAGTACTTTTTTGATCAATGGCATGCTTCAAATTCCAACTTTTTTACTGATTAAACTTGGCAACCTTAAGAGTGCCTCTTTGGAAAGATGTCGCAAGATGGAGGCGGAGTGGCATTTAGCAGAAAATACAAAGTGTTCTCCAGTTAAGATTTCAGCTTGTGACGTTGTTGTTTCCAATGAACTACTACTCTCTCCGAAGATAGTTACACAATCATCTATTTTGTAGGCTGCTGATAGTTTTGAGGATACCTTAGACCTAGAGGCTGTCTCAAATCATTTTTAAAAAAATCTGGATTTCAACTGCTGGCTGGGGAATTCTGGTACTTGAAGTCCCCATGTCTTAAAGTAGCAGAAATTGAGAAACACCGTGTTACATCCTTATGAATAGACTAGCTTGATACCTGCGCTTCGCTACGAAACTATGTGGTCGGGCTTAATTTTTTGGAGGGAGGAAAATAAGGGGGGGAAATTCTGCCTCTGCTTACCAGCATCCATCGGTATTCATCTGGCTAGCGTCCTGTAAGTGTGTGAGAGAGTTGAGGGCTGTTTGGAAACTGAAGCAGTATTTGCTGTGTGAGCAAGAAGGAGACAGCAAGGAGCCTGGGCGTGGCTTAGCTCAACTGTTCTGTACTAAAGCTGCTTGCTGCTGTGAAACTGAAAGTCCTCTCCTCTGCTTGTGTTTTGCATTTGGAAGAGGTTTCTTTTCAGGTTGGGAGGGGGAGTAGAACTCCTTAGCATCAGAGCGTATTAATAATAATAATATATGAAATACTAATGCTCTGATTGTCATTTTGAAAAATCCTTTCTTAGTGAGCACCTAGAAGCCAAGAGGAACATACGGGCCAAATGTCAAGTTTGTAGGCTTTACAGTTCTGGAGATTTTGTGATGATGCATGAGTGGTATTTCGCATGTATGTATGTATGTATATATATATATATATATTATTTTTTTAAACACAAAATTAAAAAGAACCCAGAACACAAGCCTGAGGATGGCAGATGAGATTTTGCCAAAATGTCGCTATAATAAAAGCACAATTATTATGTGAGAAAATACTCAAAGAAACCTAAATACTATAGAAAGATAGATAGATAGATAGATAGATAGATAGATAGATAGATAGATAGATAGATAGATAGATAGATATAGATATAGATATAGATATAGATATAGATATAGATATAGATATATATTATATAGAAAGAGATAGAGATAGAGATATATAGAGATAGAGATAGATAGATAGATAGATAGATAGATAGATAGATAGATAGATAGATAGATAGATAGATAGATAGATAGATAGATAAATAGATAGATACAGAGAGAGAGATTCCAGTAATCTATTAAATGGAGTTTAAGGCAGGGACTATATATACAAAAAATCAAATATCATTACAGAGGCTGTAATGCCATGCTTCTCAATCTTTTATTCATCAGTGGGCTCCTTCCAATCCTCTTATAATTACCAATAGCACTTAGACTTATATACCACTTTCCAGTGCTTGACAGCTCTCTCTAAGTGGTTTACAGAATCAGCCTCTTGCCCCCAACAATCTGGGTCCTCATTTTACCCACCTCGGAAAGACAGAAGGCTAACAGTCAACCTTGAGCCTGGTAGGATTCGAACTGCCAAATTGCAGTAGGAATAGCTTGCAGTTCTGCACTCTAACCAGTGCGCCCCCAAGGCTCATAATCCTATGTTCTAATTGCCCTTCTCCAGGTCTCATGAACAATAAAGATTACCACTGTCACCTTTAGCTTGTAAATAAAATACGTTTTTATTTATAATAATAATAAAAACCAGAACAGGTAAATCCTTGACTTTGCTTGTTGAAAGCTAGCTGGGAAGGCTGCAAAGGGCAATCACGCGACACCAGGATGGCACCGTCAGAAATACATGCCAGTTGCCAAGCTGCTTAATTTTGGTCATGTGACTTTGCAACAGTTGTTAAGTGCGAGTAAATCACGTTTTTTCAGTGGTATTGTAACTTCAGTCAGTGAACAAATGCCGGTATATTGCAGTATAAAGCAGTGGATGGAAAATCACCAAGGAGAGAAGCAACCTAGAACTAAGGAGAAATTTCCTGACTGTGAGAACAATTGACCAGTGGAACAGCTTGCTACCAGAAGTTGTGAATGCTCCAACACTGGAAGTTTTTAAGCAGAGATTGGATAAGCATTTGTCTGAAGTGGTGTGAAACCCTTCAGCAGGGGGTTGGACTAGATTACCAGCGTCCCTGCCAACTCCAAGGTCCCTTCCATTTCAAGCTCCCTCTTGAAATACTCCAGGGTCCCTAACTTAGGGTTGAGAAAATGCTTTTGTAGTTGATCAAAATATTGTGCAATCAGAAATAAATGGCTGGTTTTTGAGGGGCCTCTGAGATGCTTCGCTGCTTTTTGCTCGGATTGGAAGGGGGGAAGTTTTCGATTCTGAAAACAATTCTCGACATTGCATCCAAGTTCATAGTAATGGCTCTCCCTTTGCAGCTCTCTTTAACGAATGACACTCACTATCACAACGTTGGGAAACGAAGGAGGAACTTGTCCAACCGGAATTTCCAACAACACCTGGCAGAATACGAAGGTCGTTGGAAGGGAGCTCTGAGGGAGAAGGCACAGCACCCCCCTGCCCCGAGACTTGCAAAACTCTTGAGGCAAACTAGGAGAAGCAGAAACATGACCGTAACTCAAGTGTCAGGGTTCCGGGGATTGCCCTAATTAAATTAGGAGCCTCGAGTTGTGCTTCGCCGGCAGCTGGTATGGACGGCAGTGGAATTGGACAGTGAGGACGAAAGGGAACCAGTCAGGGAGTCTGGCGAGGACTTGGATGAGGGTCCTGCATCCGATGCAGGGATGGGGCCAGGACCATCTGGGAGTGGGGTGCTGCCTTCAGTCTGCCAGCAGTGAAGCGGAGGGCCCCAGGGAGCCTGTCCCCAGTGCACATTTGTGCAGAGCTACTAGAAGGAGAGAGCAGCTGAAGCAGCAGTGGCGACTCACGAGAAAGGCTGGAAGGTGATTGTCCCTTCCATCAGAGATAAAAGTCAGCCCTCGGTGACGTGCTCTTTGCAGGAAGCAAAGAAGTTCATTAGATTCTGATTCTTTGTTGGAACTTCTGTCAGTTTATATTCTAGTAATTGGACTTCTGTTTCTCGGCAGCCTTCTACAACTGTGAAAGGCATGAGCTTATCTGAGAGAATTGTAGTCTAATGAGTTTTGGCTGGGAATGCAAGAAATTCCCAGCATTGCATTAAAATACATTTGATTTTACACTCTTGTGTTTCCTTAATTTGGACGAAGCCTGGGTCAGAACACCAAGCTTCAAAAAAATCCAAAAGCTTTATTAGGAGCAACATGTTGGCGTTAACTTAAATAAAGCCAACTCTGGCATACGTAATTTACAGTCACCTATGGCCCTGTTTTCCCCCTCTCCTCTGGGTGTATCATAAATCAGATTCTTCAATGAAGCACGTTCATAGGCTGGGTGTCATCAGTCACGTTCTCCAATCAAGGATTTTCGTGGGCAGAAGATCCAGTAGCCTAGCTACAATCTTTGTAACATAAAGGTGGAATGTACTTCTGGTTTTAAACTGCCGTAATGCTCCTTCAGATTTCTCTCCACCTTCCTTTGTTTATTGCAACTCGAAAACAGGCATAGGAATGTTTTATGAGTTGACACTCTGGAGATTTACGGGTTCCGTTCCAGACCGCCACGATAAAAGGAGTATCACAATAAAGTCCCTTTTTGAGGGAGAGGAGCAGTTGAAGAATGGGAAATTTTTTTAAAAAAAGAATAAATCAGAATGAGTCGTACCAATGGTTTGCATTCCCAGTGTCTATAGCAGAAGTGGTACTCAGCAGGTTCTGACCAACTGGGAGCGGAAATTTTGAGTAGTTCGGAGAACTGGCAAATACTACCTCTGACTGGCCCCGCCCCCATCTATTCTCCGCCTCCCAAGTCCCAGCTGATTGGCTGGGTCTTCTTTGGTTGCCCTGCATGGGAGAACAGAGCTGGAAAGCAGGTTAATGGGATGGAGAGGGAATGGGGATTTTGCAGTATTCTTCCCCTGGAGTGGTTGGAAATGGAGATTTTGCAGTATCCTTTCCTTGGAGTGGGGAGGGAATGGGAATTTTGCAGTATCCTTCCTCTACCACGGCCAAGCCATGCCATGGCCACCAAGCCACGGCCACAGAACCACTAGTAAATTTTTTTGAATCCCACCACTGGACTCCCAAGTTATATTCACACTATGCTGCAGCCTGCGAAACCGTGCAATAGCATTATGTCTAAAAAGAAATAAACAAACTATTTAATTAAAACTACTTTAGGGCTAGTGAGCAAACGCTGTTGGAAAAAGACGCGGATAGACTTGTTCGGTGCAAGGATCTTACAAACGGTCAAAATTTCTTTTAAAAATGTAGACCTACAGGTATGCTTGTAATAGCAGGGCAGGGGGAACAGACAACCTCTTAGGGTTTTTAATCTGGTTTTATCTGGTTTTTAGTCCTTTTAATTCCCTTTTATATGTTTTTACCTTTCAGCCATTATATTTGATTTCAATTGTTTTTAATTTTGTATTGTCGTTGCATTTTTAATCGGCTGTACACCGCCCTGAGTCCTGTCAGGGAAAGAGGGCGGTATATAAGTTTAATAAAATAAATAAATAAATAAATAAATAAACAAACCACAACAGCTAGAGATTGGACAGTATTCTGCACACCTTGCTGAGACTGTTCAGTGCCAATTAGTGGTTTTTCTTCAAATTGCATGAAATTGGCTTGTAGCTGGCTTGCATCGCAGTGTTTGTTAGCGTCAGCAATTTTTTAAGATGCGTTGGATTTCAATTCCCAGGAAAATAAAGAGTTGCAAAGTAGTTGCAAAGGCTGCCGTAGGTCGATGGGCTTGGAGCTCATCCTGACATTTAAGACAGGATGCTTGGCAGATGAAACTGGCTTGTGCAAACCAGTCTTTTGCCCTTAGGAACTATGGAAGAGTCCTTTGGGCTTGAGTATCCCAAAGGTGTTTTTTTCCAGAGGCAACTTGGACTTTCTGGTTTTTCTTGGAAGATGTTTCGCTTCTCGTCCAAGAAGCTTCTTCAGCTCTTGACTGGATGGTGGGGAAAGATTTATACTCCTTGCAGACATCTAGTCCTTTGCATCCTTTTAGAGGGCGCTTCAACGAATCTCTGAAAGGATGCAAAGGACCAGCTGTCTGCAAGGGATATCAATCCTTCCCCACCATCCTGCCAGAGCCGAAGAAGCTTCTTAAGAGGAGAAGCGAAATATCTTCACAGAAAAAAAAAACAGAAAGTCCAGTTGCCTCTTGAAAAAAAAAAAAAGCACCTTTGGGATAATCATGACCTGGATGGCTGAGAATCTCCATAGACATTATTTTTGAGAAGTTTTGAGAAAACAAGCTTAACACACTTCTTCCTATTTTCCCCACAACAATCTTATGAGGTGGGTTTGGGCTGAGAAAGACAGGACTGGCTCAAAGTCACCCAGATGGTTTAGTCGTATCTAAAGGTGGGTGTCAACTCTGCAGTCAACTGGATTTACCTGAATCTACCTGCCTCGGAGTTCTGCTTTTAATGGGTGCGTTACTTGGAACACTGACAGTGGGACTGGAACTCACCGTCTCCTGGTGACTGGTCCAATGGCCCAAGTAACTTTCGTACCTAAGGCAGGACTAGAACTCACCATCACCTGATGACTGGTCCAATCACCCAACTTTTGTACCTAAGGCAGGACTAGAACTCACCGTCTCCTTGTGATTGGCTCAAAGTCACCCAGCCAGCTTTCATGCCTAAGGCAGAACTAGAATTCACAGTCTCCTGGTTTCTAGCCTTGTACCTTAACTATTAGCCCAACTGGCTCTTTACCAATGGTTGTGTAACTGCAGGCATCACTGTCATAATTGTAAATAGTCACTTTCTTCCATTTGAACAGTTGCTAAATGAATGGTCATAAATCAAGAATTACCTGTATTATTCAGCATGAACTGAACACCTGGGAATTGCAGTTGAATAACAGAATAGAATAACAAGAGTTGGAAGGGACCTTGGAGGTCTTCTAGTCCAACCCCCCCTGCCTAGAACAGCTGGAGAGGTTCTATTATCTACCGTTATTATCTATCGCGCAGTTCCAGCAAAACACTTCATTTAATTATCCAAGAGGAGAAAAATCAACAAACAAAATTTGGGTACCGTTTTTTTTTTTTCCTTCTTCCATTTTATTTCTCAAACTTATTTTAACAGGAGTGACTGAATAAAAATAAAGTTTGAGTCCCATCGTCAAAGGAATGACTTGAGAACGGGGAATCAGGCAAGCAAAATCACGGCCTCTCCGTCAACTAAAGAGACGCCAACCCAGGAGGGAAACGATAAATAGTTATAGATGCAAGTCCGTGGAATATTACGTGGGAAGGGTCGTCTAAGGAGTGGGAAGGGGGGGGTGTTGTTTCAGCTTATGTGTATTTCTTGATTTCGTCGTACAAGACTAAGACGAAAGCACCACCCATTCCTCTGAGGACGTTGGACCACGCGCCCTTAAAAAATGCTTTGCCGCCTTCGTCCCGGGCAATCTTCCGCCAGCAATCAATTGTTCCAGAGTACATGATGTCAGCTGGGGAAAAAAGAGAGAGAGAGAAAATCAGCAATTAAATTCATCCGATGTTGGCAATAATGCAGGACCCGTTTAGAATAGGTGACGAGAGTAGAGTAGAATAGAATAGGAGAGTAGAGTAGAATAGAATAGCATAGAATAGGGGACAAGAGTAGAGTAGAATAGAATAGCATAGAATAGGGGACGAGAGTAGAGTAGAATAGAATAGGGGACAAGGGTAGAGTAGAGTAGAGTAGAGTAGAGTAGAGTAGAGTAGAGTAGAATTCTTTATTGGCCAGTGTGATTGGACACACAGGGAATTTGTCTTGGTGCAAATGCTCTCAGTGTACATAAAAGAAACATTCGTCAAGAATCATCAGGTACACTTAATGATACTCATAGGGTACAATAAGCAATCAAATCATACTAGGAAACAGTCAATATAGATCGTAAGGATACACGCAACAAAGTTACAGTCATACAGTCACAAGTGGGAGGAGTGATGAGAAAATTAATAGTAATAGTAGTACAGACTTTGTAAATAGTTGGAACAGTGTCGTGGGAATTATTTGTTTAGCAGTGATGGTGTTCGGGGAAAAACTCTCCTTGTGTCTAGTTGTTCTGGTGTGCAGTGCTCTATAGCGTCGTTTTGAGGGAAGGAGTTGAAACAGTTTATGTCCAGGATGTGAGGGGTCTGTAAATATTTTCACAGCCCTCTTTTTGACTCGTGCAGGATACAGGTCCTCCATGGAAGGCAGGTGGGTAGCAATTGTTTTTTCTGCAGTCCTAATTATCCTCTGGAGTCTGTGTCTGTCTTGTTAGGTTGCAAAGCCAAACCAGACAGTTATAGAGGTGCAGATGATAGACTCAATAATTCCTCTGTAGAACTGGACCAGCAGCTCCTTGGGCAGTTTGAGCTTTCTGAGTTGGCGGAGAAAGAACATTCTTTGTTGTGCTTTTTTGATGACGTTTTTGATGTTAGGTGTCCATTTTAGGTCTTGTGATATGATAGAACCTAGAAATTTGAAGGTCTCTACTGTTGATACTGTTGCTGCTTGGCTAGAGCTGGATAAATCCTATGCCAGCTTTGGAAGCCATATTGACACTGGATGCTTCCACACTGCGACATTCTTGAGCCTGGGAAAATGGGAGGGGGGGGACTTTCTTGGAGTGTATGCGGTTAGACATAATAGTATTCTTTTTCTAAGTCAAGGTCATGTCATTTCTGCACCTGGGTGAGAGTGTCTCAAGTCTCAAGTTGGGATGGATGGTGATTGTGGCATGTAATGCAATGATGGGTACAGGAGGTGGATTTGTAATTTTTTACTTATTGTAAGGAAGCCCGGAACTTTCAGATTCGGGATTCTCGAGATGTTCCAGTTTACTATCCAAATAAAACAGAACTTTTTGAGAAGATGGTCTGTCTCAGAGTTACTTGTTAGTGGAGGTTTTCTGGAACGCTGACATCCTAACAAATTCTCTGTAGAGATTCTCCATCTTCCGGATCGTAGTTAGCTTTTTTTTTTTCAGGAGGCAACTGGGACTTTCTTGTTTGTTTGTTTGTTTTTTGCAGACATTTCGCTTCTCCTCCAAGAAGCTTCTTCAACTCTGGCAGAAGCTTGCATTCCCCACTATTCTGTCAGAGCTGAAGAAGCTTCTTGGGAGGAGAAGCGAAACGTCTTCAAAAGAAAAAACAAACAAGTTTCCTCCAGAAAAAGCATCTTTGGGGGTCTTAATAAATTGCTTTTAGAACAGAAACATTTCTGCCCGACAACACAATTTAAAATGGAGCAGGGAAGAAACAGCAGAAAGGGAAGAGAGATAAATAAGGTTAAATAAGGATAAATAATGTTTATCCAGTTTTTTTTTCTCCCTCAAACTTCACCATTTTAAGATGCGTGGACATTTAACTCCCAGAAGACCTTGCTAGCAGGGGAATTCTGGGAGTTGAAGTCCATGCATCTCAAACTTGCTTAGGTTGAAAAACACCGGACTAAACGATAGTTTGAGATGAATGGGAAACGGGATGCCTCCTTGTAACTTTTAAGCATCATCAGTGCAAGTTCTGGGCAAGTTGAATCTAATAAGGATAGCCAGATGAAGAGGATGCTTCTGATTGGCTAAGGTTGCAACCACTAACAGCATGCTCCTGCCAAATTCAATCAATCGGAACGACGGTAAGAATCCAATGTCATCTTTATAGAGAAAGGACCATTCATAAATTACATCGAAGAGAGTTCAACTCCTAATGACAAACTATTAGGATCTTTTTAACCTTTCACAACAAATTCAGGGAAAATGCTTGAGCTGAAAATTTAATTTCCCCCCACCCTTTTGACTTAGGGCTTCTCCAGGCGGCCATTCAGCTCAATAAGAGTCATAATTAATACATGAGAGGATTTTCTAAAAGGGGAATATTTAGTGGCTATCTTTATTTTGTCTTCCATTGTCATGGAAGAAGTTTGTTTCGAACAAAGCTAACTGACCAAAAATCAGAATAATGCAGAATGGACAAGTTCTTAATGTAGGCGATGTAGAGGGAGGTTGAGGGTTTTCAAGACTAGCTCAACAGGAGTTTCAAATGCATTTAAAAATAAATAAATTTAGAAATACAAAGGATTACGACGTTTTCATCTGCTTAAACACAAGGCAGTTTATCCATGAATCATAGTTACAATTGGTGGTATTGATGGAATGGTGCAAATAATGAATAAATGACTCAGATTTTACACATCTGAAGTCTGATTAAATCATATTTTTATTGACGCTAAGGGGAGATGATCCATCCTGAGCCCTCAGCCATCTCCTTAAAGCAATGTCGTCCCTTAGAATGGTATTTTTCCTGTGGAGTTAAGCTATTGGTGACCCTCTAAAGCTCTTGAAATGCCAGCCAAATGGAAAAAAAAAAAAGAATAATGATGGGAACTGTAGTCCTATAACATCTGTAGAATCAGACATCCTGGCCCCTGGCATGTACAACACCTTTGCCGAGATCACTTTGGATCTCTGGTTAGAAAGCAACCAGACCTCTAAAAGCTAAATCAACAGCTCCATTGATCCGAGTTAAAACTGACTTGCTGAAAACAACCCTGTTGTTCAGAAAACATAATTTTCTCTCTTAGTTGCATTTACTCTCTCTACGGTATATGCCTAAGGAAGAAGGCAAGCTGCTAAGGACAGCTGCAAAGGGATATTTGGAAGAAAAGTTAGATGGAGCCCTTGGTGCCCTCTGAGCTTGATGGGTTGCAAACGTTTCATGACCCAACTAGGTAACATCATCTGTGTTACCAGCTAGTTGGGTCATGAAACTTCCAAACAAGCAAACCACCAAGCTCAGAGAGCATCAAAGATTCCACATTCAAACCTGATGAGCAAATGTTCTTTTCTACTGGAAAAGTTAGCTACTCACCTCCTTTGCGACCGGATTGCATCATCATTCTCCGCCGGACGGTATCGAAGGGATATGAGGTCAGGCCTGCAACGGCCGTTACCGTCTGTGCGATCATCCAGCTGATTAAGATGTGAGTGTTCTTTGGGTCGGGAAGCATTCCTGGGTAAAGGAACCAAAAACTCTGCTTAATTACGGTCCGTTTCAGAGTGGCGTTTCCTAACCGTGGTAACTTTAAGATAGGCGGACTTCAACTCCCAGAATTCCTCAGTCGGTGTGGCTGGATGGGGAATTCTGGGAGTTGAAGTCCACCTATCTTCAATCATGCTAAAGTTGAGGGAAAAATGCCTTAGAGCAAGAGTCTACAACCTTGGCAACTTTACAACTGGTGGACTTCAATCCCCAGAATTTTATATTTCTTTTTATTATTTCTTTTATATGTTTTTTGTATCAGCTTTGAACCCCCATGTGCGAGTCGGCAGCAATATAAATTTTCTAAAATGAAATAAAAAATAAACTTCTCAGCCAACTTTCCATTCTAGGGAATTCTGGGAATTGAAGTCCACCTACCTTTAAGGTGCTAAAGTTGGGGGAAAAATGCCTTAAGAGCAGGAATCTCCAACTGTATCAACTTTAAGACTTGCAAACTTCAATTCCCAGAACTTCTCAGCCAACTTTGCTGCCTGGGGAATTCTGGGAGTTGAAGTCCACCCACCTTTAAGGTGCTAAAGTTGGGGGGAAAATGCCTTAAGAGCAGGAATCTCCAACTGTATCAACTTTAAGACTTGCAAACTTCAATTCCCAGAACTTCTCAGCCAACTTTGCTGCCTGGGGAATTCTGGGAGTTGAAGTCCACCCACCTTTAAGGTGCTAAAGTTGGGGGGAAAATGCCTTAAGAGCAGGAATCTCCAACCTTGACAACTTTAAGACTTGCAAACTTCAATTCCCAGAACTTCTCAGCCAACTTTGCTGCCTGGGGAATTCTGGGAGTTGAAGTCCACCCACCTTTAAGGTGCTAAAGTTGGGGGGAAAATGCCTTAAGAGCAGGAATCTCCAACCTTGACAACTTTAAGACTTGCGGACTTCAGTTCCCAGAAGTTCTCAGCCAACTTTGCTGCCTGGGGAATTGTGGGAGTTGAAGTCCACCCACCTTTAATGTGCTAAAGTTGGGGGGAAAATGCCTTAAGAGCAGAAATCTCCAACCGTATCAACTTTAAAACTTGCAGACTTCAATTCCCAGAACTCCTCAGCCAACTTTGCTGCCTGGGGAATTCTGGGAGTTGAAGTCCACCTACCTTAAATGGTTGCCAAGGCTGCCTTAGAGCTTCAGCAGGGAGGCAGGGCAAAGGACTACAAACCCCATCCCCCCGCTCCTGATACCTTTGGCGGTGTCGTAAATGCCAAAATAGGCCGCCCTGTAGATGATGATGCCTTGGACGGAGACGTTGAAGCCTTGGTAGAGCCCCCGAAGGCCATCGGACCTGAAGATCTTCACCAAGCAATCGCCGAGGCCGTTGAATTCGCGTTCCATCCCGGCTTTGCCCACGTCTGCCGCCAGGCGGGTACGGGCGAAATCGAGAGGGTAGACAAAGCAAAGCGACGTGGCTCCGGCGGCGCCTCCGGATGCCAAGTTGCCGGCAAAGTAGCGCCAGAACTGGGTTCTTTTGTCAACGCCGCCCAAGAAGATCTGCTTGTACTTGTCTTTGAAGGCGAAGTTGAGGGCTTGCGTGGGGAAGTAGCGGATGACGTTGGCCAGGTTGCCCCGCCAAAAGGAGAGGAACCCTTGCTCTTTGGGGATCCGTACCACGCAATCGATGATGCCCTTGTACTGCTTCTCGGCCGTGATCTGCATGCTGGCATGTTGGACCTGCCAAGAGGAGAAGGTGAGAAAGAGCAGCAGTGGCTACAATTCAGATTCTCTCTTTCTCTCTCTTTTTTTCCCCTCTTTCTTTCTTTCTTTTTCTTTCTATCTCCCTCTTTCTTCTTTTTCTTTCTTTCTCCCTCTTTTCCTTCCTTTCTTTCCTTCTCCCTTTCTCTTTTTCTTTCTTTCTCTCTCCCTCCTTCTCCCCTTTCTTTCTCTTTTCTTTTTCTATCTCCTTCTCTTTTCCTTTCACTTTCTCTTTCTTTCTCCCACTCTTTCTTTTTACTTTTTCTCTCCTTCATACCCTTTCTTTCTCTTTTTCTCTCTCCCTTTCTTTTTTCTTTCCCTTTCTCCTTCTCCCTTTCTTTTTCTTTCTCTTTCTCTTTTTTTCTCCCTCTTTCTTCTTTCTCTCTCCTTCACACTTTTAATCTCTCCCTCTTTCTTTATTCTTTCTCTCCTTTTTTTTTCTTTCCCTCTCTTTCTTCCTCACACACTCACTATCTATACCCACCCAACTCAGTCAGGTGACTCTGGGTGGCTTAACAATTCTAACATTTTAAAACAATGAAAACTCTTTAAAAGACATTAAAACAAGAATAACATCCACCCAATAAATCAGTATAAACAGCAGATGGTTAATTAACTAATCATCACACCAAGTAACAGGGCCCTTAACACATTCTGAGCCCCAGGCCCGAGGAAAACATCCAAATTGTTAAACCAGGGATCTTCAAACTTGACTGCTTTAAGGCTTGTGGACTTCAATTCCCAGAATTCCTCCTCTAGTCACGTTAGCTCGGGAATCCTGGGAGTTTGAAGTCCACAAGTCTTAAACTTGCCAAGTTTGAAGATCTTTGTGTTAAAGCATTTGGGACAATCTGGGGCCATGCCCCCTTGCAAAGTTCAAAGTTAAGACAACTCAAATGATTCAAAACAGAAAGCGAAACTTTTTAGCTTTGAGATTACACAACCCAGTGCCCTTTGTGGGTTTTAGACAAACCAGGGTTAGTCGTCCAAGGGCACAAGAGGTGGCCCCAAAAATCAAAGAATGAAGGCAATCTTTGGAACTGCGGCAAGGCCCTGCAATCTGTTTTGAAACATCAAAATCATGACAAGTCCTGTATAGTAAAAAAAAAAAAAAAATCACGCTGTATCTTGTCAAATATTGTACGGGAAATTCCCCGGAAGTACGTTTTTCTTCCTCCACCCTCAGATGGAAGGAAGAAACTGCAGTTGAAATTCTCTTTAAAAAAAAAAAGAAATCTCTTAATAGTTGGTGGTTTGTCCTAGGCCTACAAAACAATCGGCATTTTAGGGTCCCGGTTTTTTAAAATCTTGGGCGGTTTTGCTTTCGAAAGCTTGGAAATTTAAGAGCGTGATCCAGAGAGCCAGAGTCCTCAATTCCTCCAGGGGAAAGTTTACAAGGCCAGCCAGAAGCCACAGGCCGATCTGAATTGATTTGCCTCTGGCTAAGCTTCGGTAGGACAATGGTTTGTAATCCACCCAGTGATAAGACTTTTCTCTTGCAAGGTGACCTTTTCCTGGGAGATTGCGGCTTGGCGCCGTCTTGGGATCAAGGTGTCCCTTAGCTGCTTGCTAAGCGACCGGGGGGGTGGTGGTGGTGGTGGTGGCAACCCAGGCTCCCAAACCGCTGCAATTTTTCGGATTTTCTCCCCCATTCAACCCATCCCTCAATTGACCTTCTTTCTTGCCACAGGGGCGGGGAGGGCAAAACGTGGCCTTAGAAGCTTCCTCTTGCAAGACTGTTAAGGATGCCGGGTGTAAAATCTCCAGTGACCTTGCTAGGCCTTTCCCTCACAGGCCCGGCAAGCATATGGGAGACAAAGGGGGACTGGGATGGATATTTTTTGAATTTATTTCAAGAAAAGCAGCTCCTTTCGAGGCTGCCAGGAGGCCCGCAATGAGCAAGGTTTCATCCGGTCCCCAGATTTGGGGCCAGGTGTCCTTCTTTCCCTTCAAGGTCACAGGATGGCCAAAATAAAAAAAAAAACCGGTGGAGTGACAGACTCGTCAGACCGATAAGAGGACGGGATTAATTTTCCTTGCAAAGGCAGGAAAGCCGCTCGAAGAGGCCTGGCGGAGAAGGAAAAGCCGCTGGCAGGGACGTCCGCAGCAGCTGCTGGCAGAGAGAGACCCAGCCAGGAGAGAGAGAATAATTTGCCAAAGGCCTCGCGCGTCCTCGCCCTGCTCTCTTTGGCTGCCGCCGCCGCCGCCGATTCAATCTCTCCCAACGCCCGGGATGAGGTTGGCATCAACCAAACCGGTTTTCTCCAGAGCTTTGCCCGTTGTCGCCACCGCAACCAGCCGGGGGAGGGGGGGGGGGGGGGGGGGGGGAAGGGACGGGAGGGGTTGGTTTCCTGTGGGTGGGCGAGGGACCCAGGCCAGCCTAAGAACCAGATGGGTTTGGGAAGGAGGATCCGCGGCTATGCTGGTGACACGGTCAAAGGGCCCCCACCGGTTCATAAAGGCGATGGGGAGCCCAGGTCCTTGTGGGGGGGGAGGAAGAGGGGGGGGGGATCAAGAAGCAGCCATGGGGTTTCTGCGGGGGGGGGGGGGGGGCATCAAAGGGGAGGGGCTCGTCAATGAGACGGGGAGGGAGCCCAGGTCTGGGTAAGGAGGGGAGGCCAAGAAGTGGGGTTTCTGTGGTGAGGAGGGGGCGTTGATAAACAGGAATGAGGAGCCCAGTTCCAGGGAGGGATGGGGGGGGTGGCCTGGAAGCGACTTTGGGGTTTCTGAGGTGGTGGTGGGGGGGCAGCAGAGCAGAGGGGCTCATAAACAGGATGGGGAGCCCAGGTGAGGGGAGGGAGAGAGGGGGGGCCTCAGGAAGCGACCTTGGGGGGGGGGCATCAAAGGGGAGGGGTTCATAAATGAGACGGGGAGGGAGCCCAGGTCTGGCTAAGGAGGGGAGGCCAGGAGGCAGCCTTGGGGTTTCTGTAATGGGGGGCCAGCAGAGGGATGGGGAGCCCAGGTGAGGAGGGGAGGGAGGGAGAGGGGGTGGGGGCTCAGAAAGCGACCCTGGGGTTGCTGAGATGGGGGGGGGCATCAAAACGGAGGGGTTCATCAACGGGAGGAGGAGCCCAGGGGAGGGGAGGGGAGGGCAGGAAGCAATGGGAGGGGGGGCAGCCAAGAGAAGGGGTTCAGCCCCCCCCCCCTCACATCTCCTTGGGGCGACCTTGAGGAAGGGAAGGGCGCGTCTTCCCCAACCCGCAACGAGGCCGCCTCTGCCCACGCGGCAGGCCAGGAGCCCCCTCGGATGCCCTTCCAGAGACCCCCCCCCCCGGCCCGAAGGAGACCCCCCCTCCTCCTCTCACAGCTGGATTCCAGCTGAGCTCCCCCCCCACCCCAGACTTTGACCCCCCCCCACCCTGGCCCTTCAGGGAAGAGACCCGGCCTCCCCTCACCTGCAGCAGGAGCTTGACCCTCTCGATGGGGGCCACGGCGGTCTTGGAGATGGCGGCCGCCACGCCGCCCGCCAAGAAGTCCTTGAGGAAGGAGATGGCCGCGTCGGTCATGATGCTTTGGCGGGGCCGGGGAGGCTGCGAGCCGGCAGGCGGAGGAAGGAAAGAAAGAAGGAAAAACGGATGGCGAAAGGGCTGCCGGCGGACTGAGAGCGAGTCCTTGAAATGGCCGGCTTTTATACGGCCCCGCAGACTTGAACGTGGGAACGGCGGCGGGGGGGGGGGGGGTGAGAACGAGACACGGGCAGCCACGCACGGCCGCTTCCCATCGCCCTGATTGGCTCCCGGGCGGAGGGAGGGACCGAAGGGAGGACTGCAGAGAGGTGCGGGGTGGGGGGGGGGGAGAGGAAAGGGGGAGGAGATCCTGGGATCTCCCCACCTCTCCTCCCCCCCCCCCCCGAAATCTGTCCCGTGGAAGGAGGAGAGTGGGAAGGGTGGGTGGGTGTGCTGAACCCGGATTAAACCCGGGTAAGAAAGCAAGAGAGGGAAAGAGCCGGCTTTAACCTTGGAGACGGACGGATGCCGCAAAGGATGCCGGCTTTGGGGCACCTGCGTGACGTCCGACGATGACCCACGGGCAGGGCGTTCCCACGACAACCCCGCGTGTCCTGAAGTGGCCCCTCTCCGCCTGACCGCGGCAAAGAGGGGACGGACGGGCAAACGCCCAAACCCCGCCTGCGACCTGGTGTTTCTGCCCGGGAGGGGATGGGCCTGCCCAAATTTCCCCCCCCCTCCCGAGGGATCTGCCCCACTTGGTGGGTTGGTATGCCTCAATTGAGGGGTTGATGTATCCCACCTGGGGGGCTGTTGTGCCCCACTTGGGGGGTTGATATGCCCCAATTCAGGGGTTGATGTGCCCCAATTGGGGGCCTGATCTGCTCCAATTTGGGTGGAGGGCTGATCTCAACTTGCAGAGGGAACCAACTTCCCCCACTTAAAAAATAAAATTAAGTAAAGATAGGATCCGATTCCCACTTTTTGCTCAAAGGCGGTTGGCTTAATCCCGGGTTGTGGATGAGCCACCTTTTCCTGGCTTTGCAGGGGTCGCCATTTGCCCCAAATGCAGCCCTGAGTTTAAGCTTTAAAAGTATGGGGTGGAGGGAGGCCTGGCCCAGGATTCTTAATACTGCCCTGTCTATTCCTATCTCAACATTTCCTTTCTGGATGGCAACTTGTTTATGCTTCGTGTTCCATAAACAAACCACTTGTGGAGTTTAACAGCATCCCATTTGTGTCATAGTCTCGTGGTGGACAGGTTGGAAGGCTTCCTGGGATGCTTTGGGACAAGGACATACCTTGTCCGTTTCCCCCACCCTGACCTGGAAAAGGGGAGAGAAATGGAAAAATCTTGCCCAATCTCTGGCTTTTATTAGGGATGATAATGACACTGTCACTGGAGCAGGGATCTCCTAAAGACGTTGGGATCCAAAAGCCGTCCCACCTTCACCCTTCTGGCTGGGAGAATGTTTCATGGTAAGACTTCCTCGGCACCCTTCCACCCAAAATTTTTATTTCCCTCGGGTCCCCAAAATCTGCACAAAAGCAAGGCAGCTTGCATCTTACATTTTCTTTTAACATTCGCATGACAGAAATATCCTAAGCAGCAGTTGGGTCAGATAACAGGTAATCAGATTTGGAAGGGACCTTGTAGATCATCTAGTCTAATCCCCTGCCCAAGCAGGAGACCCTACACCCATTTCTGACAGGTGGGACCTCCAATCTCTTCTTGAAAGTCTCAAGTGATGGTGCTCCCACAACTTCCGAGGGCAAACTGTTCCACTGATTGATTGTTCTCTCTGTTAGGAAGTTTCTCCTTATTTCCAGGTTGAATCTCTCCTTAGTCAGTTTCCATCCATTGTTCCTTGTCTGGCCTACAGGCACTTTAGAAAATAGCTTGACCCCTTCCCCCTCCCTGTGGCAGCCCCTCAGATATTGAAACACTGCTATCCTGTCTCCCCTGGTCCTTCTCTTCACTAGACTAGCCAGGCCCAGTTCCTGTAACCGTTCTTCATATGTTTTAGTCTCCAGTCCCCTAATCATCCTGGTTGCTCTTCTCTGTACTTTTTCTAGAGTCTCAACATCTTTTTTATAGCGTGGTGACCAAAACTGGATGGGTCATGAAAGCTGCTAGCAACTGGCATCCTAGCTGAATCCTCCTATCCATGCCCCGTAATAATTATTATGCCAATAATAATTGTTTTTCATTTCAAAATTTTGCTTTTTCATGTTGCCGCCTTAATCAACAGGATATAAGCCATTTTGGGTCCGAGTTAAAACCAGAGAACGTTCCTTCTGATTTGGAAAAAAATGTGTGCTTTTAAGTTAGTTTTGGACTCCCTGCAATGGTGTCATCTATTGTGCAAATTGGGCAGCTTTCTGTCATAAATAAATAAAATGGTTTAGATAATTCCTTAAACAGTCTTCCTAGCGATATTTCTCTAAGTGACTTACTAGTGCTGACAGTACCTTTAAAAAATTCTATTGATGCCTGTTTCTCAATTGGGATGATTACTTTCTTTTGCTTTTTCCCCTAGTTTGATCTCAGTAGAGATCCCAAAATTCTCAATCTGTCACGTTGAAAAATCTGGCCCAAGGCAACAACATAATTTACCCGCATATATTCCTTATATTTGTTTCTCGCTTGTCATTTCCATAATGCATTTATTGTTATTCTTTTAATACCCAGAAGCTATGCGCAAGCAGTTATAGTGCTTCATCACCGGAGGCTTTTAAGAAGAAACTGGACAGCCATTTGTCTGAAATGCTATAGGGTTTCTTGCTTGAGCAGGGGGTTGGGCTAGATGACCTACAAGGTCCCTTCCAATTCTTGTCATTCTGACTTCATTAGATTGAGGCAGCGGGACAATCACTCAATTTATTAATAGGCACTGATCACCCGACCACAAGACAAACCTTTAAAGCCACAGTTATTTGTTCTCCTGTTTAATAAGTTGGGTATCAAGTGTGCAACAAGAAAACACATTAAAACCCAATTATTGCTAGGAATTTTAGAGCATCTCTTGACAGAATCACGACTTTTGGCAAATATCTACCGTAAAATGACAAGGAAGGGAAAGAACCATGCTGGCGTGTTATATTTCAAGATTTGGAGAAAGGAAATGTTACTGTACATTTGGTCACTGCTGTTCATTTGCAAGCTTTTTAAGGATCTAAAAAAAAAGGAAATAAGACTACACAGTTCACAGAAAGATTCCAGCAGAATCCAAGCAGCCCATAATATAGTCCTTCTCGGATTTTCCCATTCCGGAATCTAAGGCAGGGATGGGTAGGTAGGTGAGTAGTTGCTGTTTTGCATAAATTAAAAGTGCAACCAACCCCTGTTCAAATTCCTACCTGTGGAAACTCAACCTGTCAGGGACATCTCTGATCTGGTCTCCATCAGCTAGCTTTCTATGGCCAGGGAATTTGATGGAGAGAAGGATCTCTCTTTAGCCGCTTCCTCCTCCTCATAATTCCACTCCGGCTGTACTCCAGAAAGTTCCCGTCTTCAGGATACGAGATAGTCTCTCATTGGCTCCTTAATCTCCGATCTGATGATCGTGTGACCAAAGATGGATTCTCATATTGCTAATCTGAGCATTATGATGCTGCAATAAACAGAACAGGCTGTGGTGGAAAAGAAAGGGAGTTTTCAGGATACATAAGTTAGGAAATAAAAATGGCGATATCAATCCAATAGTTCAATAGTTGGAAGAGAATGTTTGCAACTCAGGGTTGAAGTGTGGGGTCCTTGGTGGTCTTCCAGCTTGGTTGTTTTCTTATAAACGTTTCATTACCCAACTAGGTAACATCAGTGGTGGAAGGGAGTGAGGGAGGAGGAGGAGGAGGAGGATGACTGTGGGATCCTTGATGCTCTCCGAGCTTGGCTGTTTTCTTGCAGACATTTCATTACCCAACTAGGTACCACCATCAGTACTAGAAGGGAGTGAGGTTTGCTCTCATGTTATCTATATGAAAGCAAACCACCCTTCCCCTCGAGCACTGATGATGTTACTTAGTTGGCTAATGAAACGTCTGCAAGAAAACAACCAAGCTTAAGATAGGGTCACCGTTTCATTGTTGGCAATCAATGAGAGTGAGTATATTTTTATCAGCTTGGGAGATTGTCTGGTTGCGCAGACCGTCTTAAATAAGGAAATTATGTCCCATTTCCTTGAGTTTGGGCCCCTTTGGCAGCAATCCCTCGGAAGACAAGATAGCTGGGCTGGGAATCTCTCTCTCTTTTTTTTTTTGTTTTGCTGGGAAGCTGCGTTCAAAAACGCATCCAGAAGCTTAGAAGTTTCTTCGTCCGAGGAGCCTTAAGTCGTGCAGTTCCTGAGGTCGTAAACTCTGGTCCACACCTGGAGTAAGTGCGTAGCGTAAAGGGGAATCGGTGTAACCGTTCCGGTAGAGGCAAACCCTTTTACAGAATTCAAAAGTGCTGAACATGATCCCAAAATAAGGAACAATCTGGATGAATAAACACAAAAGGCAAAAATTACCTTCAAATTCAAATGTTAATATATTTTTTTATAACTTAAGAGACTATTTTATCCCTAGGAGGCCGGTCTCTGTGGGAAAATACTGTAGTCTTCAATTATTAGATCCCGCCATTAATATTTTGTTAATTAGAGGAGAGCTGTTTTTACGCATTAACCCAAAAATACTCAGACCCATCCAAATTTTAACAAGCCACAACACATTTTTAACAGATATTTTGTTTCCTCTGTGTTTCTCCCTAAACATTAAAAAGAGGAAAAGTATATATGTTGAAACTGTTGCAACAGTAGTCTCTTTAGTTAAGCTGCAACAACAATCTTGCATCTCCATTTAAAAAAAAAAAAACAGCAACTGAAAAGAAGATAAGATGGCAGAGGTGGTCTTTGACTTATGACCACAATTGACGGTGAAGTTAATTTTGCCCTGTTTTACGACCTTTCTTGCCACTGTTGTTAAGTGAAAAACTGCAGTTAAGTTAGTCACGCCGTTATTAAGTGAATCCGGCTTCCCCATTGAACTTCCCCAAGTTCTGACAAAGGCTTCCTGGGACAGTAACAATCACACCCAAAAACTTTTTTAAAAAAAATTTCAACAGCTGTGAATTATATGCATTCACAGCCCATATGCTGCGAATTTCACAGCCAGCTGGTTTGCTGAACCAGCCTTAGAATTAGCTACTGGTTCGGCTAAACAGGGGCGAAATAGTAGCATCCCACCCCTAACTGCAAGACTTACTTACTGTTCTGCTCTTTATAATCACTAGCTGAATTTAAGGCAGACAGATTTACTCCATAAAGGCATCCATATAAAGTCTCTTTATTGGTTCATCAGGCATCCTCAAATATAACTCACAGTTACGTTGAGGTTCATCTCAATGTCCAATTCTCTGCATAGCTGACTTTCTGGTGTAAAAGGATAGTGTTCTTTTCATCCCATAGTAGTGGAACAAGGGTGAGAAATGCCAGCATGATGCTGGGGTCTGAGCAAGAGTGAGGGAACCTCCGCCAACCCAACAAGGGTCAGTTCAGTGACCAATCAGGATTACAGATGTGACCACATGACATGGACTACATTTCCCAGGATGCCTTAACTACATTTACAGCTCCCAATTCCTAACTAACTATGCCAATTCCCATTAACTACTGGCTGGACAGCACAACTTACCCTGAGTAAATTGGCAGTTAGTCCATTCCAGAGAGCGAGGACTCCTTTGGTTTTTACCGTCTGTTTGAAACAATCCATCACGCCGGTAAAATGGACGTCAACCCCTCCAGAACAAGGGAGGCAAGAGCTCTGAGCCTGCTCGGGAACAGAACAGGAGAAGGCATTTAAAGCAGTGAAATCGACTCATTTCAGAACAGAATAATAGAACAACAAGAGTTGGAAGGGATCTTGGAGGTCTTCTAGTCCAACCCCCTGCTTAGGCAGGAAACCCTACACCACTTCAGATGAATGGTTGTCCAGTCTCTTCTTAAAAACCTCCAACGTTGGAGCATTCACAACTTCTGGTGGCAAGATGTTCCACTGGCTCATGGTTCTCACGGTCAGGAAATTTCTCCTTAGTTCTGGGTTGTTTTTCTCCTTACAATTAGAATAACCAAGTTGAAGGGACCTTGGAGGTCTTCTAGTCCAACCCCCGCCTGCTCAGGCAGCATTTCAGGGTTGTACAATCTCTTCTTAAAAACCTCTGATAATGGAACATCCATAACTTCTGGAGGCAAGCTGCCCCATCACTGTGGTAGGCTGGCATGCCAACAACCCAGAGAAAGGACATTTGAAAGCACGCCTGTGTGGCAGGCTTAAAATAAAGGCCGCTTCCCCTTTCTGACTCTGACCCTTAGATAAATCAAATCTGCAAAGACAGATTCCAGAGGTGATAAGCCTAAATGATCCCCTCCAGCCATGGAGGATCAACTCTGATTTGCAAGCTTGGCGGTTCATATTTCGTTTATGGAAAGATGACCAGCTGGCCAGAGTTTCAGGGAATGGTGCCAGCCAAGCAGACGAATTCCCTCTTTGTAGGATATGCAACCTGCCCTTTCAACCAGAGATAGTCCTGGGCTTAGGAACAATTCATTTAGTGACCTGTGATGACCCAAAGGGGTGTGGCACAAGGGCAACACAGTCAGATGATCAGTAAGAGTCTCTTTATTAGCACCAACTTTGCCCCCAATGTCCTGGTTACCTTCTGGGCTGGAGAAAAACTCTCCCAGGAACAGCCTTTGGCTGCAGAGAATCAAGTCCAAAATTTGATCAACGAAAACTGTAACTGTAAGTCCAATCAAAGCAAAATGAGGTAATTAGTCCGGCAGGGCAAGAGAAGGAATTCCAGATGTGAAGGAACGGCAGTAATTCAACACGGTTGGAGGGATTCCAGGAATGCAGATTAAGTCAACACAAGATACACTCAAGTTTGTTCCCAGAAGACTCAGCACTCAGCATGCATTTCTTTTAAACTCTCTTCCCAGCTGTGGCTAGTGAAGGGAATCAGGGCCCTTTCCTCCCCCATAAGCCACGCAACTCATGTTTTAGCCAGCTTGAGAACAAAAATGTTCCCTTTTTTTGCAGAAGGGAAAGAAGTGACATTACTGGAAGAAAAGTAGTAGATGGAGATTTAAAGAGATCTTTGCAGCACACTGTTCAGCTAACATTAATTCTGAATTTCTGAGGACTTTTTTGGGGGGTTACTTTGAAGAGGAATATAATTTCCTTGTGATACACTGCACTTTAAATTATGGTTGTGACCTCTCTCCTTAACTTAATCTTAACATAGCTTTTGTCTTTTGGATAAATGGAAATTTGTGTTAATCTTTTATTAGATATATTTACTTTGAATTATAATTGGATGACCTCTGAAGATAATCATACATTTTTGATCAGGGGCCCAGATGAAAATAGAAGAATGTGAAACATTAATTATGCATTCCTCGAAGACTGGGCAGTGTTGAAGAATGTGAAACATTAATTATATATCCTTTGAAGACCGGACAGTGTTGATGTGAAATATATAGCATTCCCCATGACAGAAGATTTTTTTTTAATGATTAGATTTGCAAATTCGCAATGGGAAAGAGCTCAAGAAGCTTAGATGTCATGAAAACATCACATACTGATGACATTTCCAAGGAAAGAGTTTTACGCTTACAATTTGTTCCATTTTGGAGTAAACCAAGCAGCCAATAAAGTATAACTTTTTCTTGTGACCTTAAGTGGTATTTTTAAAAATGCTGATTTCAAGTGAATTTGCTGACAAACCTCTGGACAGAAGCAGTTTCTTTTGCAGTTGTTGTGATAAGCCCAGAGAGATGGCTGGAGAAGGCAGCTTATAATTTAGCCACCGGTGGCTAAATTTTGTTCTGAAGAGCTGAATAACCCTTACAAGTATCTCAATCTTCTCTAGTTCATATCAACGGCCCAAATTACTCTCATTCAGAACTTACTGTCATAGTTGTCCCAAAGGCGCTTTTTCAGGAGGCAGCCGGACTTTCCTGGTTCTTTTTCCTTTGAAGACGTTTCACTTCTCTCATCCAAGAAGCTTCTTCAGCTCTGACGGGATGGTGGGGAATGGAAGGATTGATATTCCTTGCAGCCAGCCGGTCATTTGCATCCAATGATCTTCTAAAAGGAGGCAACTTCTTGGATGAGAGAAATGAAACGTCTTCAAAGGAAAAAACAAGCAACTGTGTGATGGCCTGTAGCAACTAAATACTAAGTACAGAGATGGATACCTGTTGTCCACAATTTTGATATCAATGAGTAACAATGAGTAACAAAGACATGGAGAATCTGATCTGACAGATGGACGGACGGACAGACGGACGGACGGACAGGCGGACGGACGGACGGACAGGCGGACGGACGGACAGGCGGACGGAGAGACGGACGGACGGACGGACGGAGAGACGGACGGACGGACGGACAGACGGACGGAGAGACGGACGGACGGACGGACAGACGGACGGATGGACGGAGAGATGGACGGACGGACAGGCGGACGGACGGACGGAGAGACGGATGGACAGACGGACGGACGGACGGACAGACAGACAGACGGACGGACGGACGGAGAGACGGACGGAGAGACGGACGGACAGATAGACGGACGGACAGATAGACGGACGGACAGATAGACGGACGGACAGATAGACGGACGGACGGACGGACAGACAGAGGGACAGACGGACGGACGGATGGATGGACTGACGGATGGACGGACGGGCAGGCGGACAGACGGATGGGCGGACGGACGGACAGACGGACGGAGAGACGGGCAGTCGGACGGACAGTTGGACGGACGGACGGACGGAAGGGCGGACAGACGGACGGACGGAAGGGCGGACAGACGGACGGACGGACGGACAGACGGACGGACTGACGGACGGACTGACGGACGGAGGGACGGACGGAGGGACGGATGGACGGACAGACAGACGGACAGATGGGCGGGCGGGTGGACAGACGGACAGACAGACGGACGGAGAGACGGACGGACGGAGAGACGGACGGACAGACGGACGGACAGATGGACGGACGGACGGACAGACGGACGGACAGATGGACGGACGGACGGACAGACGGACGGACGGACAGAGAGACAGGCGGGCGGGCGGGCGGACAGACAGACGGATGGGCGGACGGACTGACGGACAGACAGACAGACGGACGGACATCCAGACGGACAGATAGATGGACGGACAGACAGGCGGACAGGCGGACGGACGGACAGAGGGACGGACAGACAGAGGGACAGACGGATGGACGGACTGACAGACGGATGGACAGACAGACGGACAGACGGACGGACGGACGGACGGGCGGAGAGACGGACAGACGGACGGACTGATGGACGGACGGACGGGCGGACAGGCGGGTGGACAGATGGACGGGCGGACGGACGGGCGGACGGATGGACGGACAGACGGGCGGGCGGACAGACAGACGGGCGGACAGACGGACGGGCGGACAGACGGACTGACGGACAGACGGACGGGCGGACAGACGGACAGGCGGACAGACGGACAGACAGACGCACAGACAGACAGACGGACGGACAGACGGACGGGCGGACAGACGGACAGACAGACGCACAGACAGACAGACAGACGCACAGACAGACGGACGGACGGAGAGACGGACAGACAGACGCACAGACAGACGGACGGACGGAGAGACGGACGGACGGATAGACAGACAGACGGACGGACAGATGGACAGACGGACAGACAGATGGGCAGACGGACAAACGGACGGACAGATGGACAGACGGACGGACAGACGGATGGACAGATAGACGGACAAACGGATGGACCGACGGACGGACAAACGGACGCACAAACGGACGGACAAACGGACTGACAAACGCACTGTCCGTCGGTCCGTCCGTCGGCCCGTCCGTCTGTCCGCCCGTCCGTCCGTCTGTCCGTCCGTCCATCTGTCTGTCCGTCCGTCTGTCCATCTGTCCGTCCGTCTGTCTGTCCGTCTGTCCGACCGACCGTCCGTCTGTCCGGCCGTCTGGCCGTCTGTCCGTCCCTCTGTCTGTCTGTCTGTCCGCCCGCCCGTCCGTCTGTCTGTCCGTCTCTCTGTCCGTCTATCTATCCATCCGTCTGTCCGTCTGTCCGTCCGTCTATCTATCCATCCGTCTGTCTGTCCGTCCGTCTGTCCGTCCGTCCATTGCAAGGGGAAAGCATCAAAATCTGAGGTCAGGAAGAGTCGAGTGGAGCACGCTTTATCGTTTAAAAAAAGTACACACAACCAGAAACAGAGTTCTCTGCTTTTATGCTTTTATGGAGCATGTGTGATGGAGAATGCTAAATGTCTTGAACGAAAAACTATGTAAGCCAAGGATTCCAGACCTTGTCACATTCGCATTAAGACAAGTGAAATCATTGAGATTTAAAATGTTAGTTAGGGCAGCTAACACAACCGCAGGAGTTTAAGGTTGCTTTCTTTTTTCAAATGCATCACCTTTCTATGTTGGCATTACTTATACAAGGGAGGAGGTGGCTCAGTGGCTAAGATGCTGAGCTTGTCGATCAGAAAGGTCGACAGTTCGTTGGTTCGAACCCCTAGCGCTGCGTAATGGAGTGAGCTCCCGTTACTTGTTCCAGCTTCTGCCAACCTAGCAGTTCAAAAGCATGTAAAAAAATGCAAGTAGAAAAATAGGGACCACTTTGGTGGGTCAAAAAGAGGGCTGTGAAAATATCTACAGACCCTTCACATCCTGGACATAAACTGTTTCAACTCCTTCCCTCAAAATGACACTATAGAGCCCTGCACATCAGAACAACTAGACACAAGGAGAGTTTTTCCCTGAATGCCATCACTCTGCTAAACAAATAATTCCCTCAACATTGTCCAACTATTTATAAAGTCTGCATTACTATTACTATTAATCTCATCACTCCTTATCACCATCCCCTCCCACTTGTGACTGTATGACTTTAACTTTGTCACTTGTATCCTTACGATTTATATAGACTGTTTCCTATATTGTTTGATTGCTTATTGTACCCTAAGACTATCATTAAGTGTTGTATCTTATGATTCTTGACTCTTGACAAATTTATCTTTTCTTTTATGTATATTGAGAGCATCTGTACCAAAACAAATTTTTTGTGTGTCCAACCACACTTGGCCAATAAAGAATTCTATTCTATTCTATTCTATTCTATTCTATTCTATTCTATTCTATTCTATTCTATTCTATTCTATTCTATTCTATTCTATTCTATTGTAGTCCATTCCATTCCTGAATTCTATTCGTGAATTCTATTCTATTCTTGAATTCTATTCTAATTCTAATTCTATTCTGTTCTAATGAGTAGGCTCCATTATGGTCACCTACATGAGAATTTACCTGCCCTTGAAAGGCTTGAAATGCAAATCCTCAAGTTATGGCCACAGTGGGGGCCCAAATTTGTGTTGCTATGTGAGACATCTGTTAAAAGAAATTCTGCAATAGAAAGGAAGTTTTAAGTTCAGGTGTAGATTTAAGTAGCAGAAGGGTGCCCCCTAGTGGCTCAAAAATAGCAAGACTTTCTTCTCCCTCAACCCTATACAGGAAGTCCTCAACTCACAACAGTTCACTTAGTGACGGAAGTCACAATGGCACTGAAAAAAAAAATGACAGGACCATTTTTCAGACTTACGACCGATGCAGCATCCCCAGGGTCACGTGGCTTGGCAATGGACCCACCTTTATGACGGTCGCAGCATTCCTGGGGTCGTGGGATCCCCTTTTTATGACCTGGCCAGTCACGCTCATGGGGGAACCAGATTCACCTCACAACCGTGTTACTAATTGAACAACGGCAACGATCCACTTAGTGGATGTGGTGAGGAAAGTCATAAAACGGGACAAGCTCGCTTCACGAATGTTTCGCTTAGCAACAAGGAATTTTGGCTGAAGGGTGGCTGTAATTCAACCAATTATCCTAATCTAAAAAGGAGGCTGACCATGGAATTGGAGGGTTCTGATTATTTCGTTCCTATGCCCATTTCTGTGATGGGAGTGAATCAAAGACACAAGGGAAAAATCTTTCTGATATGTTTGTCGAGATAACAGATAATCAGAGTTGGAAGGGACCTTGTAGGTCATCTAGTCCAAACCCCTGCCCAAGCAGGATACCCTACACCATTTCTGACAGATGGGTGTCCAATCTCTTCTTGAAAGTCACAAGTGATGGTGCTCCCACAACTTCCCACAACTTCTGAAGACACCATCTGTTCCATCGGTTGATTGTTCTCACTGTCAGAAAGTTTCTCCTTATTTCCAGGTTAAATGTTCAGTTTCCATCCATTATTCCCGGTGCTTTGGAAAATAGCTTGACCCCCTCCTCTCTGTGGCAGCCTCTCAAATATTGGAAGACTGCTCTCCTATCTCCCCTGGTCTTTCTCTTTACTAGACTAGCCAGGCCCAGTTCCTGTAACCATTCTTCATATATTTTAGTCTCCAGTCCCCTCATCATCCTGGTTGCTCTTCTCTGCACTTTTTCTAGAGTCTCAACATCTTTTTTATAATGTGGTGACCAAAACTAGATGCAGTAGTCTTTGTGTGGTCCTACTAAGGTTTTATAGAGTGGTATTAGTACCTCATTTGATTTTGATTGTATCCCTCTGTTAATGCAATTTAGGATTGCATTGGCTTTTTTGGCTGCTGCTGCACACGGCTGGCTCATATTTAGCTGGTTGTCCACTAAGATTCCAAGATCCCTCTCACAGTTCTTGCTATTGAGCCTGGTTTCACCCAGTCTATATGTGTACTTTTGGTTTTTCTTGCCTAAGTTTAGGACTTTACTTTTCTCTACATTGAATTTCATTTTGTTAAATTATAATTATAATTATATAATAATAGGATTGTTAAACCTATGGATAATTTGCTTCTTATTTTAGTAAGGGGGAAAATAGTGGTGCTATTTAAATGTTGACCTTTTTGTAAATATATATATATATATATATATATATATATATATATGTTTTCGGAGATTTTCGCGGGTATTTGTACACAAGCCTGAAGATGATGAATGAGACTTCATCGAAACGTCGCCTAGATATTTCCAACTCTACACGGGAGAAAACCCGAAGAACCAAAGATCCACATATATATATATATATATATATATATATATATATATATATAAGAGAGGGATGCACGCTGCTTTATCTAACCGCAGAGGCAACGAGAGGCAAGCATCTCGGCATTCCAGCCAACTATCAAGTTCCATACCCTTGGCAGGTGTGAAAAAGATCCTTCCTTACCTGTATTTTCCTCTTGACAGTTTCAAAGGGGAAGGAGAAAGTTTGGGCCACCGCTGCAGCCAGGCAGCCATTGAAGAAGTTTTGCATTGGTGTGAAAGAGAGGCTGGGCTGACCCCAGAGTTCATCCAGGTGAGTGTAAACAAGGAAGGAACCAATGGAAAACGGGATTGCACCTGTTAGGGAAGACGGACAAGGTAGATTTGGTAAGGAATATCCAGAGGCAGGGACATAAGTATCGATATTGATCTCCTAGGATAATATCTTTGAAAGTCTAATTGTTCTGACCCAGCTCCCCAAACACAACAAACCCTCTGACGTTAACTCAAAAAATTCCTTTATTAGTAGTGCCAGCCGGCTAACAAGCCTGTCTGGTGGGGAGATAAATAGTTCTTTGCCATACCTACTCATCTCTGCCCCCTGCCTTTTATCCCCAGAGCTAGGGTGGGGCTTCGCTAGCAGCAGTGGCTCTTTTGTCTCAAGGACCGGCCCATAGATTTCCACTGCTCTCCTCTCCTCTGCCTTCTGTGCATCCATGCATCTGGCACTGGACCCAGGTGTTCCTTCTCTTCTTCATCAACCACCTGCAGACCTGGGGGCTGTTGACTCTCCATCTGAGGGCTGATGGATGGCCCAGGCTCCACCTCTCTCTCTCTCTCTCTCTCTCTGACAGCTCCATTCCCTCTTCCCCCGCAGAGATCCTAGGTTGGCCTGATAGTGATCCCGACTCCCTCACCTCCTCCTCTTCCTCCGATTTGGCTGCTGGACAGGCCACAACACTAGCTCTCTGGAGAAGACACTGTGATGATCCAGGGTGGGATACAAAACAAACACAGTCACAGAAAACAGGTGAAGCCCCTTTTATTCCTTCACTTGGCTTCCAAGCTCCAAATATTCTTGACGGAAGACAAAAAACTCCCACACAAACAGTTACAAGAAGGAGGAAAAAAGCAACACAAACCAGGCAAGATAAGGGCTGGAGGATGTCCACAGATAACACACACTGGGGAGGATGCCAAACTCAGAGAGGAACTATAAACTAGAGATATTTTCATGCTTTGTTTCCAGCGTTCGCCCATACGCATGTCCGTCCTTTTACTCCGTTGTCACAGCTGCAGCCCATGAAGAGGATCAGAGCCCTCTCCTCCTGAGTAGACCACGTCTCTCCCTGATCCTCTCTTCCCTGCGTGCCCTAAGATGGAGAGAGGATGGGCCTGAGTCCTCCTCTGACTGCCTAGCCGGCCTCTGTTTTTCCCCAGCCTCCTCCACAACTCCGTAGTCACACTCCCACTCTCTGTCGGCTGTTCCTCCTCTCCCTCAGAATCAGTCTCCACCAGGGGCATGACAGACTCTAAGGGTGGGAGAGGTGGAAGGGATGAGAAGAGGACAACCAGCAGCAAGATGGGATGGAGTCAGGTGCAGCAGTGATGGGACAGACCTGGAAGGCCAAGTTAGGTACAGGCCATCATGGAGAAAATCTACGTAATCAATCCATCGAGATACAACAAGCCTGGCCCATCCCAGTTAATACCCATGTCACTTATGACTGGACTAATAAAAAATTGAATACCACGATTAGAAAGCTGCATACTTTTGCAAAAACGTATTTGTGGAACGATTTGGAAATTTACTCTCTAGTAAGACAAAGAAAGTATTTAAGTTTGATAACTTGAAGGAAGGATGATTATATATATATAATTTCGCAGGTATTTATATGTATGGTATTCAGCTTTGTTCGGGTATTTTCCCACGTCATTATAGTTGTGTTTTTAAAGTTGTAGTGACGTTTTGGCAGAATCTCATCTGCCATCATCAGGCTTGTGTATTGGGTTCGTCTGTGAGTCAGGCTTTTGCAGCCGTTTCTGTTTTAAATTTGGTGCTAGCCTCGTGCTGTGTTGGAATGGTTTTTTTCTTCATCCTGATTGGTTGGGAGTCTTGGTCTGTGTTTATTGGTCTTGGAGTTGGCTGTGTTCTGCTTGATTGGTGTTTCTAATATCTTCTGTCTGTTTTGTAGCATTTTTTTTGGTCTTGATTGGCTGGCAACATTGTGTTTCCTGTATTGGGGGCTTTTAGTGCGGCTTATAAATACATATAAATACATACATATATATATATATGTGTGTGTGTGTGTGTGTAAGGTTTTTAAGCTGATAATTTTAAATATTATTTATTTATTATTTATTATATATATATGTATTTTTTTTCGGAGGTTTTCATGGGTATTTGTATGTGAATCTTTGGTTCTTCGGGTTTTCTCCCGCATAGAATTGGAAATATCTAGGCGACGTTTCAATGAAGTCTCATTCATCATCTTCAGGCTTGTGTCTTTGGCCTTGTGCTTCTCAGAGTAAATACTCTGTAAGTACGAAACGTCACCTAGATATTTCCAATTCTACGCGGGAGAAAACCCGAAGAACCAAAGATCCATATATATATATATATATATGTGTGTGTAAGGTTTTTAAGCTGATAATTTTTAAATAATAAATAAGGGAGACTAGTATAGATCCATTTCGAGCTAGTTAGCTCTCTTCAGCTAGCCATACCCTTACTGGGATTCGAACCAGGGAAGTATTACATGTGAGGCAGTTGTAATTGCCTCTACACCACTGGCTCTCTCCTTATCAGCTCAGGCAGGGGAATAAGTATATACTTTGTATTACAACACCCTGTTAAGCCCCAATTAAGGGAGAAAGCATACTGCTTTCTTTTCTGTCTTTCGGCTCATCACCAGAGACCATACCGACAGAAAGCTATTTGTTTCGTTGCCTTTTGTTTACATGTGTGTAAGGTTTTTAAGCTGATAATTTTTAAATAATAAATAAGGGAGACTAGTATAGATCCATTTCGAGCTAGTTAGCTCTCTTCAGCTAGCCATACCCTTACTGGGATTCGAACCAGGGAAGTATTACATGTGAGGCAGTTGTAATTGCTTCTACACCACTGGCTCTCTCCTTATCAGCTCAGGCAGGGGAATAAGTATATACTTTGTATTACAACACCCTGTTAAGCCCCAATTAAGGGAGAAAGCATACTGCTTTCTTTTCTGTCTTTCGGCTCATCACCAGAGACCATACCGACAGAAAGCTATTTGTTTCGTTGCCTTTTGTTTACATGTGTGTAAGGTTTTTAAGCTGATAATTTTTAAATAATAAATAAGGGAGACTAGTATAGATCCATTTCGAGCTAGTTAGCTCTCTTCAGCTAGCCATACCCTTACTGGGATTCGAACCAGGGAAGTATTACATGTGAGGCAGTTGTAATTGCCTCTACACCACTGGCTCTCTCCTTATCAGCTCAGGCAGGGGAATAAGTATATACTTTGTATTACAACACCCTGTTAAGCCCCAATTAAGGGAGAAAGCATACTGCTTTCTTTTCTGTCTTTCGGCTCATCACCAGAGACCATACCGACAGAAAGCTATTTGTTTCGTTGCCTTTTGTTTACATGTGTGTAAGGTTTTTAAGCTGATAATTTTTAAATAATAAATAAGGGAGACTAGTATAGATCCATTTCGAGCTAGTTAGCTCTCTTCAGCTAGCCATACCCTTACTGGGATTCGAACCAGGGAAGTATTACATGTGAGGCAGTTGTAATTGCCTCTACACCACTGGCTCTCTCCTTATCAGCTCAGGCAGGGGAATAAGTATATACTTTGTATTACAACACCCTGTTAAGGTTAGCTGAAGAGAGCTAACTAGCTCGAAATGGATCTATACTAGTCTCCCTTATTTATTATTTAAAAATTATCAGCTTAAAAACCTTACACACATGTAAACAAAAGGCAACGAAACAAATAGCTTTCTGTCGGTATGGTCTCTGGTGATGAGCCGAAAGACAGAAAAGAAAGCAGTATGCTTTCTCCCTTAATTGGGGCTTAACAGGGTGTTGTAATACAAAGTATATACTTATTCCCCTGCCTGAGCTGATAAGGAGAGAGCCAGTGGTGTAGAGGCAATTACAACTGCCTCACATGTAATACTTCCCTGGTTCGAATCCCAGTAAGGGTATGGCTAGCTGAAGAGAGCTAACTAGCTCGAAATGGATCTATACTAGTCTCCCTTATTTATTATTTAAAAATTATCAGCTTAAAAACCTTACACACATGTAAACAAAAGGCAACGAAACAAATAGCTTTCTGTCGGTATGGTCTCTGGTGATGAGCCGAAAGACAGAAAAGAAAGCAGTATGCTTTCTCCCTTAATTGGGGCTTAACAGGGTGTTGTAATACAAAGTATATACTTATTCCCCTGCCTGAGCTGATAAGGAGAGAGCCAGTGGTGTAGAGGCAATTACAACTGCCTCACATGTAATACTTCCCTGGTTCGAATCCCAGTAAGGGTATGGCTAGCTGAAGAGAGCTAACTAGCTCGAAATGGATCTATACTAGTCTCCCTTATTTATTATTTAAAAATTATCAGCTTAAAAACCTTACACACATGTAAACAAAAGGCAACGAAACAAATAGCTTTCTGTCGGTATGGTCCTCTGGTGATGAGCCGAAAGACAGAAGAAAGCAGTATGCTTTCTCCCTTAATTGGGGCTTAACAGGGTGTTGTAATCAGTATATACTTATTTCCCCTGCCTGAGTTGATAAGGAGAGAGCCAGTGGTGTAGAGGCAATTACAACTGCCTCACATGTAATACTTCCCTGGTTCGAATCCCAGTAAGGGGTATGGCTAGCTGAAGAGAGCTAACTAGCTCGAAATGGATTTATACTAGTCTCCTTATTTATTATTTAAAATTATCAGCTTAAAAACCTTACACACATGTAAACAAAAGGCACGAAACAAATAGCTTTCTGTCGTATGGTCCCTGTGATGACCAAGACAGAAAAGAAAGGTATTTCTCCCTGATTGGCTAACAGGTAATACAATTACTTATTCCCTGCCTGACTGATAGTAGCCAGTGTTAAGCATTTCCTCACCTCCCGTCGAACCCAGTTGGCTACTGAAAGAGCTAACTTCACACTACTCCCTTATTTATATTTAAATTACAGCTTAAAACTTACAACATGTAAAAAAAACGAAACATAGCTTTCTGTCGGTATGGTCTCTGGTGATGAGCCGAAAGACAGAAAAGAAAGCAGTATGCTTTCTCCCTTAATTGGGGCTTAAAAGGTGTTGTAATACAAAGTATATATCTATTATATAATATATAATATACTTGTATTACAAACACCTGGTTAAGCCCCAATTAAGGGAGAAAGCATACTGCTTTCTTTTCTGTCTTTCGGCTCATCACCAGAGACCATACCGACAGAAAGCTATTTGTTTCGTTGCCTTTTGTTTACATGTGTGTATTTAAAAATTATCAGCTTAAAAACCTTACATATATATATATATATATATATATATATATATATATATATATATATATATATACACTTTGTATTACAACACCCTGTTAAGCCCCAATTAAGGGAGAAAGCATCCTGCTTTCTTTTCTGTCTTTCGGCTCATCACCAGAGACCATACCGACAGAAAGCTATTTGTTTCGTTGTCTTTTCTTTACATGTGTGTATTTAAAAATTATCAGCTTAAAAACCTTACATATATATATATATATATATATATATATATATATATATATATATAATTATTTATCAGCTCAAAAACCTAACACACACACACATATTTATATAGACACACACAATACACACACACACAGACACACACACAGACACATATAAGACAGGGTCTTATTTTGGGGGAAACAGGGATATCAAAATATATGTCAGCCTTCAAGAATCCTTCCTCGGTCTTTCTGGCTGCCATAGAAAGGGGGGGGAGGGAAGATTAATTGGGTTTTGTGGGGAGGGGGAAGAGTGCTGGAGGCTTGAGATGGTGAATTGTAAAACTTGGGAAAACTTTCTTGACTATGCTTACGTGCTTACTGCGCAGCTGTAGCTTCTTATCTAATCAGGCCAAGGTCAACCGGCCCGGGCGAGCCAGATGTCTGAAACACCACCTGAAGATGCATCCACGTGACATCATACCCATCTCTGATTGGATGGCCAGCTTGAACTATTGGGGGAACGTTACCATAACTTTGTATATCTGATTTTCGCACCTCACTTGACAATATCAGTGGATTCGAGGAGAGGAATCTTACATACCTAATACTGACAATGAAAGACCCCGATAAAGCGCAGAGGCTCCTTCCTGGTGGTAGATCATGTACAAAGCATGGAGGATGCCTTTGTAGGGCGGCTCCAGTCGGTTCTGCACAATCAACCGCGTCTTGACCACTTCCGTTGGGTAGGTTGCGATGGCCGCCATCATTCCCGCCAGGCTGCCGGCCACGATGGCGTTCCACTGGGAAATGTGGCCGAGATCATCCATCAGCAGCATCACGCATCTAAGGCGAGACCAACAGAGCGGGGGGAATAAAAATAATTGTATTTTTTTTCGGGGGGGGGGTGGGTGGAGTTTTCGTACAACAGGAGTTTCAGCTGTGATCCATCTCAAGATTAGGGTTCACCACGTCTCATCTGACCATTTGACAACACTGTTTGGCTGAGCATCCTGTAGAACAGGAGTCAACTGAGGGCAGGGGGTGTTCCTCGCCACATACATGCATACATGACATCTGTGTATACATGTATATATGTACATCTATACATATATGTATATGAACTAGACTGGGTTGTTTCTCTTATATATGTGGGTATGTGCATAGTTTTCTCTCTGTCTTTCTCTCTCTAGATATCTATCACCTATCTATTTATCTCTATCTATTCGTCTCTCTCTTTCTCTTTATTGAGATATCTTATCACATGTCTATTTCTCTCTCTCTATTTCTCTCTCTAGATATCTATCACCTATCTCTCTCTCTTTATCTAGATATCTATCACATATCTATTTATCTGTCCAGATATCTGTCACCTCTCTCTCTCTCTCAATATCTATCATCTATCTGTCTATCCAGATATCTATCATCTATTTATCTCTCTCTCTATATATATATTTCTCTCTATTCATCTCTCTCTCTTTATCAATATATCTATCACCTATCTATCTATCTATCTCTATTTGTCTCTCTGTCTCTAGATATCTATCAACTATCTCTCTCTCTATCTATCTATCTATCTATCTATCTATCTATCTATCTATCTATCTATCTATCATATTTATCTCTTTATATATATTTCTCTCTCTATATTCATACATATATCTCTCTCTTTATCGAGATATCTATCACCTCTCTATTTATCTATCTATTTATCTCTCTCTCTCTCCCTATCCACCCCCCTTCTCTCTTCTGCCATGATTATGCAGTGGATATAGGAGGTGGTGACCCTTTGAGAGCTGTATGAAATTTCATTTTAATGTACGCCGATTAGAGGACCTTCTGAGTGACAATAACATTATTCTGAGTCTAGAGAAGGGGGGAAACCCTAATCCATTCAAACCCACCAACAAAGCTGGAAGACACCGGGAGCACCTCCACTCCCCATCTCCATCCCCATCCCGGGCACTCGTTCCGTGTCTCTTAACTCCTACAAGTTTATTTCCTTCTGCTTCCTAAACGGGTCCGGCAGGTCCAACCTCTCAGCCCAGTTTTCAGGCTCAGGGCGGCTGCTCCGCTTCCACGACCCGGTCAGGTACCGGATAGGGTCTCCTGCTCGAGCAGGGGGCTGGACTAGAAGACCTCCAAGATCCCGTCCAGCTCCAATCGGATTGGATTGGAGACGCGCCCCGATCGCCGCTTGATTCCCCTTCCTTCCCCCCCCGCTTACCGGCGGTAGGAGGCGAGCTGCACGGCGCTGTAAGGCAGGAGGCGCAAGCAGGCGGTCAGGTTGCCTTTCCAGAGCGCGCCCGCGCCCTCGGATCGCCAGAGGCTGCTCCCCGCTCGCCAGAGGCCGCCGGTTCTCCCCGCGGGCAGCGCCCCGACCTGGCCAAGTACGGTGAGCACTTCCAGCGGGGCCGTCAAGCTGTGGCTCGCCGCCCCGGCCAGCCCGGCGCAAGCCAGCCGCTGCAGCGCCGTCAGCCGCCCGTCGCGCTTCCAAGTGGCCATGGCGCACCATGCCAGCCGCTGCCCGGGACTGGGGGAGGGAAAGAGGAAGGCTCAGGCGGCTCCGCGATCGTCCGCCGGGGCAGGGCGGCCGGGGTGGGGCGGTGCCAGCCAGCCGACCGAACAGGCAGGCGGGCCGGAGACAGGAAGGGGAAGGGCCCGGGGAAGCGGGCCGCCCTCCCCGGGCACCGGTGCGCAAGAGCGCGCGAGCGGGGAGCGCAGGGAAGCCGCTCCAGCCGCGCCAGAGAACCCGATCGGAGCTGGGGGTGGTGGGCGCAGCAGAAGCGGATCGCGGGACGAGATGCTCGCCCGGCTGGGTAGCCGGCGTCCCGGGGAAGCGGCGGATCTCTAGGCCGGCCGCCTTTGGGCTTCTCGGAGCCGTCGCGGAGAGGCTGGTGAGGCGCCGTGCGGGTGACGGGGAGGAGAATACTTGTAGTTCGGGGTTGAGATTGTGAGTGGGGGTCCTAGGTGCTTTCGGAGCTTAGTGGTTTTTCTTGCGGGCCTTTCAGGACCTAACTAGGTAACGTCATCAGTGCTGGAAGAAAGTGGGATGCGTAGAGAGGAGGAGGAGAAAGAGGAGGAGAATTAGGATTGTGGGATCCTTGGTGCTCTTTGAGCTTGGTGGTTTTCTTGCAGACATTTCATGACCCAAATAGATAACACCATCAGTCCTGGAAGGGAGTGGGGGGGGGAGGGGGATTGTGGAACTGAGCTTGGTGGTTTTCTTGCAGACATTTCATAACCCAACTTGGTAACATAATCAGGAGGCGGAGAAGGAGGGGGAGGAGGAGAAGGAGGATGACTGTGTGATCCATGGTGCTGTCTGAGCTTGGTTGTTTTCTTGCAGACATTTATTGACCCAGCTAGGTGACACCATCAATCCTGAAAGGGAGAGGGACGGAGGAGGGGGAAGAGGAGGGGGAGGAGAAGGAGGAAGCGGAGTTGTGGAGCTGAGTTGTTGGTTTTCTTGCAGACATTTCATGACCCAAGTAGGTGACATCATTACTGCTAGAAGAAAGCGGGGTGTGTGGAGAAGACTGAGGGGTCCTTGGTGCTCTCTGAGCTCGGTGGTTTCTTTGCAGGCGTTTCATCACCCAAACCAGGTAATTTCATCAGTGCTGGTCAGCACTAGCTCATCACACTGATGACGGTACCTAGTTGGGCCATGAAACGTCTGCCAGAAAACCACCAGGCTCAGAGAGCACCAAGGGGAGGGAGGGAAGGAAGGAAGGAAGGAAGGAAGGAAGGAAGGAAGGATCACTGATAATGTTACCTAGTTGGGTCATGAAATGTCTGCCAGAAAACCACCAAGCTCAGAGAGCACCAAGGGGAGGGAGGGAAGGAAGGAAGGAAGGAAGGAAGGAAGGATCACTGATAATGTTACCTAGTTGGGTCATGAAATGTCTGCCAGAAAACCACCAAGCTCAGAGAGCACCAAGGAACCCTCAATGGGGAGAGCACTGGGCTTGGCTGGTGGAGATGCAGTGGGGCGATGCCAGCCTGTCTCGTTTTGTGTGGGGGGGGGACTATCCTCCTTTTCTTGGCCCAGCTTATCTGCTAAGATCCAGGGTTTCCTTCGTGTGTGTGTGTGTGTGGGGGGGGGTGTGATTGATCCCCTGGAGGATCTTGGACCCCCCATCCCCACGACAGTCCTGGCAGCTCCTCGGGGATAGCCCTGGCCCCCTTTGCCAGGAGTCAAAAGGGGGGGGGGGAGGAATGACAGAGCTCCGGGTGAGCCCTGCCTTGGTCCTGGGTTCAATTCCAGCCCACCAAGAGCCAGCAAGACTGCCGGGGGAGGGAGGAGGGGCGGGTCTTCCCTCCAGCAAGGGGTGAGCTTTGCTTGGGGGGGGGGGGTGTCATTGGTCCCTTGAGGGGATGCTTGTTGTTGGGGGGCTGCCTTGGCCCCACTTTACCAGGGGTCCAAAGAAGGGACGAGTCCTGCCCCTCCTGCCCCGGCCCCGGGTTCAAATCCAGCCCTCCAGGAGGAAGGTGGGGGGGTCTGCCCTCCAGACAGAGGCGGGGGGGGGGGGGACACACATCGTGGGGAGGGGTCTCCCCTCAAAAGCCCCGGGGTGGGGGTGGGAGAAGGGAGCGGATCGACTTGGTCGTCCGGACAGGGGGGAACCCAAAGGAGTGGGGTAACCCCTTCCCCGGGCCGGTGGGGAGGGGGCAGCGGAGACCCTCCGGTTTTGGGCTCCGGGGAAGGCCCAGGCCGAGGTCCGTCCGGGCGGGCAGGGCCGACCTCTGGGGCGGGGGGCGAGGGGGCGCGGCGGCTCCGCCCCGGGGAGGCCGGGCCAGGAAGCGGCGGCGGCGGCGGGAGCGGCGGAGCGGGAGCGGCGGTGAGGCAGGCCCGGTAGGCCGCGGCGCGAGAGGAGAGGCCGAGGGGCGGCGGCGGGAGGTGGCGGGGTCCGCAGGGGCCTCCGGGCCTGGCCGCGCTGAGGGGAGGGACTCCAGGTCCCGTCTGCCCGGCTTGCCTGGGATTCCAGCTCCCATACGCCTGGCTTTCCTCAGATTCCAGGTCTCAGCTGCTAGGTTTACTTGGGACTCCATCTCCCATCCACCCAGGTTGCTTGGGACTCCAGGTCCCATCCACCTGGCCTGGTCCTAGCTACTTGGCTTGCCTGGGACTCCAGGTCCCATTGCCTGCCTGAGACTCCAGGTCCCAGCTATTTGTTTGCCTGGGACTCCAGGTCCCATCCACCTGCCTGCCTGAGATTCTAGATCCTGCTTGATTGAGACTCCAGCTCCCATCCGCCCTACTGGGACTCCATCTCCTATCTCCTTGACTTTGCTGGGACTCCAGCTCCCATCCACCTGACTTTGCTGGGACTCCAGCTCCCATCTGCTAGCTTCTGAGGTGCTGAATATCTGAAAGTACTCCAGTTCCCATCTGCCTGTTATCTGCAGGCATTAGGGTGAGTGTGGTACGTCGGGTTGTGTCTGGGACTCCAGTTCCCATCTGCCTGTCTCACTAAGTGCTGTGCATTTGGTTCCCGCGTACTTGTCTCCTACAGGTATTGGGGTGTGATTGTCTGAGACTCCAGTTCCCATCTTCCTGAGCACTGGGAGTGGTGGGACAACATTTGGACAGGGATTGTCATGCCAGTTCCCACTTTCCTATCGTCCGTGGGCCCAGTACCTCTAGAAGTGTCTGGAACTACAACTCCCATTTGCCTGAGCTCAGGGCAATGCCCGGATGGGACAGGAATCAAAGATAGGAAGCCAATCTAATCCCTCATCCTCTTTAGCCTGCATGAAGATGGATGTTGTAGTCCCATATATCTGGAAGGGGAGACCTTATAAAGGGAAGCTGGGAGCTCTTTGGAAAAAACAGACTTCTGGGAAGGAGTCTGCCTTACGGAAGGGGATGATGGGTTGTGGGGGCATTTGTAGCATTATATTGGCATGCAGCTCTGTGACCGTAATAAAGATTTGATTTGATTTGAGATGGAAAGGTGAGATATAATGCCCCTGTGCCGTGGAATGGGCTATAGTGGTAGGGTTGATGTAATACGGCTAGTCCTTGACTTACGACGACAATTGAGCCCAAAATGTCTGATGTTAAGTGAGACATTTGTGAAGTGAGTTTGGCCAAATTTTACGACCTTTCCCTCCACAGTTGCTAAGTGAATCACTGCAATTCTTAAGTTAGCAACCGGTAGTCACTTAGCAACCATTCAAAGTTACAACACTGAAAAAAAAAAAGACTTTGGACCAGTCCTCACACTTATGACCATTACAGTATCCCCTATGGTCATGTGATCAAAATTCGGGCGTTTGGCAATCCACATATATTTATGACGGTTGCATAACGATCCCTGGATCATTGAACCACCATCTGTGGGCTTCCCAGCCAGCTTCATCATCATCTTTTTTTAACGACCCCATAATCCCTTGGGGGGGGGTGGAGTCTGGGCAACTGAACAGAGTGTTTGCTGGCCGGATGCCTTTCCTGTCACCAGGGCGGAGTTTTGTTCAGCAGATATATTGTCATTGTGCCCAGAGAGAGAAATACCTGTTGACAAGTAAAATCACTTGAGGGAAGCAGGATTCACTTACCAGCAGCCTGGTTCACTTAACGACTGCCGTGATTTCCATAACAACCATTGGCATGAATGGTTGGAATTGGGTGCCTTACTTAGCAACGGAAAATCTGTTCCCTACTATGTATCTTTTAGAATTGAGTTGGGTATCCCAGGGTTTACATAGTGATGTTGAGCAATTTATGGCTCTAAATTGTTCTAATTTAATAAGTTTTCTGCATTTTCTAGCCAGTCAAGAACCAAAATTCAGCAATGACAAGGTTATGGATTCCCATTTCACATGACCTGTGGAGGAAATGACCAGAAATTGAAGCAAATAAAATGTCAAGGTTAGTTTGCTTTCCCTTGTTCCTTTTTTCTTCCCCACTTAAACTTTTATCTGGGTTCAGATGGGGTTTATCTGCTGGGTTAATTTGGGGTTCAAGCTATTATGTGGAGCCAGGCCTCTTGATTAATTGACTGATCCATAGAATAGCAACACAGCTTGGAAAAAGATCTCGGACATTAAAAAGAATAGACTCATGTAATGCTATCTTTAAAATTAAGAATAAAAATACTACATACAAATAAGGAACTGAGACCTTAGATGATTGTGAAGTCAGTATGTGAGTTCACTTTTCAGCTCAGCACGATACAGATTTCACACAAACAAGGAACTATAAACTAGAAATAACTTTACCAAGTAAGGAAAAATAAAGCAAAGTGTAATTTTAGCCATTTTGCAGAAAACTCACCCCATCGTTTGCCTGGAAACAAAACAGAGCAATTGCACCAGAGTCATTCTACGAGGGAGGTGGGTGGTTTCTAAATACGATATACAAATAAATATAGATATAATAAGGCAAATGGGGCTTCAGGAAGACCATTATGAAACTGAATTCAGCTAGGAGTAGCAAAGACCCCTTAACACCAAGGAAATTTTCCATTTGGTTTGCCTCCTAAAATTTCTGTGGTTACGCAGAATACATAATTTCAGAATAGATTAAGAATATACTTTTCAAATGCAGAAAACTATTTATCCATTGCAACTAACCCAAAAATAAATTCAGATTAAATTAGGTGTTTTCAGATGTTCTACTAGAAACCCATTTCCCCCAGAAGTTGGCTGTGTACAAGTTGCAGACCTGTTTGTCTGCCCTGTTCAAAATGGGCTGGTTTTACTCATTTAAGCCATTTTAAATGCCACCCTTCACGTTGCAGGGACGTTTTGTATCGCTGACTCTGGGTTTTGTGGATGTGTTTATTTTAAAAGGATGTTTATCGGAAAGAAAGATGGTTTTGTTGTTTTCTATCGGCAGCACATTTTGTGGCTGTACAGGTGTGGTGGAGATGTTTTGTAAAGGATGGGCACAGGTGATGCCTTTGCCTCTGGGTGTATTTGATTGTTCAGCCTCCCTTGAGTTCTGCAATTGGGGTCTAAAAATCTCAGAAGAGAGGTTGGTAGAATTCGCTAGCAACCTTCCTTCTGCACATCCGCGCCGTTGTGAATGGTTTTGTGCGGAGAACAAAGGAACATCTTAATAACTTTTAACGTTCGGTAGACGGTTCTGAGTGTACAAATCAAAATACTCCCATTTATCATGCAGAGCCTGAAGACAAAACTGGCAGACTGGCAGAGAGCAGGAACCATGTTGTGTTCCAAAGAGCCCAAAATTGTCGCCAAGATCAAAAAAATAACTGGAATTTCCAGCACCTATTAATCGCTTCTTAAAGAGCACACTCAAGGTTTGTAATGGTTTAATTATTGCATGGGCTTGGCAGAATAGATTGTGCTAGGCTGGGTTAAACGAAAGATAGATTAACAGGCATTCTCAGAGCAGATATATTTAGCACTTAGAACTGGTCAAAAATTGAAAATATATTTGCATGTTTCAGAATGGTAAGACGAAGGTGGAAAAATAGCAAAAAAAAAAAAAAGCATTTTAGTGCTCTAGGCTACAGTACTGATAAAACTGAGCTTATCCAGAAAAAAGTGGGTTTTGGGCTATTTGCAAATTAGTTTAAATGGTTTTTTTTATATTAATGATAAGCACTTTTAATCAGTGGCAATCTATTTGTTAAAAATGGCAACGTTTGATGTGTGCAATTTACTTAATCCTTTGAAGTAGTGTGCAATTTACAGAAAGTTTTTTCCCCCATGTGCTCTTGTTAAAATTACTTAAATGGTGCAGAATTTTTTTTAAAAAAAGTCTTAATATTAACAATCCTAAGCAACCCCAATTGTCCTTTATTAATAGTGAAATAATTAGAAGTGGATGAAATTTCTAAGTAAATAGAATTCTAAATATGTCTAAATATGTGTGTCTTCTTTTATTCTACAGCTTAGAATCTGTCAGATCAATTCCTGATTGGCATTCTTTTTTTCTTGATATCTTGAATGGTCTGTCTCTTCCTGAAGAACAATTCAAATGAATCTTGTTTTTAATTTCCATAGACACTTTTTTTTGCTGAAGGTTTATTTTTAGATTGATAATTTTAAGTCCTTCTCTTATCCAATTCAGTTAAAGATCGTTATGCTTGTTATAATACAGTAAAAACCATGTGACTGCACTGAGTTTTAAATAAGTAGATACTATGATATTGCAATGAACAAAGATGCAAAGTTAAATTGGATTAAATCCTACTGTAATGAGGTCGCTTGAACAACAATTTATAAAAACCAATTAGGCTACCACAGCATACTCAGTGAGGTGCTTGGGGGCTCTCTGGGCTTGGTTGTGTCTTGCAGATGTTTCATTATCAAACTAGGTAACGTCCTCAGTGCTAGGCTAAAGCACTAGCAGTGATGATGTGACCTAACTTGGTGATGAAGCATTTGCAAGGAAACAGCCAAGCCCAGAGAGCCCCCAAGCACTTCCCCTTTCAACTCTGAGCTACAAATGTTCTCCTCCATCAGAACAAACTTTTTCAGATATAAGTCTGTTTTTAATTCCATAAATCAAGGATTTCCAATTCCTGGGCCACAGCTCACTACCGGCTGCGGTCCATTCAGAACCAGGCTGATGGCAGATGGTTTGAAGGGCAGTTGTGTAGAGAGATTCTTAGTCATCCAAGTCATGGTTGTCCCAAAGGTGCTTTTTCAAGAGGCAACTGGACTTTCTTGTTTTTTTTTTTCTCTTCCTTTTGAAGAGGTTTCGCTTCTCATCGAAGAAGCTTCCTGAAGAAGCTTCTGGGATGAGAAGCGAAACCTCTTCAAAGGAAAAAACAAATAAACAAACAAACCAGAAAGTCCGGTCGCCTCTTGAAAAAGCACCTCTGGGCTTGAAGGGTAGACGGGCCTAAAGCCCCTTTGACCCCAAGTTGAAAGAGTGTCGTTTGGCGCACGTAAGTTGCCTTTGAATTGTTTTTCCCGAAGGCTTATTTCGGACGCCATGACGGTCACCCTCGTCTGCGACCCCTCCGAGGCCACCGAGCTGTGCGCCTCCCAGCAGCTTTACCTGAAGCCAGTGGCGAAACTGATCATCAGCGTGGTGCTTCCGGAGCACACCGGATCGACCCGGGCTTTCTCCAAGTGGGAAGTGATAGACAAGCTGAAGAACATGATCTCCCCGGACCAGTTCAGCAGGGTAAAGGTGTCGAAGTGCACCAAGGCCTTCGTCCGTTTCGAAGGGGAAGCCGAAACCAAGCGCTTGGTCTCCAGCCTGAAGGAGAAACTCCACGGCCAGCGGATCAAGCTGAACGGGTTTAAGGAAGAGCTGGAGGTGGTCGCTACGGAAGCCCCACCCGACGGCCCACCGACTCAGGAATCCGAACCCCAAGCCAAGACCCAAAAGCAGCCGGAGGAGGAACAAAGCCAGGCGGTTCCGGATTGCATCCACCTGGAAGGCCTGCCCTGCAAGTGGTTCTCCCCCAAAGGTTCAGATAGCGAGACCCCCAGCGAGGAGGTCTTGAGGACGGTCTTTGGCCCTTTCGGGGAGATCCGGAACGTCGACATCCCCATGCTGGATCCCTACCGGGAGGAAACGGTAGGCAGGAGTAGAAACCACTTCACTTTCCGCGGGATGAGGTCCTTCGAGGCCTTTGTCCAGTACCAAGCGCCCGAATCGTTCGCCAGAGCCATGGAGACCCTGAAGGGCATGAAACTGATGTTCAAGGGCGACGACGGCAAAGCTCTGGCATGCAACATCAAGGTGAGGCGTCGCGCACTCGCGAAGCAGTAGTTGGATTCAAAATTGTTGACTACCGGTTTGGTGGCCGTGGCTTGGAGGGTGTGGCTTGGTGGGCGTGGTAGAAGGATACTGCAAAATCCCCATTCCCTCCCCCACCCCACTAACCTGCTTTCCAGCTCCGTTCTCCTGTGCAGGCCAACCAAAGAAGACCCAGCCAATCAGCTGGGACTCAGGGGGTGGAGAATAGATGGGGGCGGGGCCAGTCAGAGGTGAGATTTATGAGGTCTCCAAACTACTCAAAATTTCCGCTACCGGTTCTCCAGAACTAGTCAGAACCTGCTGAATACCCACCTCTGCTTGGTGGGTGTGGCTTAGTGGGCGTGGCTTGGTGGGCGTGGCAGGGGAAGGTATTGCAAAATCCTCATTCCCTCCCCCACCCCACTAACCTCCTTTCCAGCTCCGTTCTCCTTTGCAGCCCAACCAAAGGAGACCCAGCCAATCAGCTGGGACTCAGGAGGCGGAGAATAGATGGGGGCGGGGTTAGTCAGAGGTGGTATTTGCCGGTTTTCCGAACTACTCAAAATTTCCGCTACCGGTTCTCCAGAACTGGTCAGAAGCGGCTGAATACCCACCTCTGTCTGAAAGCCAGGATTGCAAATAAAGAAGAAACTCCAAACTAGGCCAGAAATAGCGATGGATCGAGTCTGGATTTGGTAGGCGCTCATCAGCTCTTGTTTCCTATCTGACGTGGTGCTTTTCCATCCCTCATCCCCCCAAATAAAACTCCATGCCCCCATAAACCAGTTTTTTGCAAGTCCACCATCACCTTCCTCTCATGCTTACACATGGTTGGAAAAAAAAAGGGAACTTAACGACCAGGTTTCACACTGTTGTGGCCTCCCCGTGGTCACGTGACCAGAATTCCGACTGCTCGGGCCCCCGACTCGTATTTATGTCGGTCTCAAAATCGAGCCCCGGCGATTCGTTTAAGAAAGTTGATCAAACGGGGCAAAACTCGCTTAACCAATGTCTCGCTTAGCAACAGAAATTGGGGCCTCCGCTTCGGTCGTAAGTCGAGGGCCACCTATAACTTTGGCTGCAGTTATGAAAGCGCATCAGCAGCCCTCCAGAATGCGCTTCTTGAAAACGATTTGGGCCGCTTTCCTTGAATTAATAGGTAATCCTCGAGTTATGACCATTTGAAGTTACGACAAACCTCCCTGGAGATAACGGTGCTTACGATTGGACTTGAAGTTCCAACAGTCAGGAGTTCTCCCGTGGTCATGTGCTGCATTGATGCTGTGGTGTTGCGCACGCCCGCCCAGTCGTGTTTTATGCCTGTTTTGCCAAAAGCTAGGATTTATTTCCAGATCTTCGCCAAAACGGCGCCCGTAGCAAAGCAAGGGTTCGCTTGAACGCCTTTGGCAGTCCACTTAATGCCTGCTGCAAAAATGGTCCTTGGTTAGTCACGGGGATGACCTGATTTCAGACCGCCCCAAGCGAACCATCTTGATGGGCAGGTCGTAAGTCGAAAACTACCCGTCCTTTATAAGAGCCAATATCGCCCATATGTCTGTATTTCATTCTAGAGTGCAACTCTTTTGCTTACGAATAATAAGCAATTCTTTAAAACACATACATTCATACATACTTTCATACATACATGTAAAAGTAATGGTTCCCCTCGCACATACATACTCATTGTTTGCGGTTCTATGAGGCAGTGTTCATCTCCATTACAAAGCCGAAGAGCCAGCGCTGTCCGAAGACGTCTCCGTGGTCATATGGCTGGCGTGACTAAACGCCTTCAAAGGCGCACGGAACGCTGTTTCCTTCCCACCAAAGTGGTACCTATTTTTCTACTTGCATTTTTTACATGCTTTCGAACTGCTAGGTTGGCAGAAGCTGGGGCAAGTAATAACGGGAGCTACTCCATTACGCGGCTCTAGGGGTTCGAATCGCTGAACTGCCGACCTTTCTGATCGACAAGCTCAGCATCTTAGCCACTTAGGCACTGCATCCCATACACACATACATATATATACATGCATACATACAATAAATAAAATAAATGAATAATTGGGAGGGAAAGCCGAGCAGAAACCGAAGAAATATTAGTGGTCTGTTTGAACTAGCCATGCGCTTTCTTGTTGCTGTTTCGAAACAGGTGACGCCTGACGCCACTAATCATTTCAGTGAGAATGCTATAAAACAGAGAACCTTAGAAAGGTTAACCCTCCAAGGCCTAGAGCGAGAGAGAAAGAGAGAGGAGAACAGAGGAAGAAAAGGGACAGAAAGGTGAGGCTCTCAAATCATTCGCTTTCGTTATCCAATCGTTTGCGTTCAGCGTTCTTTAAGTTAAGACACGCGTGCGTGGAAATCCGAAGCAAGCAGGCGGCAGGTCAAAGAGGCCACATCACATTGGGCCTCCCTGCATTTCAAACTCTGGACCAAGAGCATTGATACTTTGTGGGGAGGGGCATCGTGGTCTCCTTAGACTGAGAACGTGCAGGTCAGTCCTCGACTTACAATTATTCGTTTAGTGACCGTTTGAGGTTTCGATGACACCGAAACATGTGACTGATCCCCAGCCCCCACAGGCATTTACAATGAGGGTTGCAGCATCCCTGGGATCACGCGAGATCGCCGTTTGTCACCTCCCCAGCCAAGTCAACAGGGAAAGCCAACTTAATGATCTCTTGATTCACTTAACAACGGGTCGTTAGCATGAGATGTGGCTCATTTCAACAGCCTCCTTGCTTGGGGACAGAAATTCTGGCTGCCTGTACATCTACATTGTCTTGTTTTTTCATCATTTATTTTGGGTCGGTTAGCAAAGAGACAGAGGATCAATTCCATCATCTTCGTTAAAAACAGGCTGCCAATTCCTGGAAATCTTACTCAGGATGCTTACTCGCCTCCTGAGATTTCAGCAAATGTTTTTCATGCCATCCCACCTACATTATTTATCGTGAGAGTTTGTACTCTCACTACTAAATAGATCAAGGTTGAGTGAGGGTGTTACCTTGTGCACACTGCATTATTATTATTATTATTATTATTATTATTATTATTATTATTATTATCTATTTATACCTTTTAACTTCCTAAGAAGTTCTGTCGAATGTTGCAACCAAAATCACTTTAGTCAAGGCAAAAGTAAACTCAGCTGGTCAACTGCTCCTATTCTGTGTTGAGTACCTAGACCTGTGATTTATGTCTGAATTATCAGATTTCAAAGTCTGTAATAGTTTGAGAGCTAGTTTGCAAATAGGGTTGCAACACAACATTATAGGTGTAATCGCTGGTTTCACTTGTAGTGCAGTTTCTCAGTTGCTGCCATTCTCTTAAGGCAGAAATATGTCTAGCCTGAAATAAAATAGCAACAACAATAACAATAATAATAATAATATATTCTGAATTTATTTAAATTCTGAATTTATTAGACTTGAATACCCTGATTCTACAAAAGAACACCCTACTTGGAACTGCTTATATCCTCCAACGCTACCTTAACAGTTCCTAGGTCCTTGGTTAGGACTCAAGCTGTTGAGCTACCAACCAGCCCCAGAGGCTGTGAATCTCACCAAAGATGATGATGATGATTATTATTATTATTTTGGAAAAGATCACAATGCAGTTCAAGTTCCTTGAAGCTTTAGTAAGACCACACCTAGAATCCTGCACCCAGTTTTGATCACCCACACCGTAAAAAAGATGTTGAGATTCTAGAAAGAGTGCAGAGAAGAGCAATCAAGATTGTTAAACATACGATGAACGGTTGCAGGAACTGGGCCTGGCTAGTCTAGTGAAGAGAAGGACCAGGGGAGACAGGAGAGCAGCTTTCCAATATTTGAGGGGCTGCCACAGAGAGGAGAAAGGGGGTCAAGCTATTCTCCAAAGCACCCGAAGGCCAGACAAGGAATAATGGATGGAAACTGAACAAGGAGAGAGATTCAACCTAGAAATAAGGAGGAATTTTCTGACAGTGAGAACAATCAACCCATGGAACAGAAGTTGCCTTCGGAACTTGTGGGAGCTTCATCACTGGAGGCTTTCAAGACTGGACTGCCATTTGTCAGAAATGCTTGGGTGGCGGGTTGGACTAGATGACCTACAAGGTCCCTTCCAACTCTTCTAATCTGTTAAAATCCAGGGTGGACTGTTACATCTGCTTGTAACTTTATAGTACTGTTGTTTTCTCAGTCTGCGGTGCTTCTCCCAGTGGGTTCTGTAGACATAAGTACACCTGAGCTCTGTTAGATGATTTTTCTTTTAATTCTGCAGGGAGGGTTCCACCCACTCCGTTGGGTTTGGAACAAAAGTTGTTATGTTACAGACTAAAATAGCTTTGCAACTCTCTCGACAAATGCAGTGCTTACAGGGTTTTCTGTTCCCATCCTTCCAAACCAGTCAGCCATTGTAGTATTATCCAGTGCAGGCCTTTTATTCCTAGGGGCTGAATCAGATCGTATGATTGCTTAGCGTTTACCGCTTTGTACAAAATTATAACAGATTTAAATAGCATCTCCCAAGCTGAGAAAATAATAATAATTATGATTACTTGTTAAATTTATCGGCCGCTTGTCTCCCTATGGGGTCCCTCTTAAGCGGCTTACAATAATTCAAAAGAAGAAAAGGAAAAGAGATGTAAAACAGAACAGAAATAAAATAATAAATAGGAAAAAGCAACACAACTACTATAGGGCAGGGGTGTCCAAACTTGGCAACTTGGCAACTTTAAGACTTGTGGACTTCAACACCCAGAAATTTAGGAGTTGAAATCCACAAGTCTTAAAGTTGCCAAGTTTGGAGACCTCTGCTATAGGGCGAGGGTCGATTAAGAAACATGAGAATAAATAAAATAAATAAATACATCAATACAATGTCTTTGCTTCACCACTGTGGCGTGAGTCATTTAAAGACTGCATTATTTAGCCACGGACATGCTGTATTCTCAAGTCTGCTAGATCAGTAGTCTCCAACCTTGGCAAGTTTAAGACTTGTGGACTTCAATTCCCAGAATTCCTCCTCCAGTCATGTTAGCTCAGGGATTCTGGGAGTTGAAGTCCACAACTTGTCTTAAACTTGCCAAGTGTGAAGACCCTTGATTTAGAAGAAACATCTGCCACCCCTGCTTAAAAGAGATAAGAGACTAGGAATCACATCCAGAGGCAGCCAGGAATTTCTTTCGAACACACGAGTTTCTTTTTGGAAAAATGTCCTGCCCCATTTGTGACGGCCGATGACTTATTCTCCTGCAACTGATTAGATCCTGCTGCTTTCTGAGCTTTGTTTTCACCCTGTTGTTCTCCTAAAAACAAGATAAGCAACCTCAGGGCTTCTATTGTAGATGTTTCCAAGGACATCCCTCAGTTTCTTTGGGGTCAGCCAAGGCATATGGGAGTTGTGACACCAAGCATTGCCGTTCCCAGTTTCTGCTCTTAAAAAGTTCAGCTGTTTACAACGCCAGTTGCCCTTAAAATGACAGTTCTGCGGGTGAGGCAGTCATCCTGGAGGCGAGAAGTTAGATTAGAGATAGTTAAGATAACAGAAAAAGGAGCAGCATGACCTCTGAGTTGGAGAGATAGGACTCTATGTACGCTGATTTTTTTTTTGTTAAAGAATCCCACACAGGAGGTAAATTTCAAATGCCCTTGAAAAGGATTAAAGCTTTAATTGGGAGCGTCAGCATGGCCTTGATGTACATCTGCTAATATCTGAATCTGGTAGGAGTGTCAGAGCTCTCTACGGAGCAGCTCAAATTTCTCTCCAGCTTGCGTTATATCTCTTTGGAAATCTGCAAGGCGTTGTTTTACGTCGGTAAGCAATTAGATTTCACAGTGGGGGCTATTTTACTCTTTTTAACAACCTGCAACATGCGTGCAGATAGGTATATTCCTCTAAACGTCTGTCCTTATCGCCTAGAAAAAAAAGGGATGACGTGGACAAGAAAGGTGGAGAAGGAAGGAGGAGGTCTAAGATCAAGAGGCGAGAAAAAAGGCGGATCGACCGAGAGGAGAAACGCCCCAGGAAGCATCTGAAGGCAACAGCTGCAGAAGGACTGAATTCCCCAGACCTGCCTGAATGGGAGGAGAGAAAATACCTCTTAGCTCAGAGAAGGGTGGAGTCAATCAGGCTCTTGACAGTGCTGCTAAGCCAAATAAAAGTAAGAATATTTGGAAACGTCTATTCCAAAGCAATGGTCGCCAACCAGCGGGCCAGGAGAAAATTTTGGTTGGGCCACAGAGAAATCTCACCCCCAGAACACTCCCCCCAAAGCAATTAATCCAGGCTGCACAGAAACACAAGGTTGCGCCATCCACATGGCCTGCATGAACGCTCCCCACCCACTCATTCCTTCCCCGGCAAACTTGCCTGCTAAATTGCTATTTTTCCTTCTTCTGACCATCATCTGTTCTGCTGTGCTGGGAGATTTAGATTAGTTAGGAAGCAGGAAATGGTTGGATTTCTTGCTTTCTAGCTAGTCTTTAGATCTTTGGCTCTACTTTTAAGCACAGCCGAACCTCCCTTAGGATTGAAGGTTCTGTTATTCAGTGCAGACTCACGGCAAGCAAATTTGAGAGACTGAGCTAGCCGATGGCAGATAGATAGATCACTGCGTGATTCTGTGATTAACTCAATCTGCCTGCCTGCTTTGCCTGATTTTGGGTAAAAGTTGCTCCTTTTTTAATAAAAAATTCAATATTTATATAAATATTTATAATATTTACATACAAGCCATGCCCAGCCGTCACATGACCACCAAGCCACACCCACCAATTAGGCCACACCCACAGAATCGATTAGTGGTCCTTGGGATTTAAAATTATGAGTTTGGTGGTCCCTGAAGTCCAGAAGGTTGGCGACCCCTGTTCCAAAGGGTTTATTGGTCTTTTCAATTCTTTACTTTTCCGGGGGAAGATGAGAAGTTCTAGGCTCATTCATTTTAAGCGATTGAGCCTTAAAATGTTGTTTGATCTACGTATCCATTAACTGTGCTCCAATTCTTTCTTAAAAATGCTTTAATTGTTTTATAATCTTAGCCGCCCAGAGTCACAAAGTTGAAATGGATGGCTACTGAAATCAAATCAAATCAAACCATCTAAGAAGAGTGGTACAGTGGCCTAAAGGTTGGAGTACTCATCTCAGGAGGCTGTGAGTTTGATCCTAGGCAGAGGCAGATACTTCTCTCTCTGGGCACGATGAGAATATTTCTGCTGAATGAAACTCCACACTGGCAATAGGAAGGGCATCCGGCCAGTAAACACTCACCCTCCATTCAGTTGCCCAGACTCCACCCCGCAAGGGGTGATGGGGGTCATTAAAAGAAGACGATGAAATCAATCAATCTAAGAATGTGTTTCCTCAAACAGAGTAATTTGGATTTTGTTAAAAATATTGGAGACAGAAAGAGAGAGACATTGCATTGTATCTTTTCCACTGGAAAGAGTGTGAAGAAATAAGAGCTGTATTAGGACATCATCTAAATACTATTAAAACTCTCATGTCTGTAACCTTTAGCTGGGTGAAACAGGAAGCAAAACTATGAATCCCATGGAATTGAAATTTGGCAAATTTTACAAAACGTTTTACGACAGCAACATTATCATAGTGCATTTTATGACCACAATAAGAACACCAGAACAAATAGACACAAGAACATTTTTTTCCCGAAAGCCATCACTCTGCTAAACAAATAATTCCCTCAACACTGTTCAACTATTTACAAAGTGTACACTACTATTACTGTTAATCTTCTCATCACTCCTTATCACCCATCCCCTCCCACTTGTGACTGTAACTTTGTTGCTTGTATCCTCTGTTTCCTAGTATGATTTGATGTTGATTGTACCCTATGACTATCATTAAGTGTTGTACATTATGATTCTTGATTCTTAACGAATGTTCCTTCTTTATGCATACTGAGAGCATTTACACCAAGACAAATTCCTTGCGTGTCCAATCACACTTGGCCAATAAAGTATTCTATTCTAAAAAAAAAATAAAAATCATAAAGCCGTGATGACGAACCTATTGCACACGTGCCACAGGTGGCATGCAGAGCCATTTGTGCGGGCACACGAGTCCCAGCCAAACTTAACGGCACTGTGCGTGCACGCGCCTCCCAGCTGATTTTTGGCCCTCCCAGAGGTTCAAGGGAAGCCTCTGCAACCTCGGGAGGCTGAAAAATGGGCCTTCCGGAAATACAAGATGTACCCAAACGGGCCCGTTTTCAGCCTCCCGAGGCTCCTGAGGTTTCCTTCAAGTCTCTGGGAGGGTGAAAACAGCCTCAAATGGGCCATAAATCATCTGGGAGGTGCGTGCATGCGCAGTGCAGGTAAGGGGTAGAGCGTGGGTGGATGAAACTCAAATTGCATGCAAGATCTTCACTGTTAGACCGTGCTGATTTTGCTTTTGCTTTGTTGTGCAGTAATTCCGTTTGCCTTTCTGTTTCTCTTCAAGAATTTTGTGCTGTCCTCTGGGCAAATGGAGGCCCATTTTCCGGAGCCACAACCCGAACAGAAGACTTCCTCCACCCCTCCTGTAGAGGACGCACACAAGGAAGAGACGGATGCGCCTAACCTTGAACATCCAGAAGTGGAGAATGAGACTCAACCTACCTGTCCCTCTGCGCTGCTGGAAAATGTCACGATCGACGAAGAGAAAGACGCACCATTCCTGGCTGAAGAGTTCCCTCCCTCCCCTCCTTCCTTCGGGAGAGCGCTTTCAAGCGAACCCGCTTCCAGGGCCGTCACCAGCCACCTAACGGAGAACGATGCCCACCCCTTTCCCGCCGGCGGCTTCCTGCAAGTGACGGTCACTCAGGACTGCCAAGCGATCGAGTCGTCCCCCGTCAGGTGGGATTACCTGAGACCTCACTTGGGGTCCTTCGTGGAGGCTCCCAAGGCAGCCCAAGCGAAGAAGCGAAAGGTTTATGAAACGGAGGAATTCATACATTATTTACTGAACTACTACCAAACGCCTCGCTATGCACGGATCTGCCCCAGCCCGCAAAGCCCGTCGGACGCCTCTGGGTGGAACAGGGTGGTGTCGTGTTCCGGCGACGGCTTCCAGGTCAAACTGAAGAACAGAGACGAAGACTGTTGGACGGAAGAGAGTTTAGGGTCGGATCTCCCTGAAAATGAGCCTCGAGAGGACGATGAGGGTGACCCCTGGGAAATCGACGGAAAGTCTGAGCCTGCAGAAGGCCAGGCAGGTCCCCGAGAGTTTAGCGGAGGTTACCTGGGAGAATGGGACGATTCCCTGGAGGAAGAGGAGGACAGTGTCGGCTCCCCGCCGGACAGCTCGCGTAGTCCCCTCCTAGGAAGCAACAATACTGCTTACCAGAAAACCCCCCAAGAACAAAGCACTGAACTGGTGGCGTTGTCCTCTCCCACTATGTATAAACTGAAAGACTTGCTGGAGGAGATCAGCAGCGATTCGGAGTATTTCAGTGAGGCGCTTAACGAGCCCCGGAACCCATCGGAGCAAAGGAATGGCGGCTACCAAGGCAGCTGCCAGACATGGCTCCCCCACCAGCAGAAGGCCAAAGAACTCTTGATCCGCGTCCAGAACGTGGGCTGCGAGGACCAAGAAGGGAGACGTAACGCACGCAGCTTCTGTTCCGGCACGGAATGCTGCGGCTCCCCTGGAATGAAGCCTAAGACACGGTTGAAGAGATCCGGCGGCAAGCTCTGGTACGAAGAGCCCCAAATCCAATGGCTGTCCAGCGAAGAGGAGAGAGACCTCAGCAGGAAGAGGAAGAAGAAGAGGAAGCGGTTCTCCGACAGCGCCTTCCTGGACGAGGAGGCTCCGTTCCTCGAAACCAACCACCGCGGAGGGCTGGCGGCCTTCAGCGAGATCCAGAGGGAATGTAGCAAGCTCATCCGTCCCAATGTGAAATGCAAGACTCTCCCGGCCTTGGAGGGGACCGTCGAAATCAAAGACTTTATCCATTTCAGTGCCTCTCCCCTGCAGGAGGAAGCTCCCCGGGTGACAAGGAAGGGGAACGGGGGCGCTGTCGGCGAGAGAAGTCGCAAAGCGGCAGACGGGCAGAGGCTTTCCAGGCGCCTGGTGGAAAGGTGATAATAAGAGGGCAGAGCTCAGGGATGGAGTAGAAACGGCGGGGCACGTGGGCGAAGGAAGGTGGCCTCCAAAGAACTCGGCGGATCAAGCGGCCCCTCTAGCAGGTTTGAGCAACTCCTGAAAACAAGGAAGTCCCCTCCCCTCTTTCGAGTTCTTGCCTTCCTCCCCTGCTTTGCAGGGTCCTTCCAGTTGAGAAGAAGCTGGAAACGGGAGAACGGCCTTCCGTTCCCTGTTGAAATAATCCAGCTCAGCTCGTGCTTGGACTCCCGTCCACGGGGCAAACCATGGGGGGGGGGAGGGAGGGGGGAGAATGCTAGTTCGGCGTGGGGATCTTGGAAACGATATTCGAGTTAGAAGTTTCACATTAGGTCGTTTTATACAACCCTCTAAAAAGGGCTTCGCTGCAGAGCCTATACTACTTTGATAATATTGCCTTGGGGCTGGTTGGAGAGTGTGTATGTGTGTGTGTTTGTGTAGCTTTTGGGGTGCGGGGTCTCTTCTGCATGCTGGAAAAGGAAGAGCAGCATGGGTGAGACACTCGTAGCGTCATAAAAAATAGATGGCAGGATGTCAAGTTACCGGCCGTCGAGATCCGTACAAGCCCCTTTTTTGGAACGACCGTACAATTCGGGAACGTGTGTGCGTGTGTGTCCCCGATATTGTTAAAAAGAAAACAGGGCAGGAGAGAGAAAATACAATATTTCTAAGCGGCAGAGAAGGAAGGCGTTTTCTAATTTAACGAGATTAGAAAAAAACAAACCCACAGCTTCATCCAGGGTGGAACTATGTCTGATCTCTGCCTACTTCCTGATCCCCTCTTTGGAAAGCCGGGTAACCGAGATGCCCAGTTTTTCAACCTGTTGCTGTCTCACGTTATTCCGCCCAAAAACAAAGCTTTGTGTTGACTCATCCATTTTCTTAGTTTGATCTGAGCGGGGGGGGAACCCTCTTTAATCACACGGAATTAGATGACCTTCAGAATTACAGGACTCCATTTGCTCTCCCTGCATTGCTGATCTAAATAATCCCTTGAAACGGCCGCGAGATCCTGGTTGGCAGAAGAAATGCTGATAGGATGAAGGTACCGGCCCTTCCTGTGTACTGGACTGACAGCATCTTTGGACGAAGGGGCTTAAATTGGCAGGAAGTAGAAAAGCATTAAATTTACCCAGTGCAAGTGATGGCGAACCTTTTCGGCACCAAGTGCCCAAACCGGAATGCGCATGCATGCACGTCCATGTGTGCTTGCCGGAGCGCTGAAAAACTGAAGTCCAATTGGTCGGTGAGCGCAATACCTGTTTTTTGGCCATTTGGGGGGGCATTTTTAGGCTATTTTTCAGGCCATTTTTGTGCTGAAAATGGCCCGAAAAATGGCCTGGATTTGGGACCATTTTTGGCCATTTTCAGGCCATCTTTTGGGCCGTTTTTGGCTTGAAGATGGCCTGGAAAATGGCCTGGCTTTTGGCTGTTTTTGGCCATTTTTAGGCCTTTTTCTGGGCCATTTTTGTGCTGAAAATGGCTCAAAAAATGGTCTGGATTTGGGGGACATTTTTGGCTATTTTCAGGGTGTTTTTGACTATTTAAAGGGCATTTTCTGGGCTGTTTTTGGCCTGAAGATGGCCTGGTTTTGGGGGCCATTTTTAGGCCATTCTCCAGGCCGTTTTCGTGCCTTAAAAACAGCCTGAAAATGGCCTGTTTTTGGAGACCAGTGGCTGGCGTGTATGTGCATGCCAGAAACCAGAACAGCAGCTGGCGATGGCATGCGTGCCCACGTAAGAGAGCTCTGCGTGCCATAGGTTCGCCATCGCAGACCTAGTGTTTCCAGCTTGCAGCTTCTGTCCATTTAATCCCCTTCGGCTCCCTGTCTAGTTTTTTTTTTAAAAGCACAGCAGGAGCTCATCTTGCAAACATTCATTGCCTCCACTTTCGTCCTGATTTAACATACTGTGCCCAGAAAGTAGGGTTTTTTTTTTTTTTTGCATCTGAACTAGGTTGAGCTGACCTCTCATTGGACCTCACTTTCAGCTCCAGGGAAGTCCTCCTGAGGCCTCTTCCTTCAGAGTGGGGTTTCCCTTTGTTTTGTCAGTGTGGTGCTGATTTAGTGACTTTGCAAAAACCAGGGTGGGGTTTCGGGTGGGTTTGATCGTAAGGAAGACCCCGAGATTCAACGTAAGTTTTTCACGGAAACCTCCTTGGCATCCGTTGAACAAAAGTTGGTTTGAACGGTAAAAATGGAGTTATACAACCTTCTTTGTTGATGTTTGGGAATCCCATTAACAAGAGAAAACCCCCAGGGTGGTGTTAAGTTGTGTGAAACAAACCCAGAACTGGTGAAAAATACCAACTCTAGGGACCTTCCCCTCCTTAAATTGCCGTCACCAAATTTTGTGGATTGGGCAGTTCTGAGGGTGTCTATAAAGTGGTCTCACCCTGGACACAATTTCCTAAGAGAAGAATTTCCATGCAGAGGGAAGAAACAAGACGTTTTGGTTCCAGTTTCCACTTCACTTTAAACGTGATTTATTTATTCCATGTCATGGTACCTTTTACGTGATATGACTTAGCTAGCATACGTTTGTTGAACTTGGCTCCGATAAAAAGTAATGGCGAACCCAAAAGTACGCAGGGATTTTTCTGTGCTTAAGGCTGTTTTTTTTTTCGTGTCCCGCTGGTCCTCGGTGGTGGTTTCTTTCAGCTTTTGAGCGTCCCAACTTGAAAACTCTAAAAGCTAATCTTTTCTTCTTCGCTCTGGTGAAGGAAAAGAAATCCTGAGCGAGTGAGTGAAAAGTATTTTTCTCTATGAAGAACTTTTTGTACTTTGCATTGTTTTCTTAGCCCTCTGGATCCAATGGAAAAAGTTAGCTGTGAATAAAATTTGTTTTATAGGAACATCCTTCCAGGGACTACGTTGATGTTTGTTTTTCGTTGCAGACGCAATTTCCGGGTTTTTTCCCCCTCCTCCATTTCGAGTCTTTTTCTCGTCTTTGTTTGGAACTGATTTGCAGGTGTGCATCCTCTTTTTGAATAAAACATTTGCGCTCACTTTTAAAAAAAAAGTGCTTGGTTCCTTCACTGGAAAAATCACCGAACCTATTTTATAAGCCTGACAGACCTGGGAAGAATGCAGCTTTCCAACATGCCTGTATTCTCCAGCTTTTGGGAAAGGACTTACTGGACTAAGCATCATAATCAAAAGGATAGGCAGTCCAAGCTACCTATGGTGGAATAAAATGTGGATTTCCACCTCTACCCCCCTTGATATCTAAGTGGTTTCTTTCTCTCATCCCAAAGTTAAAACTCCAGAAAAGCTTCTGATAGTTCAGGTTTCTTCAATCTAGCCAAGCCCCCCCGTGCATGCAAACTTCCGTTCCCAGAATTCTCCAGCCAATGTGATCATTGTGGAGGATTCTGGGACTTGAGGTCTACCCATCTTGAATGGGCTACTAGGTTGGGAAAGAACTTTATACGTGGATGAAACATCATCTCTGCTGGCTGGGGAATTCTGGGAATTGAAGTCCATAGGTCTTAAAATCGCCATGGTTAAGAGATTTCCCCTGGTCAATATTGTAGCACCTTTATTTTTAAGAATATCTCTGAGCCTAGGAGAAAATGGCCAGTAGCTGGAGTCCAAATCTAGAGCAAAGGTCTTCAAACTTGGCAAGTTTAAGACTTGTGGACTTCAAACTCCCAGAGTTCCTGAGCTAACATGACTGGAGGAAGAATTCTGGGAGTCGAAGTCCACAAGTCTTAAAGCTATCAATTTTTCTGGTCTATATTTAGAAGTGAGTCCAACTGTCTACAAGTCGAAAGGAAGTTAGGGTGATCCACACACTTAGGGGATGGTGAAGAACACCCCACTTTTTCATGGGGTGTATAAGCAGTGATGATCCATATGGCACCTACTCCATCATTTAATTAGACTTGACCTACACACCTCTTCACAAATGCTGCTTTATGATCTAAAGGGACTGGGAAGAAGCTTGGAATGTCTTGCTGTCTCAGCATCACATCAGAGCTGATTTGCAGCTGCGTTAAAGAGTGCGTACGTGTGTGTAAACCACTTGGAATATTGAAAACTGAAAGCATAGAAGACCAAGGGATAAATAAAGGTTTCCCTGCAGTGGTAGTATGCTACCGGTTAACCTGAACCGGTAGCAAAAATTGCTACCGGTTCAGTGGAACAGGTAGTAAAAAAAGCCTTCAGCGATCAGCTGAGAGGAAGAAAAAAAGCCTCCAACGATCAGCTGAGAAGAAGAAAAAAAGCCTCCAACGATCAGCTGAGAGGAAGAAAAAAAGCCTCCAACGATCAGCTGAGAGGAAGAAAAAAAGCCTCCAACGATCAGCTAAGAAAAAAAGCCTCCAATGATCAGCTAAGAAAAAAAGCCTCCAATGATCAGCTGAGAGGAAGAAAAAAGCCTTCAATGATCAGCTAAGAAAAAAAGCCTCCAACGATCAGCTGAGAGGAAGAAAAAAAGCCTCCAACGATCAGCTGAGAGGAAGAAAAAAATCCTCCAACGATCAGCTGAGAGGAAGAAAAAGCCTTCCAACTGATCAGCTTGAGAGGAAGAAAAAAGCCTTCTATGATCAGCCTGAAGAGGAAGAAAAAAAGCCTCCCAACGATCAGCTGAGCGGAAGAAAAAAGCCTCCAACGATCCGCATGAGAGGAAGAAAAAGCCTCCCCAAATCGATCAGCTGAGAGGAAAGAAAAAAAAAGACCTCCAACTGATCAGCTGAGAGGAAGAAAAAAAAGCCTTCTATGATCAGCTGAGGAGGAAGGAAAACAGCCTCCACACCTGATCAGCTTGAGAGGAAAAGCCTCCAACGAGTCAGCTGAGAGGCAGAAAAGCCTCCAATGATCAGTGAGAGGAAGAAAAAAGCCTTCTATGAGTCAGCTGAGAGTGAAGAAAAAAGCCTCCAACTGATCAGCTGAGATGGAAGAAAAAAAGCCTCCAATGATCAGCTGAGAGGAAGAAAAAACGCCTTCTAATGATCAGCTGAGAGGAAGAAAAAAGCCTCCAATGATCAGCTGAGAGGAAGAAAAAAGCCTTCTATGATCAGCTGAGAGGAAGAAAAAAGCCTCCAATGATCAGCTGAGAGGAAGAAAAAAGCCTTCTATGATCAGCTGAGAGGAAGAAAAAAAGCCTCCAACGATCAGCTGAGAGGAAGAAAAAAAGCCTCCAATGATCAGCTGAGAGGAAGAAAAAAGCCTCCAACGATCAGCTGAGAGGAAGAAAAAAGCCTCCAATGATCAGCTGAGAGGAAGAAAAAAGCCTCCAACGATCAGCTAAGAAAAAAAGCCTCCAACGATCAGCTAAGAAAAAAAGCCTCCAATGATCAGCTGAGAGGAAGAAAAAAGCCTTCAATGATCAGCTGAGAGGAAGCAAAAAAGCCTCCAACGATCAGCTAAGAAAAAAAGCCTCCAATGATCAGCTAAGAAAAAAAGCCTCCAATGATCAGCTGAGAGGAAGAAAAAAGCCTTCAATGATCAGCTAAGAAAAAAAGCCTCCAACGATCAGCTGAGAGGAAGAAAAAAAGCTTTTTTCAGCTGAGAGGAAGAAAAAAAGCCTCCAACGATCAGCTGAGAGGAAGAAAAAAAGCCTCCAACGATCAGCTGAGAGGAAGAAAAAAAGCCTCCAACGATCAGCTGAGAGGAAGAAAAAAGCCTCCAATGATCAGCTGAGAGGAAGAAAAAAAGCCTCCAACGATCAGCTAAGAAAAAAAGCCTCCAACGATGAGCTAAGAAAAAAAGCCTCCAACGATCAGCTAAGAAAAAAAGCCTCCAACGATCAGCTGAGAGGAAGAAAAAAAGCCTCCAACGATCAGCTGAGAGGAAGAAAAAAAGCCTCCAACGATTAGCTGAGAGGAAGAAAAAAAGCCTTCAATGATCAGCTGAGAGGAAAAAGAAAAGTGCAGGATTGGCTCTCCCACCTGCCCGTGTTTTTCTTTATCCTCTCAGCCTATTTGGCTGCAGGCCTCAGCTGATGTGTGGAAAGCTGCGTGCGCGCATTAGGTGTACGTGCATTACAGAGGCGATATTCAGCAGGTTCTGACCAGTTCTGGAGAACCGGTAGCGGAAATTTTGAGTAGTTCAGAGAACTGGCAAATGCCACTTCTGACTGGAGATTTTATAGTATCCTTCCCCTGCCACGTCCACCAAAGCACGTCCACCGAACCAGTAGTAAAAAAAATTGAATCCCACCACTGGTGTATTAAGTGCACGCTAGTTGCAATAAAGGAGAATATGTATAGCTCGGGGTTGAAATGAGGAGTCCTTGGTGCTCTCTGAGCTTGGTGGTTTTCTTGCAGATGTTTCCTTACCCAACGAGGTAACGTCATCAGTGCTAGATTTCTCCACCAAGTTTCCCCACCTCTTTGCAAAATTGGCCAGTTATTTCCCTACTGCCTTTCTTCCCCCACACAACCTCCCCTCACTGCTAGTATCTTGAAATGGAGATTTCTGGGGTGTCATCCTTGTAAACATGTCAGAATCCCCAACCCTCTTATCTAATGCTCAGCCAGAGGCAGCTGAAAAACAATGGCATCTCGAGATTTTATCAGATTTCCTGAGCATGTTGTAAAGGGAGAAAACGCTGGGATATAGAGCACTTCTCTTTTTTTAATCCTTGTTTAGAAAGAGGTTAACAAATGTGGTTTCTAACATGGGAAAGTCCTGCAAGAAAACGGAACGTTTAGCCTGTTTGAACCTCTCATTTTATTTCCATAATTGCAGCCATCTAAAATGAGATTTAAGGAGCAAAAAACAAGCTAATTTTATTGCATTAAACACAGAAATCCATCCATTTGTACCTTTGGCAACTCAATTCAGAGCCTGCTATTCATCTAAAAACAAAAGAAATACCTAAAGAGCCTTTTAAAGGCTGCATTTGGCACTGAGCAACTGCTGTGATGAGTCTTCCAAAAAATTTGAAATGGGCACCAGGTTCCTATTTAACATTACATCCCCAGGAGTTCAGAGCCCGGCATAAAGGTGTTTACATCCTAAACACCTTTCTTTCCCAGGTGATTTTGGAGCACTAAATTCCGCACGTCATATATTCAGTCAAAAGAAAAACCACATTTGTAGGAAGAATTTTATTTCCTCGCCTTTAAAAATAAAGCAAGTACAACCAATCCCGGCTTTGAATTTGAAACATTGTTCAGCATCAATTCTGCAAGAATGGTGACTTTAGAAAGAAGCAGTTTTTTTAAAAATTAGCTTTTTGTTAATTACCTTACAAAGCCCAGAGGTAGGTCACAAAATTTCAGCCAGTTAATTGTCTTTAGGGCAACAACAAGCAATGACATTTGGGGAAATGGGAATAGGCAACAAATCTAAATTCTGTACTCTGCATTTACAAAGTCCAAAGTTACAATATTTATTGCTTGTTGTGAAAAGTAGTGTTTTTTTAGAAGCAAAGGAGAAGAGCTGTTTTGAGTCCCACAAAATGGTGAGTATATAAAAAAGAGAAACAAACTCGGGAATAACTTCTTTGAAACAGTTTTTCTGGGTTCCATAGTCCTTTCCTAACTTTCCTAAATCCAGCCAATTTCACACTGCGAACGACCGCACGAAACGAACTGAATCTCAACTGCACCCAAAAATGTACCCGAGAATACTTGGTCAGTGGATCCATCATCCTCTAATGAAACTTGGGTTTATTATCTGAAATCAAGGAAGATTCGACTACTTGCGCTTGCAAGTAAGATCTTGCCAAGATCTTAAAAGCTTACAATTAACCACCAATTGTAAGGGAGCCCTGATGGTCGCGTTGTAGCTAAACCAACAACTCGCTTGTTACATATGCACCGCCTTCAATTTGCCTAGTTGAAAGATGAAAACGCCCCTCCTCAAAAGGAAGTGATTTCGGGCCATGACTTCGGTATTTGCAGTAAACATGGAGTCTCCTCTCTTTAAAGAATTACACTGTGCAGCATGCCCTCCACCAAATTCAGCTGACACAGGAGGTTAAAAGACCACAACCAAGGCCATGCTCTCAAGGAGGTCCCTGATCAGAACCTGGCTCACCCAAATTTGAAGGAAAAATGGAGCCAGACATCTTAGGAGCCTTCCCAAGAACAGCCTCTCATCTCGTTCCTGCCACTTGTGCCCATGCTGCTGCTCCCCACAATGAGGTCACATTTCATACTAATTCTTATCTTTAGACTGTTTTATAATAAAAGGATTGCATTAAAAAAAAAAAGAGGAAGTTATACTGCTTCAAAGCTAGGGCCCCGTCAGTTGGGTGTAAGTATCTATATAAAACCCCTTTTCAACCGCTTCCAATGCTACATTAGCGATGACAGAAAAGAAAAGAAAACCACCAACTACATTTTGCACTCCTAAGGATCTGAAATGATATAAACCTCCGCAGAAAATGAACACGTGGAGGACGAAGTTCATCAAAGGATGCACAGAGATAGACAATCGGTGGAAGACAAGTTTTGTATAAAAGGAACGATAAACAGGAAATGGGAAGACAGAGGAATTCTGAACACCCACCAACCCTAACAGGTTTGAAGGACAAAGCAAGTTATCTCCTACGAGGAGATAATTTTCTGGTCAAGGGTCAACCTTCAAATACATTGCAATGTCCGTTCAACAGGTCCTCCGAGTGACATCCTGCAAAGCGCCATTAAACGAAAGGGAACGCCTAATGGCCATTGCTTGGCTGGGGAGGTTCTTTACGTACCACCAACCGGTTTTGGCCATTGCTCTACTGCTCTCCAAGGCCCTCGGCTTGGATTGGAAAAAGTTAGTACTGAGTTACTTAGGAACGTTGATTTTAAAAGTGCAGCGTTGCGACCAATGTCACTGCAAGTACTAATATTTCTAAAAACGGCAGATGTAGGAAAGGGGTAAAATAGAAGGGGGAGGAATATGATAAAAATGTCCCTTAAAAATTAAAAGCAAAGAAACCAGCTAGCGTCAGGAGGCTCCTTGGTGCAGTTCGCTAATCGTTCTTGCGGTCTTTCGCATCTTTCGTTTCTTCTTCTTCGTCGGAATATACCGTCGGTTCTTCCCCATCCTTCAACAGCTTGCCGACGTAGTGATATTTAACTGAGTAAAGACAATTGCCACGAAATAAGTATTATTATTTCAATCGGTATTGACAAACTTCATATCAAATTCTACCCTCCCCAAGGAACACAGTAAAGCCAAAAGCAACTGATTTTGTTTGGATTCCACAAGACGTTAGATGGCCTTGCAAAGAATACAGTTAGTCCTTGACAATTATGCTCCAAATTTGGGTTGTTAAGGGAGTTGATCGTTTGTTTGCTTGGAGCTATATTTAAATTCTGATCAGCTGATACAGCTCCAAATGAACAACCAACCATCAGTGGAACAACTTGCCTCCAGAAGTTGTAAAGGCTCCAACCCTGGAAGTTTTTAAGAAGAGAATGGATAACCTTTTGTCTGAAGTGGTGTAGGGGTTTCCTGCCTAGGCCGGGATTGGACTAGAACAGTGGTCACCAACGGGAGGGTCGGGGGACCACTGGTGGTCCGTGAGAAAATTTTGGTGGTCCGCAGAGAAATGTCTCCCCCCAAAGCAATTAATCCAGGCTGCGCGGGAACACAAGGCTGCGCCGCCCACAGAGCTACACATCTGGAACTGGAAGGTAAGATCAACGACGGAAGAGGGAAATCCGCCTCAGGGTGGCTTGCTGACGTTGATGGGAAAGTCGGTTCCCATATTCCAGAGCTGCAGTAGTCACAGGACTGGCTCTTAGGTTATCCCGGAGCAGTTCCTCCAGTCCATGGCAGGCCGGTGGACCTGGGTGGAGGTGCAGCTGCTCTGGGACGACCAAAGGGCCAGTCCTGTGACTACTACAGCTCTGGAATATGGGACCGACTTTCCCACCAACGTCAGCAAGCCACCGTCAGTCAAAATTCATATTAGTGGTCCATGGGATTTAAAATTATGAGTTTGGTAGTCCCTGAGGTCCAAAAGGTTGGCGACCCCTGGACTAGATGACCTACAAGGTCCCTTCCAACTCGCTTATTCTACATTCTATAAATGACCAACTGACCACACAAGGTATTTATAAACTAAGAAGAATAGAAGACAATCCTGGTAATGATGTTACTAACGAAACATCCAGAAACTAAATTGAAACAAGCTTGGAGAGGAAACCACTGTCAAAATCTAAAACCCGAGCTACCAGTATTTTCTATTATTTCAAAGATTTCCCTCTTGAGTCTGCGCCTGTTATGCAGCTGTGGGCTATTCCGTCTCTTATCTGACCATTCCCTCTCCCAAGGCCACTTCCACACACCATTTCCAAATCCCCATTCAACCTAGACAAAACACTTACATGTAAACTGCTGTTCCCAGTCACTCAGCGTTTCTTTCTGCGTAGCATCCAGGTCGGAGAGGTCATCGTATTCGTCTTTCAGAGCTTCTTTATCGAGGCAGAAAGTCGCGAGGCCACGGGAAGCGTCTCTTCCAGCAAAGATGCCGTAAGGTCCCTCTGCGGAGAACAGCCGAGGCTTAGAACAATAGCAATAGCCCTTAGACTTATATACCGCTTTCCGGTGCTTTGATAGCCCTCTCTTAAGTGGTTTACGGAATCAGCCTATTGCCCTCAACAATCTGGAGTCCTCATTTTACCCATCTCGGAAGGATGAAAGGCTGAGTCAACCCTGAGATGGTCAGGATTGAACTCCCTGCAGTGGGCAGAATTATCCTGCAATACTGCATTCTAAAGGAAGGAAGGAAGGTAGGTAGGTAGGTAGCAATAGCCCTTAGATTTATATACCGCTTTACAGTGCTTTATACTCCTGTTTACAGAGTCAGCCTACTGCCCTTGACAATCTGGGTCCTCATTTTACCGACCCTGGAAGGATGGAAAGCTAAATTAACCGTAAGCTGGTCAGGATCGAACTGGCAATGGGCAGAGCTAGCCTGCAATAGCACTTAGACTTATATGCCATTTCTCAGTGCTTTCCAGCCCTCAGTTTTACAGAGTAAGCCTATTGCCTCCAACAATCTGGGTCCTCATTTTACCCACCTTGGAAGGATGGAAGGCTGAGTCAACCTTGAACCTGTCGGGATTGAATTGCTGGCAGTGGGCCGTTAGTCTGCAATACTGCATTCTAAATACTGGGAAGGAAGGAAGGAAGGAAGGAAGGAAGGAAGGAAGGAAGGAAAGGAAGGAAGGAAGGAAGGGCAATAGCACTTACTTATATACTGCTTCACAGTGCTTTTATAGCCCTCTCTAAGCAGTTTTACACAGTCAGCCTCTTGCTCCCCCAACAATCTGGGTCCTCATTTGACCCACCTCGGAAGGACGGAAGGCTGAGTCAACCTGGAACCCGGTGAGATTCGAACTGCCAAATCTCAGGCAGCCGGCAGGCAGCAGAAGTAGCCCTGCAGTATTGCCCTCTAACCGCTGCGCCAGAACAGAGACATCCATGTCCCTACTTTGAAAGTCTTGTTAAATTTGGTTCCTCCAATTCTTGGGTAAACAGACCTAACCTTTGCGCAGGATTTTAAAAGCAAAGGTTTGCTTTTAAAAAAAAAAAAAGAGTTGCCGGGTTTTTTCTAAAGGCTGCAACTTTTGCTGGATCCATCAAGGACTTTAAACAGTAAATATAAATCAGTAACTTTGCTCCTCCTTAGAAATTGTTGCTGGGTTTTGGAAATGTCAACATGTTTTAATCTTCTCTAGCTACTGACCTTTGCCCTCCCCCCCCCCAACAAACAGAAATTTTACTGTTATATTTCGGTCCAGGTGGTCCTTGACTTACGACCACAACCGAGCCCCATATTCCTGTTGTTAAGCGAGACATGAGTTTGGCCTCACTTTTACGACCTTTCTTGCCGCCGTTGTCCAGCGAACCACAGCAGCTAATGAGTTAACACGGTGGTTAAAGCAAGTCTGGCTTCCTGTTGATTTTGCTTGTCAAAAGGGGGAAATCACAGGACCCTTTGGGAACACTACCACGGTCGTAAGTCTGAACCGGTTGCCAAGCAATCTGAATTTTGATCATGTGAGCCCAGGGGGGAGGGGGGAGAGAGGGAGAAGGGGAAGGTTACCAAGATTGCAAGTGTGCGACAAACGGTTCACAAGCCCCTTTTTCCAGGCCCGTTGTAACTTTGAACAGTCACTAAATGAACTGTCAAGTTGATGACTATCTCTATACCCGTGATGGCGAACCTATGGCACGCGCGCCACAAGTCAAACAGGTAAACTTACCTCACTATGCATGCATGCACCTCACAGCTGATTTTTCGGCTGGTTTAAGGCCTTTTTCAGCCTTTCAGGAAAAGCCTTTGCAGGCCGAATAATAGGCCCGTTTCGTCACTTCCGATATTACAGGAAGTGATGAAACGGGCCTATTATTCATCCTGAAAAGCCTTGCAGAGGCTTTTTCCAAGCCTCTGGGAGGCTGAAAATGGCCTCAAACCAGCTGAAAAATCAGCTTTGAGGTGCAATGCAGGTACGGGGATGGTGATTGCGCACGCATGTGCAGTGGGTATGAGGGCGCACGCGCATTGCATTCTGGGTGTTGGCGCATGCAATTTTTGGCACAGGAGCCCAAAAGGATTAGCCACCACTGCTCTATACTTCCTTCTTGAGGACTAGAGCCTTTTATTTTTTTTTAAAGCTGGAAGCGGGGCAAGTAGGCAAGGCAGAGATATTCAGAACTACTCTATATAGAAGGGGTGTCGAACTGGATTTCTTCGAGGGCCGGATCAGCATTGTACTTCGCGGGCCGGCTGCGGGGGGCAGGAGGGGCGGAGACAGGACAGACACTTCCTGCAGCACCCTGCCGGCCAAAACGGGATGTTGGGCGGCTCACGGGCCCCCATGCTGCATTTTCAGCCTGGACGGCCTGTTGCACCCTGCTGGCCAAAACAGGAAGTGGGAGGCGCACAAGGCCCTCTGCGCCGTTTTGGCCGCTAGAGGCACTGTGGGGCGGTCCTTTGCTACTTTCAGGCCAACCCCGCGGCCCAGAATTGATTGATTGATTGTGTGGTGGGGAGGGAATGCGGATTTTACAGTATTCTTCCCAGCCACACCCACCAAGCCACGCCCACAGACTCTGACTGGCCCTACCCCCATCTCTTCTCCGCCTCCCATTGAGTCCTAGCTGATTGGCTGGGTCTTCTTTGGTTGCCCTACCTAGGAGAACGGAGCTGGAAAGCAGGTTAGCGGGGTGGGGAGGGAATGGGATTTGGCAGTAACCTTCCCCTGCCACGCCCACCAAGCCACGCCCACAGAACCAGTAATAAAAAAAAATTGAATCCCACCACTAGGGGGGGATGATGTTCCAGAGAGAGGGAGCCGCCACGGAGAAGGCCCTTCTTCTTCTAAGTCCCACCAGGTGTATCTCCACCAAGGATGGGACCTGCAGTATTCCCTGCCTCCCTGCTCCGATGGGTCGAGTACATGTGACTGGCAAGAGACGGTCCCTTCGATAAAGCAACATATCTGGCCCACAGGCCTCAACTTTTGACACGCTTGCTCTCTTTTGCAATCTGCATACTTCATCTGCCTGCTCTTCGCTCAAGACACACAACGGAGTTGAGATACTTATCGAGGGCGCAAGATAAGCATAACCGACGGGTAACTTTTCAGGACAATCAGACGTCGTAAAAACAAGAAGAAATATATTAGAAAGCCAAGGGAAAAAAAACTATCAGGCATTCCCAGGATACGGCTCAAGAATTACCAAATTTCGTTTTTCTATAGGCAAAAGTGTATGCTTAGCAACGGAAATTCTGGCCCCAAATGGGGATCATAAGTCAAGAATGACCTCTATACAGCCATGAAAGAGAGGATGCTTAACTCTTTCCCTGCTGGTTGCTTCTCAGCTACTCCAGGTTCCAAGCTCGGCTAAGGGGGAGCATCTAGCCAGCCTTGGCCAAGATGTCAAAAAAAGTGGATCAGATGGGATGGAGCTGAATTTAGTTAGCCTTGACATTCTCAGGGTTTCAGGAACATTACGGGGGGAAAAATCCATTCAAATGCTAATGGTAGTTTGTGCAGCAATGGATAGAATCACATTGCAAATTAAACCGAAAGAAGACACAAAATATTAACAAACATGCAACTTATTTACCAGTGTTTGGGGAAAAAAAGGGCTTAGTTTTTAGGGAGGAAAATAAGGGGGAAAAAAATTCTGCCTCTGCTTACCACCATCCATCAATATTCATCTGGCTAGCGTCCTGTCAGTGTGTGAGAGTTGAGGGCTGTTTGGAAACTGAAACAGTATTTGCTGTGTGAGCAAGAAGGAGACAGCAAGGCGTGGTATAGCTCAACTGTTCTATACTAAAGCTGCTTGGTGCTGTGAAACTACGACTGCAACTCCTCTCCTCTGCTTGTGCTTTGCATTTGGAGGAGAGATTTCTTTTCAGGTGAGGAGGTGGAGTAGAACTCTTTAGCATCAGAGCGTGTTAATAATAATAATATAGGAAATATTAATGCTCTGATGGTCATTTCGAAAAATCCTTTCTTAGTGAGCACTTAGAAGCCAAGAGGGACATATATGCCAATGTTCAAGTTTGTAGGCTTTATGGTTCTGGAGATTTTGTGATGATGTGTGAGGGGTCTTTCGTAGGTAGGTAGGTAGGTAGGTAGGTAGGTAGGTAGGTAGATAGATAGATAGATAGATAGATAGATAGATAGATAGATAGATAGATAGATAGATAGATAGATAGATAGATAGATAGATAGATAGATAGATAGATAGATAGATAGATTAGATAGATTAGATAGATAGATAGATAGATTAGATAGATAGATTAGATAGATAGATAGATAGATAGATAGATAGATAGATAGATAGATTAGATAGAGAGAGAGAGAGAGAGAGAGAGAGAGAGAGAGAGAGAGAGAGAGAGAGAGAGAATCAAAAAGCAATGGCATTGTTGCAAGAAAGAGAACCAGCAACGTATTTCTGAAACGGATTAAAAACCCCCAGCTTTGTGAAGATTAGGATATCAACAATGCCCCTGATAGTCATCCCTTAATACAGTTTGCTGCACAATCAGCCAGATATTTAGACTGCATTTGGCCTTTTTTATCCCACTCTGGAGCCCTTCTTCGTTATTATGATTCACTAAGCAGTGAAAATCAGGTGGCATAGAAACATACTTCGCATAGCTTGCAAGATTGGGTAAACACCTCTGTGCAAGAAGAAGGGAAGGGAAAACCTGTTTGTTTGGCCAACACCGCATAAGGATTGCCAAGGGCTCCCAGCCGTTCTGGTTTTCTCGCTCCTTTCCTAATCTCTCAAAGGGAGAACCAGAGGGGGAGGCGTGGGGGCCCTTCAAGGCAAAACTGTTTGGTCTTGTGCAATGCACAACTCCCCTCCTCCCATTGGCCAAGGGAGCTGAAGGCGGCGTAGCCAGAAAGAGGCAGCGTTGCACCCTTTTGATCCCTCTCCTTAAGGCTTGGGGGATTATCCCCCCTCAGAGAACGAGTCCGGCTGGTTAGACGACATGGGATCGAGATGGAAATTGGAGGAGGGGGCAGAAGGCAGGCTTGGCAACTGTGCCTGGCACAGAACGGCCTGTTTCCTGCATGCACCCATCCTCAATTACATTACTGTGCATTACTGTGCCTGTGTCCGATTTGCCAATCGCACAGGGGCAGATGGGACAGTGCCCCAGAGGGTTAAACGTCATTGCCCAGAGCAGAGATCTGCAACTTTAAATTTTCAAAAGAGCCATTTGAACCCCGTTTCCCACAGAAAACACCGGGAGCCACAAAACCTGGGTGGGCGTGGCCAACTCAACATCACTCCCACTCGGTCACATGACACCCACACCCACGCCTATCCAGGTTTTGTGGCTCCTGGTGTTTTTGTGGGAAAGGGGTCTCTCTCCTGTTTTTGGTGTTTTACCTTCTCAGACTTGGGAGGGGAGGGTGAGGGTTGGGGCCAGCCAGTGGTAGGATTACCCAACAGGGAGCCAGAGCAGAAGGCCCAAAAGAGCCGCATGTGGCTCTAGAGCCGCGGATTGCTGACACCCAGCCAAGACGGTTGGTCGTTGGTTGGCCGCTCCTCTCTCTGGAAGAGCTTTATAGCTCCCACAGCTTTAAGAAAGTTTAAAACATTCTCAAAGATCCAACTCTTCCTGGGCACACACACATACACCCCCCTTTTTTTTTTGAACTATTACCATCGGGCAAGCGGTACAGGATAATAATAAAAACAAGGACAAATAGGCTGAAAAACAGCTTCTATCCCAGGGCAGGAACTCTATTGAATTCTACCGCGTAGTCCAATATTATTGCAACATCAGGGGTTTCCAATTCAATTGTATAGAACGCGAAGGAGGTGTGTCTGTGTTTTAGTTTCAGAGTTAGAATGTGCACTGAAGATGGCATTTAATTTCATTGTACGAGGTCCAGTGACAATCAAGGAAGCTAAAACTTAAGCATTATATTTAACTGTACGAAATATGTGAGGCCCAGGCAACGATCCACGCTTATCTCGGGATTTCCTCACTTTCCGTGGTTGAACGTTCCCAGGGAAGGGAGATCTTTCTCCCTACTACTCCACCCGGGGCCTGTTGTGTTGATTCACACAACCGCAAAAGTTCAGAGCAACACACGGTTGTGCTGAGAACTGCCTTAAGCAAAGACGCTGCCTGATTGATTTCAGGCTGGGGGAGAAGTTTCGTCTCTGTGGTTTTTTGATGTTACAGTTGGTTCCCGAGCAATGCCAGATCGGATCTCAGCCATAAATATTTTACGGGGAAACACAAGAGCCACTGGTTTGGCTCTCTTTTGCACACATACGCACGCAAGGCCCGACCTTGGGTTGTGTTCCTGGCTGCCTAAACTTCAAACGCAGGATTGCAGCCAGAATTTTTGACACTTTGGTTTTTTGGGGTCCTGAAGCTTTTGAATTCAGACTTATTCCAAAATTAAACCTCGGATTCCATTAAATAGTATAGGTTTTCCTGCTTGAGCTGGATTAGAAGATCTCCAAAATCCCTTCCAGCTCTATTCAGCTCTGTTCTAAATCTGGATTTTCATCAAGGCTTAGTCTGAAAGAAGGGCCTTCAGATTACAGCCCTGCCTTGGGCCTGTTAGCCAGAAATAAAACAGAAATGACTCTCATAAATATGTGTCTAAAACTGATTTACTGTAGTTCCCAGAGTTAGCATGTAACCATGCTTTGCTAATTTGGGAAAAAAATACTATGAAGTGCACTGGTTTTTTGAACATTATAGGAGGAAAGCTATATAGTAGCCAAAAACGATGTGTCCAATTGCACTTTTCAGTTCATTGTTTATCCTATTTGTATCCTGGCTTTGTTATTTTTTTTTTATAAATAAGACAGTGAACATACCTAATTCTTTCTTTCTCTCTCCTATTTTTCCCCATAACAACAATCCTTTGAGGTGGGTTGAAGAGAGAGGGAGGGAGGGAGGGAGAGGGAGAGAGAGAGAGATAGGTGATAGATATCTAAAGAGAGAGAGATAATAGATAGGTAATAGATATCTAGATAAAGAGAGAAAGATAAATAGATTAGATAGATAGATAGATAGATAGATAGATAGATAGATAGATAGATAGATAGATAGATAGATAGATAGATAGATAGATAGATAGATAGATAGGAGGGAGACTGGCTAGTCCCAAGTCACCCAGCTGGTTTTCATGCCTAATGCAGGACTAGAACTCCCAACCATCCAGCTTGAAGCCTTTACTACTAGACCCAACAAGCTTTCCAACTTTGCAACCAAAATATTTCACTTACTCAGAAAATTTATATTGCCCCCTACTTGCACATGGCTACTCAAGGCGGCTTACAAGGATCTAAAAACACCATATAATAATAAAACAATAACCCTCACCCATATTAAAAGGCACATGCTATCGGGATTCCTGATTATTGACTATAAAATGATTTTAAGTTCTGGGGACATTTTAGACAGCAAAAGAATCTCACATAATTACCTTTGTACTTTTACACCACAAATTTGGAAGCACTACTCTTACACCACAAACTTGGAAACGCTTCATAGGGCCAGAGTCCATTTTTTCCAATCAGGTTAAGTGTTTGGAAGTGACATTTTTCCAAGACGTTCTGCAAAATCTATGCCTGGATGATGATTTTTTTTTAAACTATTCATTTACACCAGAATTTCAAACCTCCCAAGTTCACAGACAAGACAGCTCTCTACTGTCCTTTGCAGGATCCGTTAATAAATTGTTCACGGCTAGACATGTGTTAATATATCTGTCCGTGCGGTGCGCTCCCTGGCCAGTGAAAATCTCAAATGCAAAAAAAAATGGCCTTGACAGACAGCAGGGAGCAGAAGGAGGTGTGTGTGTGTGTGTGTGTGTGTGTGTGTGTGTGTGTGCTAAAGTCTACACTTGTTCTTAAAAGTGTAAACTGAAAACCATCTCGTGCTGATAACATTGACCTATCCCACCTGATGAAGCAGGGAAAGTATGTTGCAGATCGTGTCTAAAAGAATTTCGACTAGCAGGATCTAGGACAGAGGTCTCCAAACTTGGACAACTTTTAAGACTTAAGTCCACAAGTCTTAAAGTTGCCAAATTTGGGGATCCCTAATCTAGGAGAACAACTGTTGTCCCAGAAGTGAGGCTGGCCCCCACTATTTGGTCCAGACCTGGTTCTGATCATTGAGCTGGGGTGTTTGTGTGTCTGTGTATCTGTCTGTCTGTCTGTCTGCCATCTTAAATTCGTTTTATTTTCATTTTCTTTTTTCACTCTTTCTATTTTCACTCTTTCTATTTTCACTCTTTCTGGCCAGGGTGGTTTTTATGGCTTAAAACTGCCCAGAGCTACTGAGCTGGGAAGAAGGGCGGAGGGGAGAAATCCGATAAGGAAAAGAAACCACAGATTAGATCTTTAGATACACCCCACTAAATGCTTCTTAACGTAACACAGCAAACCCTCAAATCCAAAGGAATCTACTTTAGGTGCTGCAACTCTCCCTCTGCATAAATCCCACCCCCACCCCGGGAATCTGGTTGCAAGTTGGGGGATCCTCTCTGGCTGATTGCAACTTGGGGGATCCTCTGGCTGATTGCAAGGTGGAGGATCCTCTCTGGCTGACTGCAAAGTGGGGGATCCTCTCTGGCTCATTGCAACTTGGGGCATCTCTCTGGCTCATTGAAACTTGGGGGGTCCTCTTTGAGTCATTGCAACTTGGAGGATCCTCCTTGGGGCTTCCTGGGGCCAACGGATCCCAGCCCTCCCGCCTCCTCCCCCCGGGGCTCTGAACTGCGCTCCTTTTCAGACCGGGACTCTGTGTCTGTGCGCGCCCGGCTCCCCTGTGGGGCTGAAGGCGGTCGGGGGGGGGGGTCCGCTCTGCGGGCTGCGGCGGCTCACCGGGCCCGTAGAACTTGCGGCCTCGGCTGACGTCGAAGACCTTCCCGTTGATGGCCATGAGGATGCGCGGGTCGGTCAGGCCGTCGAAGGGGCGCAGCTGGGCCAGGGTGAAGTCGCGGCGCTTGAGCTTGGGCAGCGGCGGCGGCTCCTCTTCGCCCTCGGGCTGGGCGCGCGGCCGATCCCCGCGCACGATTTGGTACAGCAGGAAGAGGCAGAGGCCCAGCAGGCTCAGGTTCAACGGGGAGCTGACCACCTCCATCAGCAAACCCGGGCTGGCGGCCTCCGAGCCTTCCGCCGCCGCCGCCCCGCCGCCCGCCTCGTCCCCCGCCATGGCCCCGGCCTTGCGCGCGATGCGGCTGCTTAGGATCGCGGAGAAGGAGGCTGCTGCTCCTGCTGCTGCTGCTGTGCCCGCTGGTGCAGGATGGAGGCCGGCGGCTGGGCGAGCTGGAGCCCCAGAGGAGGAGGAGATGGAGGAGGAACCGGGGCGGGGCGCAAGGAAAGGCGGGTCGGCGGGGTGGAGAGAGGGAGACGCGGCGCGCGCGGCCGGTCCCCGCAGGAGGTTGCGCAATCGGAGATCGCCCGGAGGGGATCCACCCACTCGCCCGGCCTTGGCTGCCGGCTGGTTCTGCAATCAGCTGCAGCGAGATTGAAAGGGGTCGGATGGGAGATGCAATCTTGGATTCAGTTTTGCAGCTTGCTTGGAGTTTCTTAGAGCCGCCACCAGAAGTTGGAGGTTTTTAGGATAGGAATAGGGATAGAATAGGATAGGATAAGAATAGAAAGAAATAGAAAGGATAGGATAGGTTAGAAATAGGATGAAATAGAAAGGAGAGGATAGGAACAGGATGAAATAGAAAGGAGAGGATAGGAATAGAAATAGAAAGCATAGGATAGGAATAGGATGAAATAGAAAGGAGAGGATAGGAATAGAATAGAATAACATAGTTGGAAGGGGCCTAGGCAGGAAACTATACCATTTCAATCCAATCTCTTCTTAAAAACCTGGTTTATATTTTTATATTTTTCAAGGTGAAAAGGTTAATACATGAGGTCTGTTCCCGTATTAATCTTGGGGACAGTATGTTTGCTTGTCAAGCAATAATAGCAAGAAAGGAGACTATTTTTTTTAGCTCTGGGCTCTCTGAGCTTGGTGGTTTATCTTGCGGACGTCTCATGACCCAACTAGGTAACCTCATCAGGGCTAGCAGGGCACCAAATCTTCATATTTAGAAGAAACCCTCCCATGCTACCACCTCTTACAATACTAGACAACACAGTATCAACAGTAGAGAACTTCAAATTTCTAGGTTCTACTATATCACATGGCTTAAAATGGACACCTAACATCAAAAACATCATCAAAAGAGCACAACAAAGAATGTTCTTTCTGCGCCAACTCAGGAAGCTCAAACTGCCCAAGGAGCTGCTGATCCAATTCTACAGAGGAATTATTGAGTCTATCATCTGCACCTCTATAACTGTCTGGTTTGGTTCTGCAACCCAACAGGACAGACACAGACTCCAGAGGATAATTAGGACTGCAGAAAAAACAATTGCTACCCACCTGCCTTCAATCGAGGACCTGTATACTGCACGAGTCAAAAAGAGGGCCGTGAAAATATCTACACACTCCTCAGATTCTGGACATAAACTGTTTCAACTCCTTCCCTCAAAATGATGCTATAGAGCACTGCACACCAGAACAACTAGACACAAGACAGTTTTTCCCGAATGCCATCACTCTGCTAAACAAATAATTCCCTCAACACTGTTCAACTCTTTACAAAGTGTACACTACTATTACTGTTAATCTTCTCATCACTCCTTATCACCCATCCCCTCCCACTTGTGGCTGTAACTTTGTTGCTTGTATCCTCTGTTTCCTAGTATGATTTGATGTTGATTGTACCCTATGACTATCATTAAGTGTTGTACATTATGATTCTTGATTCTTAACGAATGTTCCTTCTTTATGCATACTGAGAGTATTTACACCAAGACAAATTCCTTGTGTGTCCAACCACACTTGGCCAATAAAGTATTCTATTCTATTCTATTCTATTCTATTCTATTCTATTCTATTCTATTCTATATTGCCATTGAAATTAGTCGATTCCTGTCTCTCGAATTAAAGTTACAAATAAAGCTGGGTAAAACATTTTATCTGCAAGCTGTGGTGTTGCTTGGAGTTATTCTTTGAGTAGGGCAGCTCTAGTGGTGTTGCAAACCAATAAACAAATGAATACATCCTTTTACTCCGAACCCACATCTTCTGTTTGATGCGGCCAGCCCTGTTGCAATCAAACCTGATTGGCAACTTTGGAATTATCTGGATGAATATCTACATAATCCCTACATGCAATTCTCTTCAAGGCTCTTGCAATATCGATCCGACAACCTCCTGGCTGTTTTTAAGTTGACCTCAATAATGGGGAAAAACAGAATGCCTTTAAATGAGAATGTAGGGCAGGAACACTATATTAACCTGCTCCATTGATGCTGGGCCCTGAATTATCCCTTCCACTTTTATTATTATTATTATTTATTTATTAAATTTCTATATCGCCCCCTCTCCCAAAAAAGGGACTCGGGGCGGTGTACAGCCAACTAAATCAGAAACAGTATATACAATTAAAAGCAAATTAAAACGATTAAATTGGAGGCCGAATATACAATTAACAAATATAAAACTGATAAAAAATTTAAAATACCAAATTTAAAACCCCAAAAATCGTTATTGGGCCAGGCTGGCCTGTTGAAAAAACAGGGTCTTTACTGCGCGCCGGAAGGTCTGAATGTCGGTAATGGCCCGTATCTCCGGGGGCAAATCGTTCCACAGGGAGGGAGCCCCCGCAGAGAAGGCCCGCACCCTCGGGGCCACCAACCAGCAACGACCAGGTGGCGGAACCCCGAGGAGGCCAACCCTGTTGGAGCGCACTGGGCGGCGGGAGGCTGTTGGTGGCAGCAGGCGGTCCCGTAAGTACCCAGGTGCCGAGCCATGGAGCGCTTTAAAAACGATCAATACCACTTTTCACATACTTATCTTCTTTTTCTAGTTTCTCTCCCCCACCCCACCCACAGCTACCTTTTTATCCAGTAGTTACAATCACGGACATTAAAAAAAATAATCTATGAAACTATGTGTATCTTCTCTGGGCCCACCGGGAAATGTGAAAGCTGCAAAATGTGAGTTGCTGTGATTGTGGCAGCGCAGAAAATGCGTTTAATAAATAAATAAAATATTTAAATGTTCCTTAGCACCCACTGCATTTATTTATTTAGATGAATTCAAATAAATACAATGCAAATCAATGTGAATTTATTTACTACCTATCTTGTAGCAAATGATTGTTAGCATATTCCCTGTCCTGTCTTAAACATTTTTTTTAAATGAATAGAAAATTAGCATATAGCAAAAGGCAAACTTCAACCATAATTTGCATTACTAATTATCACTCGAAGGTGAATATAGAAGTCATTTTTAGATGAGGGACACTATTTAATACAACGTTAGCTAGTTGTATGTTATCTGGAAGTTTTCCCTTTCTGATTGGCCCACAGTCACTATAGCAACCATTTTGTGTGTCCACAACCTGTTTTGCAAAATAAAAATACAGATTAGTATATTTGCAGAGGTTAGAATTTTGGGGTATTGATGCTTGAGAAACAACTCTGCGTTGCACAGATTTTATAACTGGAGTTTTAGTTCTGCTTTTTCCCCACACGAGGGAGTGCTAGAATTAATGAAGAGATTTTTGAATTGAACAGGGTAAAAAAAAAATTACAAAATGCAATTGTCTTGCTTTATTTGTCGAATTTTGCAGTTGGAGAAGAAGGAGGAGGAAGAGGAGGGAGGGAGGGAGGAGAGGAAGAAGAAGAAGAAGAAGAAGAAGAAGAAGAAGAAGAAGAAGAAGAAGAAGAAGAAGAAGAAGAAGAAGAGAGAGAGAGAGAGAGACACACACACACATACACAGATCCACTGATTTTATTTATTTATATCTTATTTTTTTAAAAAAATAGCTTTACCACTTACTGCAGGGCCATGGAAGGATTTCAGTAGTAAACAGTGCAGTTTCCCATCCAAATGCTGGATTCACACATTACACGGAGCCTTCACGTGTCTTTGTTGTGACATCGTATGGTTGCACGCTTAGCATATTTATATGTTTGTTTCATCAATTTGTATAGTTGTTCATCTCAACTCGAGATTCCGGGCAGCGAACCAGAACCAACAGAATAAAAACTATTATGTTATAAACAAAATTAATTAGATATCGTGGCAGTTGAGAAGACACAACGCAATCAATGTTGGCACCGATATACAGCCAGGAGGTGGTGTTTTTTGCAAGCTTGGAAACACAGCCCTGGCTCCCCAAATGGGCCTTTATTAGAGAACCATGATCTAAATTTGAATGCAGTCTTGACACTCAAATGAAGCTCAAGTATATTTAGATAGAAAAATGCAAAAAGAACTTTATTCAGTTTATCTGGGTGACCATCTGAACAAGTGAATCTCAAGAGGGAACCATCTTAAAATAAATTAAGAACAATTCCCTCCTCCTCTCCTCTTCCTCCTTCTCTTCCTTCTCTTCCCTTCCTTCTTCCTCCTCCTCTCCTCTCCCTCCTCCTCCTCCTCCTTATCCTCATCCACCTCCATCCCAAACACAAAAAGTAGAATTTACAGCAGCCAAATCAGAGATCACAGAAGGCAGTTGCAAGACCAGCCAGAGAGGGCGCTCTTCGCAGCCTCGGAAACCTAGGCCTGGATACAGACTCAGTTGAGCCTTCCAGGCACTCTTCAAGGGCCGCCCCAGGGACAGCACCTGCAGTAGTCTTTCTCAACTCCTTTGCTTCCTCTCCCCAGACCAATGGTGGGGTAAAGCGGTGGATAGCAGTCCCATACAATGATCAGAGCCGCCAGAGAATAGAATAGAGTAGAGTAGAGTAGAGTAGAGTAGAGTAGAGTAGAGTAGAGTAGAGTAGAGTAGAGTAGAGTAGAATAGAACAAAATAGAATTCAAAATAGAATAAGAATAAGAATTAGAATAGAATAGAATTCAGAATAGAATTCAGAATAGAATAGAATTAGAATAGAGTAGAATTAGAATAGAATAGAATAAGGAATAGGAATGAGAATGAGAATAAGAATAGGAAACAATAGAACAGAATAATAATTTTATTGTCCCTTTGAATGTACACTAATCAGCATGCATTAAAATGAAATTTCATTTCCATCATATTGGAAGATGCTCCCCTGTCTCCCCTGGTCCTTTTCTTCCCTAGATTAGCCAGGCCCAGTTCCTGCAACCGTTCATGGTATGTTTTAGCCTCCAGTCCCTTCATCATCCTGGTTGCTCTTCTCTGCACTCTTTCGAGAGTCTCAACATCCTTTTTATAGCATGGTGACCAAAACTGGATGCAGTACTCTAGGTGTGGTCTTACTAAGGATAGATAGATAGATAGATAGATAGATAGATAGATAGATAGATAGATAGATAGATAGATAGATAGATAGATAGATAGATAGATAGATAGATAGATAGATAAATAGATAGATAGAGATGGTAGATATATAGATAGACAGATGATAGATGGATGGATGGATGGATAGATAGATAGGTAGGTAGGTAGATAGCTAGCTAGGTAGATAGATAGATAGGTAGGTAGGTAGATAGCTAGCTAGCTAGGTAGATAGATAGATAGATAGATAGATAGATAGATAGATAGATAGATAGATAGATAGATAGATAGATAGATAGACAAAGATGATAGATAGATAGAGATGGTAGATAGATAGATAGATAGATAGATAGATAGATAGATAGATAGATAGATAGATAGATAGATAGATAGATAGATAGATAAAAACACAGACAGACAGAGATGATGACAGATTAGACTAGCCAAGCCCAATTCCTGCAACCGTTCTTCATATGTTTTAGCCTCCAGTCCCCTCATCATCCTAGTTGCTCTTCTCTGCACTCTTTCTAGAGCCTCAACATATTTTTTATAATGTGACGGCCAAAACTGGATGCAGGATTCCAGGTGGGGTCTTACTAAGGAGATGCGGACATTGCGCGTGTCGTGGGAACGCAGCCTCGGGGCTTGGCAAGATCCTGGGAGCCAAGAGGCGGAAGGCGCCCGGGAGGAGCCCAGTGTTGGCTTCGGGCGCCTGGCAGGCAGGCAGGCAGGCAGGCAGCAGCCTGGTCCGCTCCCCGGCCGGGAACGCCCGTGGGCGGCGACTGCTGCTCGGCCCGGCCGCGGTGGAAGCGGCAACCGGGGCGGCTGGAGGAGGCAGAGGAGTGCTCGGGGCAGAGACCTGGCGGGCAGGTACCGGAGGGGATGCATTCAAAACCCTTTTGCAAGAGGCGGAGTTGGGGGAGGGATGGGGGGTGGGAGGAAAGCCATCCGGGGTGGGGTCTCCCTATCTCCTTCTCCCACCCACCCACCCAACACCTCCGCTTGCATTGCTCCAAGTGGGGGTGCCGCTGGACCCCTTCACCCCCTTTGCAAGGTTTTTTCCCCCCTGCACTCCCCCCCTGCACTCCCCCCCGTTTTTTTCTACAGAATGTCAGAGTTGGAAGGGACCCTGTAGGTCATCTAGTCCAACCCCCCGCCTAAGCAGTAGACCCGACACCATTTCTGACAAATGGCACTATCTCTGCCTCTTTCCCAGCCTCCCCTCCGTCGGGGGCGGGGGGGTCTGTGGTGACCCACACACGTCCTTCCCACTGGGGCTGGGAACGGTAAAAGAAAGCGCACTTTGCCCATGCTCGGAGGCACTCTCCTCGCCTGGCTTTTTTAAAGCTGCCCTCCTGGGGCTCCGGCTGGGCTGGCTTGGCTTTTTGCGGCGCTTTTCCCCTCGCGCTTTGCCAAGGGCCAAGGGAGTCGCGCGGGTTTGCCGTGTCGGGAGGGAAGGGAAGGGAAGGCAGGGTTGTTGTTGCTGCGGTCGGGGCGCTTCCCGGGACGGGTCGGGACTTGCCAGAGCCCGGGGCTCTTCTCGGAAAGAGAAGCGGGGCCTCTTCAAACAAACCCGCGGCAGATCTTCTGCTCGCAGTTGGGACCGAGCCGTTCTTCTGAAACATCCATGGGATTTGTGTGTGAGTCCTTTTTGAGTGGGGGCATCTTCTTCTCTTCCTCCTCCTCCTCCTCTTCCTCTCCTCCTCCTCCTCCATCTTCTCTTCCTCCTCTCCCCCTCCTCTCCCTCTTCCTCCTCCATCTTCTTCTCTTCCTCCTCTTCCTCCTTTCCATCTCTTCCTTCCCCACCCCTCCTCCCCTCCTTCTCTCCCTCCCTCCCCTCCACCTCCTCCTTCTCCTTCTCTTCCTTCTCCTCCTCTCTTCCTCCATATTCTTCTCTTCCTCCTCTCCTTCTTCTCTTCCTCCTCCTCTCCTCCTCCTTTTTCTCTTCCTCCTTCTCCTCCTCTTCCCCCTCTCCTTCCTCCCTTCCTCCTCTCCTCCTCCTTTCCTCTCTTCCTCCTCTCTTCCTTTTTCTCCTCCTCCTCTCCTCCTCTCTTCCTCCTCTTCGTCTTCTTCTCCTTTTTCTCTTCCTCCTCTCCTTCTCTTCGTCCTCCTCTCCTCCTCCTCTTCCACCTCTTCTTCCTTCTCCTCCTCTCCTCTTCCATATTCTTCTCTTCCTCCTCTTCCTCCTCTCCTCCCCTTCTTCCTCCTTCCTCTCTTCCCCCTCTCCTCCTCCTCCTTTTTCTCTTCCTCCTTTTCTTCCTCTCTCCCTCCTCTCCTTCTCCTTCTGTTCGTCCTCCTCTCCTCCTCCTTTTCTCTTCCTCCTCCTCCTCTTCCCCCTCTCCTTCTCCTCCTCTCCTTTTCCTTCCTCTTTTCCTCTCCTTCTCCTCTTCTTCCTCCCTTAGTGACAGAGGAAGAACCAGGTGGCCCAAATGGAGTTTTGCTGTAGAGAGGGCATTGCCTTTCCCCTGTTCCTAGACAGGGGAATCTAGCGGTTTGTCTCCCTAACCCAGTTTCCAGGAAATCTGGATTTAGAACAAGACCCTCAGAGTTAAACAGTGCAATGAAAGAACAGGCTGGGAATCTCTTCCTAACCTTAAATCCTGGAAGGTCATCCAGCTCATCCTGGCATCTTAAATTCAAATTAAGGTGGAGGAGGAGCGAGGGGTTAAAACTCAGGAATTTTTAAACTCAGCATCTTTGAATTGGGTGGTGTTCAATTCCCATAATTCCTCAGCCATCACCTATGAATGTCAATTCCCAGAATTCCCCAGCCATATCACGTATGGACTTAACTTCCCAAAATTCTCCATCATATCACATATGGACTTCACTTCCCAGAATCCTCCAGCCACATCACATATGAACGTCAATTCCCAGAATTCCCCAGCCATTTCACATATGGACTTCGCTTCCCAGAATTCCCCACCTATCACCTATTAACTTCCCAGAATTCCCCAGCCATCACATGTGGATTTCCACTCCCGTGTTGACTGGAGAATTTTGAGTTGAGCCGGACATATCTTAAGAGTTATACCGAGTTTGAAAAACTCTGTTCTTAAACTGAGTATGATATTTGGAGAGTGGATTTCTAAGAGATCCTTAGTGTGCCGTTTGAAAGTGTGTAATGGAAATATTGTGTTCTAGCAGGAAAAGAGAGAATGGCTCTGTTGTTGACATGATTGCCGGAATGTTCTTTCCCCTTTAAAATCCACCCCAATTGCAGTTTTAAAGAGCTTTTATTTCTAAATCAGTAACATGACTGTCGTTATGGTTTGGTCTTTATTTTTTTTTTAAAGTTCATTTTCCATAGTTTGGTTTCCCTGCTATTTTTTTTCAGTCTTTTTTCTTTTTCTTTTTTTATAAAAGCTGATTTGCCACTGTTTTGTTTCCTGCTAATTTGTTCCATACAGCAGTTATACAGCCTGGTCCCATGTATCGGTTTTTTGTAAGACCATGTTCTTAACCTGAGAGGTATTTTGCTTAAACTATAGTAAATCAACCTTAAACTGGCAAAGTTCACAGAATTTCCTTCATTTCCACCTTTTTTGTTGGCCTGTGATAAACCACAAACAAACGTCGGTAAAAACTGAATATATTATGTGAACGCAAGCCAGACTCAAGCTTAAACCACATCTCGGCTCTTGTGGTTTAGCCAGCATGTTTTACTATAGCTGTCTTTGTGCAAATCCAGTTGGGTTTAATGTTTGTTGGGTGCATGCTTAGTTTTAGCATGGCTTTCTTGCAAAACTCGGGATAGCATGGTGGTAGGACCACAGAGTAAAGCTTTGGCAGAGCTGCTCATATTTTGTCTTTCGTTGCTACTGCATATTCTTTTGCATTTAAATAAAACATTTTAGGTGTTAGAGGTCCTAAGCGACACAGAAAAACTCAATAGCATTCAATCCTCCGATTAGAAAAAGGAGACCACGAGAAGATGCTAGGATTGTAGGCTTGAAAAAGAAATCTTATTCAAGACAAACCATTAGGCAGCCAAGAAAGAATGACTTGGAAGTGCTGATATAAACAGAAGAAGTTAAATACCCCATTAATTAATGTTGGAAATATTGACAAATAATCAACCAAACTCAACAAGTACCAAGGACTCCGAATGTTCATAAATACAGGTAGGCCTCCACTTATGACCACAATGGAGGCCAAAGTTTCTGTTGTTAAGTGAGACATTTGTTAAATGAGTTTGGCCAAATTTTCTTGCCGCATTTTATTAAGAGAATTGCTGAAAGTTGTTGCAAAGAAGCTCTGAAGCTCAACTGGTGGACATCTTAGTTCGTGTTTGGAGAATCTTGTAAATTAGTTCTTATCTCTGAGTTTTTGGCATCATCGACAAACAACTTGGCAAGGTTCTTTCTTGTTGGAGCTAATTAGTGGAAAGCATCTTTAGAACAGAATTCTTTATTAAACCTTAAAAGGTGGGGGCTGCTGCCTTTGTCTGTGTTTGCTCTTTGGGAACCCGGCTGGGTCAGAACAAAAGCTAACCAAGGGCCTTGATGAGAATCTTACGGCAATTTTTATAGTCAAGGGATGGTCGCATTCAACCTTTGCCCTTCCCCTAATCATGCATGCAGAGCAGATAATATTGATTGGTTATTTGGATCTCAGCTGCCTACATAGCTAAATGTCGCGTCACCCCAGCTCACAGGTATCTTGAAAAGTGTCTTAGTTCCATGTGCCACCTATGTGGTTTTGGGGTTTTTTCTTATAAGCCAGCTATTCTTATTCCTAATATCCTGGTTAGTGGTTTAAGGTGCTAACTTCTGCCTCGCTAAGAATGTGCGGTTTCCAACTCCTTTCCTATTGCAGAGCAGCTCAAAGCAACACCCTTACTCCCCGCGACCCCCCCTCCTTCTGCAGAGAAAAGTAAAAGCAATTTTAACTTTGTCTGAGGCAGCACCCCCCAACCCCATGACACCCCCCCCCCCTTTTGTAGAGAGAGAGAGAAGAAGGAAGGAAGGAGCAAGGCTGCCCAAGGCCAAGAAATGAAGATAAGAGAAAATTCCTCACTCCCTGTCCATTCCAACCATACCTGGGTCCTATCCCCACATAGGACCCTTCCTCTGATCCTCAAGGCCTCCTCTGTACATACATCCCATCATCTGATCCTTCGCTGCAACGGTCGTAACTGCGAAAAAAAAGTTATGACTCTCCTTTTTCAGTGCTGTTTTGGCTTCAAATGGACCATTAAGTACAGGTAGCCAAGTACATTGCACATTGTCCCCTGCAATTAGCAACAATTTGTTTCTCTAGAAACAGCAGCACATTATAATTCTGCTGAGTCTACACATTACATCCACATTCCTCCGTCCGATGGCCGAACGAGTGAGGAACGACGCAAGTTGAAGGCCACACCATCTGAGAACAAATGCTAAAGGAAGCATCTCCCCCAAAACGTTATTATCTGCGATATAAGTTTGCTTCTCGATACATAGGAACTTCTGAATATTTTCCAGACTTCAAACAAAAGAAACCTTGTCTCTCAGTGGCTGCAAGATCGTATTTCGTGGTTAAATCTTCCACTTTGAGGAAGTATCCCTTTGCACGCCTCTTGGAATTGAAGACGCGTGTTTCGTGGAAGGCAGGAGGATCTTTTTCTGCTTTCAAGCTGAGATTTATTTTATTTTATTTATTTATTTATTTATTTTCTCAAATGCTTACAATACAATAGAAATAAGAATGAACATAAGTTTAAATCTAACAAAATTAGGAACTAATAAATGGGGACAATAGGACAGGGACGATGGGCACGATGGTGCGCTTATGCACGCCCCTTGCAGACCTCTTAGGAATGGGGTGAGGTCAATAGAGGTTAGTTGGAGGGTAAAGGAGTGGGAGGGGGGGGGTTGAGCAGGTGAGAACAGAATCAGGTAGGGAGTTCCAGACATTGACCACTCTGTTGCAGAAATCGTACTTCCTGCAATCAAGCTTGGAGTGGTTTACATTTAGTTTATATCTGTTTTGTGATCTTGTGTTTCGTGCCTCTTTTTCTCTGGAATCCATCAGCCTCCAAATCACATCATTTGAGCATCCAGACATGGAAAGATGAACGAGCGTTTCGCTTCTCATCCAAGAAGCTTCTTCAGCTCTGACTAGGATGGTGAGGAATGGAAGGATTAATACTCCTTGCAGATGGCTGGTCATTTGCATCCTTTTAGACTTTAGAGGGTCATTGAGGCCACTTGGAGGTTTATCTCTGTCCTCAGGGTCGCCTGAGTAGTGCTAATGGTTTCTGTAGTGTGCAGTTTTTTCCTCTCTGGAAATCCATTCCTGGTCCCACAGGGTGTCCATCCCAAATTGCAGAGTTAAAAGTCTGTAGAGATTCTCAGTCATCCACACCACAGTTGTCACAAACATGCTTTTTTCTATCTATCTATCTATCTATCTATCTATCTATCTATCTATCTATCTATCTATCTATCTATCTATCTATCTATCTATCTATCTATCCATCCATCCATCCATCTATCTATTATATCTATCTATTTATCATCTATCTATTATATCTATCTGTCTATCATCTATCTATCTATCATCTATCTATCTATCTATCTATCTATCTATCTATCTATCTATCTATCTATCTATCTATCTCTCTCTCTCTCTCTCTATCCATCCATCCATCCATCCATCCATCCATCCATCCATCCATCCATCCATCCATCTATCTATCCATCTATCTATCTATTATATCTCTCTATTTATCATCTATCTATCTATTATATCTATCTGTCTATCATCTATCTATCATCTATCTATTATATCTATCTATCTATCATCTATCTATTATATCTATTAAATCTATCTATTTATCATCTGTCTATCTATTATCTATTATATCTATCAATTATATCTATCATTTATCTATTATATCTATATCTATTATCTATCTATCTATCTATCTATCTATCTATCTATCTATCTATCTATCTATCTATCTATCTATCTATCTATCATCTACCTATTATATCTATCATCTAATCTACCTACCCATCCATCCATCCATCCATCCATCCATCCATCCATCCATCCATCCATCCATCCATCCATCCATCCATCCATCCATCCATCCATCCATCCATCCATCCATCTATCTATCTATCTATCTATCTATCTATCTATCTATCTTGTGGACTTTAACTCCCAGAATTCTGGGAGTTGAAGCCCACAAGTCTTAAAGTTTGCCAAGTTTGAAGACCTCTGCCATAGAGGAATTGACCTTCTGGCCCTCGTTTTGGGTTTCTCTTAGGTCCATCCTTATAGAACAGCTTATTCTCTCTCTGTGTTACTCAATTTCTACTTTTTGCAGCTCTTCTAATTCCAAAACAGTCCAGTCCTGTCAGGTCAGCTCAACCGGATTGAAACGTTGCATCATAAAGCCATCCAGGAATTTAATTTGCACCGCGGGTAAACTCAGCCGTAGGGAGTTTACATACCCGGGGTGGTATATAAAGCTCAGTGAGTTCGAGGTAGGGGTGAACACCCAGCCTTTTGTGGCTCCCTCTACAAATCATGGGGGAAGAGAAAAGTGGCTTGTTTCAACCTGGTTAAGGGGGAAACGAAATTGGCCATCGGGGAATGTATGTTGTGTGTAGCTCACAGCTAGAGTTTGTAACTTGCCTCTCCGAAGACTTGAAGGAGTTGAAGATTTTGGCTTTGTCTGAACTTGCCTCTCTCTCTCTCTCTCTCTCCTCTCTGTTCTCTCTCTCTGTTCTCTCCTCTCTCTTTCTGTATATTTTGTGTATACTCGTAAGCATTGTATTTTCAAATTGCAAATGGAGATGTGGGCACTCTATTTTTCTTATTCGTATTTTTATTTTTAAGTGCTTTGGTTTTATTGTATTGCAAACAGTTGCTGGGGTGCATCCACAGTTTTGTTGTCCTTGTACAATGACAATAAAGTCCTCCTCCTCCTCCTCCTCCTCCTCCTCCTCCTCCTCCTCCTCCTCCTCCTCCTCCTCCTCCTCCTCCTCCTCCTCCTCCTCCTCCTCCTCCTCTTCTTCTTCTTCTTCTTCTTCTTCTTCTTCTTCTTCTTCTTCTTCTTCTTCTTCTTCTTCTTCTTCTTCTTCTTCTTTTCTCTCTTCTCTCTCCTCTCCTCTTTCTCTCTTCTCTCTTTCTCTTTTCTCTCTTCTCTTTCTTCTTAGGAGGAAAAGTAATTCCAGAGAAGGTTATTGTGCTTGTCCTTTTACATAATACTTTTTTTTTTTTTTTGGCAAACTCAAGATTTTAACAGAATATGTTTTGGATGAAAACACTTTCCTTCCACCACCACCTTTAAAAGGATTTCATTTGCCCCGGGGTGGGGGTGGGGGTGGGCTGCTAATCTTAAAAATTGTTTTTCCCCTCCCAGATATTCCTGAGGTAGTCCTCAACTTACGGTGGCCGTTCGAAGTCACGGCGCTGCAAAAAAAGCGACTTACGACCGTTTTTCACACGGATGACTGTAGGAAGTTAGCACCCACCCCTCTCCTAGAAAAATGAAATATCCTAGGAAATACGAAAAAGGAAGGAAATATTTCCCCCTAAAAAGAGAAATAGAAACTCCAAAGCAGAAACTCACCTCAGAAGCATAAGCTCTACCCCCCTCTCCCACCTTTGTTAATGGGCGGGCCATTAAGGCCTGGGCCAGAGTATTCTACATAACAAAGGCCTCTACCCATCTCACCACCTGGCCTGGGAAGATGGCATCAGCCAGCACTCAGGTGAAGCCATGTGGTCCAGACAAAGCCTTCAAAGTTAACTAAGACCCCGCCCCTGGGAGTCTGACAGCCAATGGGGTACATTTCTTGCACAGGAACAGGAAACACTAAGGTGGGGCCCAACTGAGGGTATATAACTAAGGGTCTCTCGGGATTTTGCCCCTTCTTTTTCCTTCACTCAACTTTTTGAAGCATGTGATCGTCCTTTCCACTTTGGAGCTGCAAGGCATGTGATCCTGTCCACCATTAAACCATCTTTCCAAACAGCCTCCATGTTTCCGATGTCTTTTCCCCCACTTGGAACTGAACCCAGAAATGATGCTTCTTCCAACATGACCATTGCATTGTTCACGTGATCAAAATTCAGGCGGTTGGCAATAGGACTCATATTTATGATAGCTGCAGTGTCCCAGGGTGGTGTGATCCCATTTTGTGACCTTCTGTGAGGACCCAGGGCATGGCACAAAAGCAACAAAGTCACAGAAATAGGTAAAATTCCCTTTAATTCCTCCAGCTTGGCCCCCAATGTCCAGTTATCCTCGGCTGGAGATCAAACTCTTTCAAAAAACAGTCTACAAAGGGAAGAAATGCAGTCCGAACTCAAAGTACAGATAAATCAGAAATAAAAAAAAGCCAGCACAAACCACGCTGAAGTAATTAACACGACAGGCCAGGATAATAAATTGCAGACTTCCAAAAGATAACGAAGCACACACAGTTGGGAGGACGCCAAAATCCAGATAAGCCACGACAAAGATAATGCATACTTTGCTTCCAGCAAGGTGCTGTGTGCAAATGCCTTTCTTATATCCTGTTCTCCCAGCTGCAACTAATGAAGGGGATCAGGGCCCTTTTCTGCCCCATAAGCCATGTTGCTCCCTTCTCCGTTTCTCCCTGCGTACCCTAGGATGAAGGGTGTGTGTGTGTGTGTGTGTGGCCCTGGGCCTTCCTTTGAATACCAGCCGGACTGTGCCCTTCCCCCATTTCTTCCACAGCCACAGGATCCACACTCCCACTCCCTGTCAGCTGCTCAATCTCCCCCTCAGAATCGGACTCCAACAAGGGCATGACACCTTTTGAGAAGCAAAATCCACGGGCAAGCCGGATTTACTTAACAATCATGTTACAAATTTAACAACGGCAAGACAGGTTGTAAAACAGGGCAAAATTAACTCCACACGTATCTCGCTTAGCAACATAAATTTTGGGCTCAATTGTCAAGGACTGCCTGTAATTATTTCCCTACTCCTTTGTGCAAAGTGATAGTAGCACCACTGAAGCTTCCTTAGGCCTCCTGCATCCAGAGAACTGAGGGTTTTTATTAAACTGTCACATCAAGTTAAATTTCAATTTATGGTGTGTGACCAGCATTGATAATAAACAAAATAAAATTTTGGACAGAGTTAAAATACATTTGCAAAACAGTCTAACAACTATGAGGTTTTTAAGAAGAGATTGGATAGTCACTTGTCTGAGATGGTATAGGTTCTCCTGCTTGAGCAGGGGACTGGACTAGAAGACCTCCAGGGTTCCTTCCAGCTCTATTCTATTCTAAGTGAGATCTAGGATGCAGCCTATATTAAACCGTAATGTAAACGTGGAAATTATTTTAAGTAGGAACGGCCTCTCAAATTACACTACAGTGAAAGTATCTAAAAACTGTTATGTCAACAAATTATGCCTAAAAATGTAATGAATTACAGTGACAAAGTATGCACTGCGGGATATTGGCACATCAGCACCAAGCAAGCAGGAATGTTGGTTTGTTTGAACTTGCTTAATTGGAAATGAATCAGGTAGATTAGCTGATGAATCTGCAGATGTTCTTCAGAACAAAAGACTTAATCATGTGTTTATGGGTTATGAGTTATGGCAATCCTAATTTTCATTTTCTTTCCTTCCTTCCTTCCTTCCTTCCTTCCTTCCTTCCTTCCTTCCTTCCTTCCTTCCTTCCTTCCTTCCTTCCTTCCTTCCTTCCTTCCTTTTCTTTTAGATTTTAATGGTTGTATTTAAATCTGGTATCCCTGATACACAGGAATCACTTTTATTCTGGTGGTTGTTTAGCTCCAATGCTTGTTGAGATGGCTGGCTTTAAAAATAGATTAACCCAAAGAATTATGAGTTCATGTTTTGGCTGAATGCAGTTTACACCACACAGAATTGCATTGTCTGATCTGGCCTCTCTCTCAAATCAAAGGTAATCCAAAGGCTGAGATTTGACCACAAATCATGGTTTATTCAAGCTGCCGGGACTGTGTTCAACACATAAACACTGAACCCCATCCAAATAACCTGTGTTTTGGATCTGTAAAAGTTATTTGAGTGAGACCAAAAATTAACTTTTCATACATACTTTTATTTATTGATTAGCTTATTAGGCCATATCAAAGTGCAGAGTTCCAGAAACTAATGATTACTAAAATTGGATGTAACTTTGCAAAACAGTAAGCATTAGATCTCTGCTTTCAGGAAAAAAAATGCTTTAATTACAGACTGAAAAAAATATTCTCAGTGCAGATATAGGTTGATCTCGACATACGACTTCAATTGAACCTAAAATTTCTGTCGCTAATTGAGACATTTGATAAGGGCCTCCTTTTACGACTTAACATGGTTGTTAAGTGAATCTGGCTTCCCCGTTGATTTTGCTTGTCACAAAAGGTTTACAATAACTTGCAGGCTTGTCCCAGGGAGAAAACTCTGAGATGGTGTGAATTAATTGCAAATCCCAATTAATTAAAAAAAACGATTAATTAAAAAAAGGAGGCTAGATTGGATGAACCACGTTTCCCACGTATTTCTGATGTGAATGCTTTCTCCCTCTCTGAGTCAAACCGGCACGTAGCATTAAACGGAACTGCCCAACTTCTGCAAAAGTTCAAAAAAAAAAGGAAGCAAAATAAGAAACACGAAAATGACTGGTCATTGGATGTTGCTGGCCACGGGAAGAAACAAGGATTGGTTGAACTGGTGGGAAGCCCAGTCAGAAATATAATATATATATGTTGCAACAGTTTTGCAGCATGTTGGCATTTCTCCTTGCCAAAAGGAACAATTTGATATTCTTCCTGATAAACTGTTGATGTGGATGCTTTAGTTCCCTCGCTCGTTCCAAATGTTTATCTGGAATGATTAAAACAATCCTTTTTAAATAAAAAAAATAAAAAATAAAATTTCCCAGGGAGATGGGACAGTTCGTTTTTTTTTTCATCTGGAGCTTCTTGTTATCGCTGCCAAAAAGAGAGAAATGGTTTAAGATTTGGAGCTGAGATGCTGCGGTTTGGTTGAGCTGGAAAGAGAGAGAGAGAGACAGAGAGACAGAGGGAGAGAAAAGAGAGAGAAAGGGGAGAAGAGAAAGAAGAGCGAGGAGGGAGGGAGGAGAGAAAGAGAGAGGTGAGAAAGAGAAGAGAGAGAGAAAGAAGGGAAAGAGAGAGAGTGGGAGGGAGAAAGAGGGAAAGGAGAGAGAAAGAAGGGAGAGAAGAGAGAAAGGAGAGAAAGAGAGAGAGTGGTGAGAGAGAAAGAAGGGAGAGAAAGAGAAGAGAGAGAGAAAGAGAGAGTGGGAGGGAGAAAGATAGGAGAGAGAAAGAAGAGAGAGAAAGAGAGGAAAGAGTAAGGAGAGAGAAAGAAGGGAGAGAGAAAGAGAGAAGTGAGAGGGAAAGAGAAAGCAGAACGAAAGAGTGGGAGGGAGAGAGAGAGAGAGAGAGAACAAGACAGGAAAAAAACGGGAGTGAACAGTTCGTACCAGTGTTGGGAACAATTCTGCAAAACCTACCGCGACTTTACATTGTATCAGCAAACCGGCTGTCGTATCTTTGTGGTTGCGTTGGGAAATTGGCAAATGTGGATTTTCTCAGTGTTCAGTTCAGCAGCTCAGATGGGGGCGGGAAACCCAGTTCTGCCTGCAAGATGAACTCTCAAATATTTGTGGATTGAGCGGCTGTAAGATCCGTATAAAAGATCATGGCAGGTTTTTACAACTGCTTGAAGACAAACAAGTAAGTGGATTTTCATTTACGCTTTCTTGCTTTTTCCTTCCTTCCTCTTCCTTGGGAAGAGAGCCCACTTGTTTAGCGGATGCTGGAAAGCAAAACACAACTCCTTACTTTACACTTACTCCCACAACGCGTTCCTTGTTACAACCTCTCTTCTTTCGTAGTAAATAGTTTTGGGGGTTGTTATAAACTTGCAAGCAACTCCCTGCAGATTTTGAGATTGGAAGGAAAACACGCTTCGGTTTGAGAAAGGAGTTTGCTGATAAAACTTGTTGCTTTTCTTGAAGTGTCATTAAATTAAAAAAGTGGGGGGGATATTGATCAGGAACATCACAATTGTCTGCTGATTTATTAGAAAGAGAGAAAGTTCAGAGAGCTTCATAGTTGGGCAACCAAGAATTTTTCAGATACTGAACCGGTTTGTGATTGCAATTGATTAGCGATTAGTAATGGATTAGTAATGGATTAGAATGGGATTCCCTCGCGTTCAGGGGGCATGTTCATTCAGAAAGAAGGATGCTTGAGGATAAGGAAGCTTTGGAGTTTGTATCCTTTCTGGGATTTTGGAAAGAGACCACGGTGAGCTTGTGATAAGAAATCAAGGAGGAGGTTTCACAACTGGACAGGACTGGAACATAAAATAACAAAAAAATCCCCTCTGCTGGCTGGGGAATTTGGGGAGTGGAAGTTCCCACATTTTTCAGTTGCCAAGTTTGCAAAACACTAATCTACAATTTCTGGTGGTGCAGGACATCTTCGTTTTGGGATATCTTAATACCACTCTGGTGTACAGTTATATATTTTCGGAAAGTTCTCCATCCATATACTAATCAGGTTGAACCCAGCTTAGCTTTCCCGAATAAAATTATCCATCTTCAGTCAGTGGGACCCAAAAGAATCATGGCTGTGAGAACATTGTTATCCAACCAAACTTTTATGATGGTAAAAAAAAAACAGTTTAGCATTGTCGATAGAACCTACTGAATTAGTTGGGACTCGAGAGAAGCTGGAGTAGGGAGACGGAGAACAATTAACCAGTGGAACGACTTGCCACCAGAAGTTGTGGGTGCACCATCGCTGGAGTTTATTAAAAAGAAATTGGACAGCCATCTGTCTGCTTGAGCAAGAGGTTTGACTAGAGGACCTCTAGGGCCCCTTCAGACTTCGTTGTTTTGTTACAAGCTGGCTGGGGAATTCTGGGAATTGAAGCTTTAAGGTTTTAAGTTGTAAGATTTTAAGGTTTTAAGGTAAGATTTTATGGTTTTAAGGTTGTAAGATTTTAAGGTTTTACAGTTTTAAGGTTTTACGGTTTTAAGGTTGTAAGATTTGAAGGTTTTAAGGTTGTAAGGTTTTATGGTTTTAAAGTTGCCAAGCTTAGAAAATACCACTAGTCCTCCCCTTACGACCACCATGGAGACCAAGATCTCTGTCGTTCAGTGAGACATTTGTTAAGTGAGTTTGGCCACCCTTTTCTTGCCGTCTTTGTTAAGTGAATCACTGCAGTGGTTCAGTTAGCCATACTAGGTTGTTAAGCGAATCTGGCTTTCCCTTTTGCTCCTCAGGAGGTCACAAAAAGGGGAATCACATGGCCCCAGGGCACTGATTCACGTTGTAAATGTGAGTCAGTTGTCAAGCCTTTGATTTTTTTTTTTAACACGTCAGCCAGGGGATACTGCAATGGTCATAAGTATGAAACAGGATCATGTCACTTTTGCCAGCGCCATTGTCACTTTGGTCACCAAACGAACTGTCATAAGTCGAGGAAATACCTGTATGGTAGATCTGGATGTTTGATGTTACTGTGGCAGAGAAAAAAACCAAAAGGACACCTATAGACTGGGTGAAACCAGGCTCAACAGCAGGAACTGTGAGAGGGATCTTGGAGTCTTAGTGGACAACCAGCTAAATAGGAGCCACCCGTGTGCAGCAGCAGCTGAAAAGCCAATGCAATCTTAAGTTGCATTAACAGAGGGATACAATCAAGATCAAGGGAGGTGCTAATACCACTCTATAAAGCTTTAGTAAGACCACATCTAAAACTGCATCCAGTTTTGGTCACCACACCATAAAAAAGATGTTGAGACTCTAGAAAGAGTGCAGAGAAGAGCAACGAGGATGATTAGGGGACTGGAGACTAAAACTTATGAAGAACGGTTGCAGGAACTGGGCCTAGCTAGTCTAGGGAAGAGAAGGACCAGGGGAGACAGGAGAGCAGTTTTCTAATATTTGAGGGGCTGCCCCAGAGAGGAGGAGGGGGTCAAGCTATTTTCCAAGGCACCTGAAGGCCAAACAAGGAATAATGGATGGAAAGTGAACAAGGAGAAATTCAACCTAGAAATAAGGAGAAACTTTCTGACTGTGAGAAAAATCAACCAATGGAACAGAAGTTGCCCTCGGAATTTGTGGGAGCGCCATCCTTGGAGGCTTTCAAGAAGAGATTGGACTGCCATCTGTCCAAAATGGTGTAGGGTCTCCTGCTTGGGCAGGGGGTTGGACTAAATGACCTACAAGGTCCCTTCCAACTCTGATTATCTGTTATCTGTTAGAGAGAGAGAGAGAGAGACCCTTCTGGCAACTCACCTTAAGGGCGCCTTGCGGATTGAATTCCTTGCCCATAGAACATCTGTATTGAATCCACTTGGACTCAAATAAACCAAGGAAGGGAAATTTAATCCCCCCACATTGCCTCCCACCTACTCCCACCCCTCTTTAAGATGCCCCTTCCCCTTCCAAACCAATTGAAATGTAATTCTCGGAGCGCTGCTGCGTCTCGACAAGCTATTTGAAAAACGCCAAGCATTTTTCAACGGGCCTCTCTGATCCGCTTCCAGAAGTATGATACCATATCCTGCATTTGTGGGAAGGGGGGAGGTTGGTGGAGGAAAGGAAATTAGAGGGGTGGGCTGGAGAAGGGAAATCGTTCTTGCTTTTTGCAAAAAAATTTTTTTTAAAGAAACAAGGCGGGTTTGCCAGGCCCAGTGCTGTTAGGAGGTGGAGTTGAGACAGCCTGCGGAGTGAATTAGAAACACATTGGGTCCAATGTTTGTGAGGTTGTGAAGCCCTAAACGCTGACACAGAGTTTCTTGTGGTGTTGTAGGACAGACAAGAAAGAACATATGCCCCCACAAGACACTTTCTCCACCATCTAGCTCAGGGGTCTTCAAACTTGGCAACTTTATTTTATTTTAATTTTAAAAATAAACTTTATTAAAAATTAAAACTATATATACATAATACAAAGCATTTCATAAAATATGAAACTAGAAAGTTATACATAACTAATAAACATAAAAACATAAACATTTCTAATTGCTTAGACGGTGTGTTTATATCAAACATTTTTCCAATACTTAGTTCCTATAGGTGGTATATACTCCTATCATGACCTCTTCATATTTTCCCCGGCCTATCTGTTTACTCACAGGTTTCTATCCTTTATTCAATTATACCAGTTTTCCCAAACTGTAAAATATTTTGAGTCTTCCTTATCTTTTAACTTTTGGGTGAGTTTATGCATTTCTGCGCAGTCGTAGATCTTCTGGATTATCAAATTATCTGTTGGCATCTGATCTCCCTTCCAACATTGAGCTAATGCTATCCTTGCTGCGGTTATTATAGGTAAAAAAAAAATTGTTGGGAATAATAAAAGGCGAAATCGCAAAAGAAATCAAAGTTGGCAACTTTAAGACGTGTGGACTTCCAACTCCCAGAATTCCCCTGGGGAAGCCTGGCTGGGGAATTCTGGGGAATTCTGGGAGTTGGAAGTCCACACGTCTTAAAGTTGCCAACTTTGGAGATCCCTGATCTAGTTTCTCTCACAACTGCAGCTCAGAGCCTTAAGAGCAGGCAGTAGAGTAGAGACAATCATCCCACACATTGCACGAAAGCCAGAGTTTGTTTGGTTTCCACACCACACTTCCTGAAATAAAGCAGAGAGGGACACCGTTTCCTCCTTCATGGTGTTTAGCTAACAAATCCTGCTGTAGAAATCACAAGGTATGTGTGTGACACATAGAGTCTACACTTGGCTGCATTGTGATTTAGTGGGTTGGGTTCCTTAAAATCATTAGTGTGGCGCATTTGACGTGCGCTGTGACCTGCTCAGCACGAAAATGGCATTTGTCCCATCCTGTTGGGTTGTGCTTTTTTAAAAAAAAACAAAAAACATTGAACTGTTTAAAGACAAAATATGTATAAATGCGAGACAGAAGATGGAAAAGAATAAAATAATGTGTCTACGATGTCAAGGAGATGAGATAGATAGATAGATAGATAGATAGAGAGAGAGAGAGGAGAGAGAGAGAGAAAGAAAGAGAGAGAGAGAGAGAGAGAGAGAGAGAGAGAGAGAGATAGATAGGAGACAGACAGACAGATAATGTAGGGAGGGAGGGAGGGAGAAATGATAGATAAAGAGAGAGATAGATAAAGAGATAAGAGATTTATAAATATATGTTTGTATTTATATTTATATTTAGACAGACAACAGATAGGGTACGTAGGTGGGTAGATAGATAAGGTAGGTAGGGAGAGAGATGATAGATAGATAGATAAATAGAAAGAAAGACAGACAGACAGAAAGAAAGAAAGAAAGAAAGAAAGAAAGAAAGAAAGAAAGAAAGAAAGAAAGAAAGAAAGAAAGAAAGAAAGAAAAGGACTAGGGGGTGACATGATAGCAGTGTTCCAATATCTCAGTGGCTGCCCCAAAGAAGAATGTATCAAGGTATTCTCCAAAGTATCTGAAGCCAGGAGAAGAAGCAACGGATGGAAACTCACCAAGGAGAGAAGCAACCTAGAAAATAAGGAGAAATTTCCTGACAGTGAGAACAGTTAATCAGTGGAACAACTTGCCTCCAGAAGCTGTAAATGCTCAAACACTGGAAGTTTTTAAGAAGAGATTGGACAACCATTTGTCTGGAATGGTATATTTCTGACAGATGGCACTCCAATCTCTTCTTGAAAGCCTCCAGCGATGAAGCTCCCACAACTTCTGAAGGCAATTTCTGTTCCATTGGTTGATTGTTCTCAGTGTCAGAAAATTCCTCCTTATTTCCAGGTTGAATCTCTCCTTGATCAGTTTCCATCCATTATTCCTTGTCTGTCCTTCAGGTGCCTTGGAAAACAGTTTGACCCCCTTCCTCTCTATGGCAGCCCCTCAAATATTGGAAGATGCTCTCCTGTCTCCCCTGGTCCTTCTCTTCCCTAGACTAGCCAGGCCCAGTTCTTGCAACTGTTCATTGTATCTTTTAGCCTCCAGTCCCCTAATCATCCTGGTTGCTCTTCTCTGTACTCTTTCTAGAGTCTCAACATCTTTTTTATAGTGTGGTGACCAAAACTGGATGCAGTACTCTAGGTGTGGTCTTACTAAGGCAGAAATGTAGCCCGGCCTCCGTTCTCTTTGGCAAAGAATTCCCTTCTGTGTTGCTTTCAGAGGGGCAAAGGACAATCCACGGAGCAGCTGTTTCCTGTTAGGAATTGTTTTATGGACACTGCTAAGGGGGAGATTCCCTTTTCAGGTGGCTCAAATGTTAATAAAAGCCCTGCCCTTCCTGGTGTTTCATGCTACAAGGAAGGGACTCCTGCTGTTCTTACTGTTGTCTTTCCTTCGGTTGGACAAATCGTTCTTGGATTTGGTAGTTGTCTGCAAAAATAAGGAGCAAAAGCCAAGGTGGATTGGCGACTTTTCCATAAAAGTAAAAAGGTTCCCCTCGCACGACCATGCTAGTTGTTTCTGGCTCTAGAGAGCGGTGCTCATCTCTGTTACAAAGCTGAAGAGCCAGCGCCGTCCGAAGACGTCTCCATGGTCATGTGGCCAGCATGACTAAACGCCGAAGGCTCACGGAATGCTGTTCCCTATTTTTCTACTTGCATTTTTTTTACATGCTTTCGAACTGCTAGGTTGGCAGAAACTGGGACCAGGAACGGGAGCTCACACCGTTCCGCGGCGCTAGGGATTCGAACCGCCGAACTGCCGACCTTTCTGATCGACAAGCTCAGCGTCTTAGCCACGGAGCCACCGCGCCCCCTCATGTTACCAAAATAAAGTCTGGAATTACAGTGGCAAGGTCATTAAGTGATTGCTTGAAACCCACTGGTGGGATTCAAATTTTTTTACTCCTGGTTCTGTGGACGTGGCTTGGTGGGCGTGGTGTGGCTTCATGGGTGTGGCAGGGGAAGGTAACTGTAAAATCTCCACTCCCAACCCACTCATGGGGGAAAGATACTGCAAAATCCCCCTTCTCTCCCCACCCCACTAACCTGCTTTCCAGGTCTGTTCTCCTGTGCAGGGCAACCAAAGGAGACCCAGCCAATCAGCTGGGACTCGGGAGGCGGAGAATCGATGGGGGCGGGGCCAGTCAGAGGTGGGATTTGCCGATTCTCCGAACCACTCAAAATTTCCACTTCTAGTTCTTCAGAACTGGTCCGAATCGGCTGAATACCACCTCTGCTTGAAACCTCTATTTTTTTTTAAAAAAATGTGGTGACTCTTTGTTTTCTTATCAAGAACACGAAGGACTAGAAGAGCCTTACCCGTAAAAATATTCCCAAGCCACAGTTTGGGGCTGAGTCAACTTCAGGCTACAGCTTCCTGGATGGATGGATGCCTGTCTGAAGTCTCCTTTTCAGCCGGAAAAAACATATTTAGGGTTGGGCCTGTGAGTTTCTTTCCTCCAGCGGTGTGAAAATCAAAAATAATAAAAAAAATAATAATAATAAAGCACGCAGCCTTCTAATGGTTTCTTGCCTCTCCTGTAAACCTTGATCCCGACTTCCTGAAAAGGGCAGGCGAGCTTTTCCGTAAAGCAAGGAGAGTTTACAGTAGGAGGAAGCTTTGAGAAGCGCTCCAGCATCCCGGTGGCTCCTCAGAGGAGCTCCTGTTGTGTTGGTTGTGGGATGAATCCAGTGGATCGCGACCCCCCTGGATAAATGCCATCCCTGCTTCCTTTGCTTGCAAATTTAGGAACTGCATCGTGATGACCACACCAGAGGCGCTGGAAGGCGAGGAAGGGACCGACGCATCTGCAGGTGAGTTCTTAAAAGGGACAACGGGGCTGGGAGCCTTCTTTCTTTCTTTCTTTCTTTCTTTCTTTCTTTCTTTCTTTCTTTCTTTCTTTCTTTCTTTCTTTCTTTCTTTCTTTCTTTCTTATCTTCCTCCTTCCATCCTCCTTTC